>LPNX010008026.1:39985-230489 GCA_001517045.1 Pseudotsuga menziesii | reverse complement strand
TATAATTTCATATGTCGAGCGTGGACCATGAAGCACATAATTGATGAGATGTTTTGTGTTGAGCGAGGAGCTCTGGAGCACATGAGAAATTATATTTTTGTTGAGCGAGAATATCTGGAACACATGAGTTATGAGAAATTTGTGTTGAGAATGAAGCTATGGAGCAGATGAGTATTTATATTTGTGTTGAGAGAGAAGCTCTAGAACACATGAGTTATGAGACATTTGCGTTGAACATGAAGCTTTGAAGCACATGAAAAGATAAAATTTGAAGTGTTGGGCATAATCCCTGAAGCCTTCTAAGTTGATGTTGAGCATAAGCTCTGGAACATCAGATCTTTGGCCATTGTATCCTTAGGTGTATCCTACAAGTAGATCCTAGCATTATTGTTAAGCAAGGAGCTATGGAAATTGCACTAAGTTTGTAACTCCATATTTTTAGTGTTGATTATGGGCTCTGGATAAGATCTAAGACTTACTGAAAATAATTAACTATGTCGATTGAAAATGACTTGAATAAAACATTGATTTCATCTGATTTATTTTTAAGTGATTAAATGAAATTTCATAGTTTTGTATCTCATCAAGTACTAGAGAAATACAATGTTATACAAGAGAATCCATCATGCAAGGAGGTTTAGAGTTTCCTAGCCTAGTTGACCTAACCCCTACCTGAAGGCCTTATTAAAGAAAGTGACTAAGCTAAGAGAAAAGTGTCATATGTTTAGGGGTCATGCTATATGATACCTAAGGACAAAATGTTATTAAATGATATGTATATAAGTATATACGTTATACATGATATGTATAAAGAGTAAGCATAGTAATAATACTAATAGCTATAAGAAATAAAGAAAGGATCCATATGTTATCATTATTACTAATGATAATTAAGTATTAAAATACCTACAAGAGTCCAAATAGGAACTAGTCAAAAGTTCCTAAGTTAAATATTAAAAATTCCTAAAATAGATAAAAAAGGTTAAATCAAGAATCAATTGATTCTTGATTTAAGTGCCCCTTTGACTGAAAAGTCTTCCTATAAAAACCCAAGACAAAGAGAGGATTGGGGATATTTTTTTTATTCCATAATTATGCTTGATTATTCTCAAGAGAGTTCTTGGCGAACATTTTTCCTAAGAGGAAAAAAGAGAATTGATTCAGAACCTCATATCGTAGATAGAGAAGCCTTACCTTAGGAGCTCTAAGCAACTTTCATGTTGGAATGCACTCGTGGGGATTCGTATTGAAACCTGAAACACTTTCGGGTCATGGTGCGGTGGAATGTTTTAGTTCCCAAGTTATTCAGTTATCTAAGCAGAGGTCAAATCTGTCTACGAATTTTTTAATGCTGGGTATTTGAGTGTGCAGGTTTTAAACCATTAAAACAACTTCATTTTGCGAATATGAGGTTCTTTGATTTTACCTTGTAAGCTACATAGGTTTTATTCTTAAAAGAGTAGATTGAATTATGAATGAATATCTAATAACCGTCTGCTATAACTAGGTTAGATTTTTTGCATTACTTGTTTCTTCACTTACATGTTAAACCCATTGTTCATTACTAGATGTATATCTTTATCAAAGTTTAGGTTGTGCTTTATTTATTTTAATGAGGTTATTCTAATATATTTTATTCATTATGAGATAAGAACCATTAGTGCTATCTAGAGGAGGGTTTTTTTTTTCTATTTCATTTCTACAATTTATTTCATGTCTAGGGTTTTTTTTTCTATTTGATTTCTGCAATTTATTTCCTGTCTATAAATTCAAGTACAAAAACCTAGAACTATTCAAAAATAGAACCTATATCTTATCTCTAGTGGTAGAGTTCATATTGGCAGTATGATTATATTAATTATAAGTAAACCAAACTATTGTCTATATTATTAGCCTAATATCTATTGAGAAGATTATAACCTAAATATAAATGGCTAACACTTTAATTAAAAAATCTTAAAACTGAAATATAACAAATCATTTCCATTTTATAAACAACACCTCGAAAGGTCTGTGGGTATGAATTAAAAAAATCAGAACCTTATTAATTTTACCAATCATAAAGAATCAACCATAACCTAATATAAAATACATTAACATATATTGTATAAATCGAGGGATTACATGATTGAATCCTGTTGGCATTCATGCCAAATTAAAAACTACACCCACATATTTTACAATGCACATAGCCCAAGATCGAATCTTGTGAGATCATGACATAAAAACAAGGGTCACATTACAACCATGACCAACATCGAATCCCATAGGGTTCAATTCACCATTGTTAATCAATAATGTAAATAGCTTACAATTATTCCACACAGTCTATGCTAATAACATATAAATGTAAGAATAATCAACCATAGATCGATTTCATTTCCCTATCAACAAATTCCTACACTAATACCAAACAAAATATACACACTGTAACCATAATCGATTTTCCACATAGTAATATAAATCCCAATTTATATGTTTTAACCGTATTCTAGGCTCATGGTCAAGAAGCAAGGAAATAACCCATTAACATAAACCATAACAATTAAATCATTGTCTATGCTAGCATAGAAATGACATTCATATCGTAAGGTTAATCACCACAGTTCACGACCATCCCCAAACCTTAGTACACAGACACGGAACGAAATCATAAATCACCATAAATCAACATTTGACTATTATCTACACAGTTGCTAAGCCAAAAGGAAAGAGTTCCATTTCCAACAATGGCATGACTCTAATGCCAAACAACTCTGTTAAATACCCAAACAAGAATTTAAATTACAAACATAAATTTACATATAGTCAAAACCTTTCCAATAAAGGAATCGTATCCACGATTCATACATAGTCAGAATGAATACAATTAACCACTATAAATTCTATATAAAATTTACACAGTCGTGATTCCAAGCTAATGCACCATTGCAAGCAATGGTGTTGCCAGCATTTTCAAAACCCAACATTAAAACTAAAATGTAGAGTCTAGATGAAACATAATGGTCACCAATTAAAGCTATCAACCCAAAATTATTACAGAGCAGAGTTGTGGTAACCATGGCCCGAAGGTACGAAACCCAAACCCAACAAATTAAACCCCAAGACTGTATACACATCACTGATTCCCTTCATTATTTACAATAGACCTGTACATAGTCAGAACCCTTATGTTGATCCTAGTTTTGTTATCATTTTGAACTGTTAATTTACATGTTTCACATATGTTTTGTCACCTTTTGGCATGTTTTCTATCATGCAGCTCACTATTCATCCCCAGCTATGACTATGTTTTGGGTTTATGAAAATTCTGGTTCATTCTTGTTATTTCACAATTTTAATTTGATGATATTTGATATATGTTTGATTCTTAATTTGTTATTGTAGACCATAGTCTTCAACAAGCCAACAAACAGACAATGCATCCACTGTATATATGCATAGAGCATATCCAGCTCATTGTCCAGCTCACCGTTTAGCCCACCGAGCCAACTGTGCACTGTTAATGATGGATTCCCAAACGTTAAAGAATGGAATAGTCTGCAAACTTCCTATTATCCACACATCTCAGTGGTAGCACGATCCTCATTCTAGAAGACTCCCTGGCATGCTCCTCTACTTAACACCATGCCACCAGCCACGCCAAAGAGGACCCATATGACACGCCATGCACGAAGGATAACTGATGTATGATGAAGGAGGAAGAAGCATTATGCATTGGCTTATGATCAGTTAATTGTAATGATGGTTGACTAAATTTAGATATCAGTCGACCACTAAAGGGTCGACTTGCTAACCTCTGTAAACAATATATATATAATCCTCTACGTGGGTGCTTAGTTAGCTAGTTTTATGCATATAATCAGTTGTTGTTAAATAACTTTGTAATATATTTTCTCAATTTAATAGAAGTTATGTTCATCCTGTATATGATCATGTTCGAGTAAGCATTTAGCAAGTTGCCACCCTGATTGCATAGAGGGCCCCTCATCAACTAGTTGTTTTTGTCTTGTGTGTATTTTCTTTATCTCCTTGCTGTAACTAGTATAGTTTCATTTCCAGCTTATTTACTGTAATTTTTCATGTCATTGTTTCTGGTAATATAGATCACAGTATAATGATGTGTTGTTAGTGTAGCTTTATTTCCAGAGTTGATTAACTCGTTGCGTGCATAGTTTTATTTCCATTTTACTTTCTAGCTTTCCTTTCAGCCTTATGTTTGGAATTTAGTTAGTTTAATTATGTAGGTTTAGTTTTGTTGTAGTTAGGTTTGATTTTCTCATCTTTTATCTAAGTTTTAGATTTAGTTCAATCACATTCCAGTTTGTTTTATTTTATGATAGGAAGTAGTTTCTTTTTATAACTATAGATTGGTTTAAGTTATCTTTTAGTGTAGATTCAGTTTTATTTACTTCTATTTTGTTATAAATTCATTTGGTTATATTTCAATTTGTTGAAAAATGCAATAGATAATGATGTATTTATAATTACAAATTAGTTTAAGTTACTTTGCTGATTGAATTTAATTACTAAGTAAGTTTAATTCTCATTCCTTATGCATTTTGTTATCATGTGCATGAATCAGCTAATCTCGAAATCCTTTAGATTAACAATTTCTTAAAATTCTAGTGTTTTTTGTATAGAGACTTTCATTCAGACATCCTATTTAGCCTATCATTCAGACCTACCTTCTAGTCTATTATCGAGACCTTCATCGAGCCTTTAGTGTTTTTAATCTGTTTTAAGCATGTTTCTTTAGTTTTTTTATTATATTCTCACTGTGGTAGTTAGATAATAATTATATTTATTATTAAAACCTTAGGTTATACTCTTTAAAGTATTTATTAAAGTTTCATTCCTATTTTTCTCTCCATTCACCCTATGTTTTGAGTTATGTCTTGTCTTTTGATTTATTGTGATTTCTAATTTCTTTCTTCAATATTGTTGTGATGCTTTGTAATTATATCTTTGGATTTGATTGATTTATCCTTTTTTATATGGATTTTAGGACTAGATATGTCAATATTAGGAAAGTACAATAGCACCTTATACATTGATCGTAGCAGTAGGATTTGTTTCTTTCATTGTGTGGTGACTGAAGAGACTTAGAGAGTACGACTTAAAAGAGTTAACTTAATCAAGTTTTCTACTTGGTTCTTCTTTATTAAGTTTTCTACTTTATTCATAATTCAATCTTCTTATTAAGTTTTCTACTAGCTTCATAATTAAATCTTCTTTATTAATTTTTGTACGTGCTTGTTTTATTAAGGTTTGTTACTTGTCTATAAGCTATATTTTCTTTACATTTGAATTGGTTATTTATGAAAGTAATATTTAAAAAGAATCTTGTCTCTTAGTAGATTAGTGATTCATAATATATTTTTAATTAAGAATTATTTTCTTATGGAATGGATCACCATTTTTACCATCACCTGTAATTGGACTTTCCTTAGTTTGCACATATTTGTATAAGTTAAGTTCGATTTGATTCCATTATGTTTTTTAACTTATTTTGGAAGCCATTTTGACACTACTCCTCCTCAAGTTCCAATCTTGGTGAATGCATATCCACATAACAATCAAGGAGAGTGGAATTAGATAGTTTAGTTTGAACCATTATGTACATTTATTAATCGATAGTGATTTCTAATATAATCCTTCCTTGTATAGTTAGTTTCTTAAATTGTTAAGAAGTAGAATAGTTCATTAAGAATAGAATAGTATTGTTTATATTTTTATCTTTCATTATTTTTCTATAGAATAAGGCACTATAGATTGATACTGCTCTCGTATAGCACTCTGTTTGGTTTAACAACCTTTCTAGTTGAATTTATAGGAGTTTGACTCGGTTTTTCATTTTGAAAGATCTTTCAATATTTTCTTTGTTAAAATATTTCTACAACACCCTAGGCACCCCTCTACCTTTGCATATACTTTGTGTCAACTCAAATTTTACCAACCTCAATCTATAATTAAATATTAGGTGAATTAATTAAGACATTATGACATCCAACACCTTAACCCACACAAGTCTTCATTCATCCAAACGATGAGCTTAAAGCTCTATGTAATGTCCCCAAAAATTGAACATAATTTTTTTTATTAGGCTAGTAAAAACTACCTATGCGGAACATTAGTTAACTTGTGGAATATAACGTACACTAAATGTACCACTGTTTGGTCATAAGTTGTTCCTATGTTCTATCAAGTTACTTTCAGTTATGTTTGTTACTGTATTTTACTTAAATTGTCACAATGTTGATTACTACATTATTCTTATGGTTATACATTATTGTGTATGTGCCGTGACTTGATTATAAGTTTCATTAATTTCATAAGGTGTTTACTTATTGTTTACAAGAATATAACTTATATTTTTTCTTGGAAACAAAGTGGGTGGAGTGGCAGGACTAGTTCTCCCATGTGACTGCCTGAGAGGTAAAGTGTCTACTTGTCTAGCAGACTTACTTAGTTATACTTGAACTAAGGCATATATTTTGTTTCGTATGTAG
This sequence comes from Pseudotsuga menziesii, assembly GCA_001517045.1. Classification (NCBI taxonomy): domain Eukaryota; kingdom Viridiplantae; phylum Streptophyta; class Pinopsida; order Pinales; family Pinaceae; genus Pseudotsuga; species Pseudotsuga menziesii. The sequence goes on along the minus strand of LPNX010008026.1, from coordinate 223,977 downwards.
ATTATACTTACTGACAAAGACTTGTTAAGGAGTGTTGAACATTTTGATCCTTAACAAACCTACTTGTTGTTATCACGGTTTCCTACAGAATCATATTGATAGCAAGGTAATTACTATGTATAGATTACCTATGTGATACTTATTATTCATTATGTATTTATGAATCCACTATTCATTTATATTTCATGTTTATTACATTAATAGTATTAACATGTATTTGTATTGTTCTTAGCAGGTTTTATAACTTGGGTTAAAAACCCAATTCTTAATTTTATTCTTAATAGTATTACCATGGAATATTTCATATGCCATGGTTTCTAAGCTTAATGTCTATGTAAAATAGATACGCAATGGTTTAAGGCTTAATCCTATGGCTACATTTTATGTCATCCTATACCTTGTAATAAGATATGGGGTAGCGAATATATATGATGGTCTAAACGTTCACATCGGGGATTTAACAGGGATAATGGAAAAGGTGGTAATGATATTGTCTCAATTGTAAACTATGGATATGTGGGTTTTCAATTTATAGTAGACACCAGGATGGAACCATTAATGTGTCTTGGGGTTTGGGACAATGCAAACTTAGGCCTTGGCTCCATGAAATACTTGGTCATTTTGCTTGAGTTATTATTTTTTTGGTCTTAGCTCTACGCAGTGGATGAAGGAAAATTCCAGGTTGACAGAGGTAAGACTTCATTGGGTTTTAGTAGCATTGTGGTTTGTTTGTTTGCTTATCTCGTCTTTCATACTTCTCATCCTTTGTTTGCTTGGTGTTTGCAGGTGACATGGTTGCCGTGGTGTATCATGGCTCAAATATTTGCGACTTTTTCATGGGTGATGCCATAAGGTGCACGATAAGCCTGTTAAACAAACCTGCGCTTGTCACCTCTCAGCCTTATGGGTAGGAATGAGTTTCATCTCGTTGCTTGGTTAGGGTATTTACGGTGGGGTTTTTGTGTTTCCTTCGGGCCTGGGTTTACAAAGTTTGGGTTTGTAATTAAATGATACTGTGGGTAATGCAGAGGGGTATTTCATATAATTCAACCAAATCTATGTGTAAATGGTAAATCATGTTTAGTTTATGAATTTAAAGCCAAGGAAACACCATTGCTTGCATTGGTGCCATGGCCATTGGACGACTATGTAAAATCGATTTAATACTTTAATCGTTGATGTGTAAATGAATTTATATTGTGTTGTTTAATACTGCATTGTCATTCTTTAAACTTGGGATTTATCTGGCATTTGCATCTCTAGCTAGCCTGTGTATAACTACTTCCATTTATAAACTTAGGTGTTGATTTGCAACACCGTATGGTTGAGTCAAGGCCATCAATGGCATGAGCGCTCTCCATGGCAGCTCTCATAGCTTGGATGTTTGCATAAATTACCGTGTTAAATATTAATGTGTAATGTGGAAAGCAGAGAAGTTGTGGGTACAAACCCTAGATGACTATCGTTGCTGTAGTGGATTCGTTGACAATGCAAGATAGTTATTTATATTTACTATGTAGTTTATTTATAAGTTGTGCCTATGTAAATGCAACGTAGATATTAGTAAAGGTCTTAGGACCTATGTGTAATGATTTTCATGACTATTTATTTAATTGTGAAGGCCCTAGCCATGTAAAAGAAAATATGACCCTTCAGGATTCGATCTTGGGTCGTGTTCTGTAATGGGGTTTGATTGATATAATGTTTGCAAAAATGGTAAACAGAGGGTCCACAGTATTTGATTCTGCGACCTCGTTGCACTTACATGGTTCTTACTTTAATATGGTTATGAGGGCTTGAGTTATCTTAAAATATTATTGTATATACATTAATGGTGTGGTTTGTATTAAGGCCCACGATTTTCCTTTGATGCCCACAAGATTCGATACTACGACCTCTGTGTATAAGACTACGATGATATTTATAACTTGGTTCCTATGTATTAATGTTTACTGTAGATTTTAAAACATAAGGCATCGTAGTTTATGTAAGCAAAATGGCAAGGTCATCTATAGGATTCATTCTTGTGACCTTAATGTAATTACATGGTTTTAATTGTTTATATTGTAATGTTCTTTGTTTAATTATTATATGATGGCTATGAGTTGATATTAGATGGGACTATAATGTAGAATAATGAATGGTCTCAATGCTTACACTGTCTATTTAATTTTTAATAATGATTATTGTATGGGAAATTGTTTGTTATTTAATGTGCATTTAATTATNATATATATATACCCATAGTTCAATGGTTATATACTAATAATATTCTTAGTTAGTTTTCTTGTTATTAGAAGTATATGCTACTAAATTAAATCTAGGTTTTAATTGCAGCATGGCTCTGTTGACAGTAGAGTATATAGGCCAAAGAAAACAGCTAGGAAAATAGATCTGCAGAAAAACCTAGTTTGTAATTTACAGAGTTTCAACAGTAAGAATATAATAGTAGTGAAACTAAGGTTCAAACCCTTGATAGACATTTATACATGAATTAAAATGCATAAGTAAATTAATCAATAAACCCTCGATAAATCTAGTAGAAGAAGTAAAGTACAACCTAAGGTTAAAAGTTCAAATGTAAACCCTAGAATATTTAAAAAGAGAACAAAACACATAGGGTTAGAAAATCGAATACGAAGTCTATGGCTTCATACCTGAAAATTTGAAGCTTCTTTAATGGTTGAACATGCACACTCAAATAACCAGCATTAACAATTCATAGACAGATCTGACCTCTGTATTAGATGATGGAATCACTTCGAAACTACCATGTTCCACCCAACCATGAAACAGAACCGTTCATGGTTTCAATCTGGATCCCCCCAAGTTGGACTCGAAAATGCAAGTATCTTAAAGCTACTAAGGTAGGGTTTCCTATATGGTATATCCGATCTAGATGAGTTCTCCTTTTCCTTCTAGGAAATTGTTCTTCAAGAATTCTCTTAAGAGAAAAATAGGCAGAATAATGACTCCCACAAGAAGGATCAGAACCCTAAGCCTTTCCGTGGCTTGAGAATTTAGAAACAGAATTTTCAGTGAAACGGACAGTTAAATCAAGAAAACTTGATTCCTTGATTTAACCCTTTTTAATTAATTTGGGTAATTTTTAATACTTTAACATAGGAACTTTCAACTAGTTCCTAATTATACTTTTTGTAGGTATTTTACTATTTCCTATATTTTAATAATAAATAATAATGGATGGGGCTTTCATTTCTTTCCTTCATCATTAATATTATTACTATATTTATTCTTTATACATATTATGTATAAAATACATAATAATATAACATTTGTCTTTGGGAATCATATACCATGATCCCTAGACTTAATGACACTTCTTCATTAAGGTCAAATAGGTATATGGTTAGGTCTACTAGGATAGGAAGCTATAAACATCCTTGCATGTTGGATTCCCTCGTATAACATGATAGTTATTCAGTACTTTATGAGAATACAGAAATTCAAAATTTCATTTAATCACTTATAAATAAGTCTAATGAGATCAATATTTTTCTCGAGTCATTTTCACTTTGAAGTTATTAAATTCTTTTCAGTAACCACTAGCGCTTACCAGAGCCCATACTCATTGCTTAACATGGAGTTACAAACTTAGTGCAATTCTAGAGCTCTTCGCTCAATGCTAATGATAGGATGTACTTGTACGATACACCTAGGGATACAATGGCCAAGGATTCGATTTTCTAGAGCTTATGCTCAACATCAACATGGAAGGCTCTTCCCAACACTTCCAAATATATTTTCATGTGATCCATATCTTCTTGCTCAACACAAATGTAAGTACTCATGTTGTCTAGAGCTTCTTTCTTAACACAAAATATTAATTACCCATGTGCTCTAGATATCCTCGCTCAACAAAAAACATCTTACAAATCATGTGATTCAGGGTCCATGCTCAACACAAACAAGCATATATATATCATTAATAATTGTATTACGCCGAATATATAAAACAAATCATCATGTTCATAGGTAGTGTGGTATTCGACCCAATATATCAAGATAACATCATAATAAATAGGATCATTCCTATAAGTGTTAGGTCCAAAATTCAGGATATTAAATCCCCCCCCCGCTTATAACAACACCACCCTTGCTATTCTAGGGACTCGAAATGACATCATTAAACAAGCAGGGGTAATCCTTTATCATGGTGGCTTAATTCTTCCAAGTAGCCTCATCAGCCTCAATGTGCTTCCATTGCACTTTCAACTGGACAATAGTGTGCTTTCTGAGTTGCACCTCTCTTTTGTCCAATATATGAATAGGATAAGGAGAAAAATCCCCTTCAGGTTCCACCTGTAATAAGGAACAATCCACTACTTGTTTAGTATCATAAAAAAATTTATTTAACAAGGATGCATGGAAAATATTATGGACTCTTACATGCATGGGTAATGCTAGTTGATATGCCACTAGCCCTTTCTTAGCCATTATTTCAAAAGGCACAGAAAATCTAGCTGCTAACTTACCACACCTACCGAAGCTCAAGAAGGTTCATTTTTCTTTTACTTTCAACTAGACATGATCACCTATTTCAAAGTCTTTATCTTTTCTTTTTTGATCTGCGTAACTTTTCTAGTGGTCTTGCACTTCTTTAAGGTTCACCCGGACCTTGCTAACCAGCTATTCCAAGTCCATTAATAAATCAAGCCCTAACATGAACTGATCCACTGGGCTATCCCAAGTAATCGGTGTTCTACACTTTCGTCCATAGAGTACCTCAAAGGGACTCATTTTGGTGGAAGTATGATAATTGTTGTTATACACAAACTCTGCAAGATGCAGGTAGTATTCCAACTTAGTGGGGTTGTTCATGACATACATCTTAAGCATGTCCTCAACAATATAGTTTACTCTTTCTATATACCCATTTGTCTGCGGGTGATAAGTAGTGCTAAAGTTCAACTACGTCTCTAATCCAGAGTATAAACATCTCCAAAAGTTTCCTGTAAACTTAACATATCAATTCGAGATGGTTTCCTTGGGTATCCCCTATAATCTAAATATATCCTTCAAGAAGATATCAGTAATGTTCACTGCTTTGTAAGTCGACTTCACAGGAATGAAGTGTGCTTCGTTTGACAACTCGTCAATTACTACAAAAATAGAATCATTATGCTTTTGAATTTTTGGTATACCAGTGATAAAATCCATACTAATGACTTCTCGCTTCCATTTCAGAATGGGTAATGGCTGCAGCAATCCTAAAGGATGTTGATGCTCACCTTTGACTAGTTAACATTCCTGATAGTTCACGATAAATATCGCAATGTCGGCCTTTAACTTAGGTGAGAAAAAGTGTCTCTTGATAGAGGATATCATCTTTTGATATCCCAGGTGCCTCTAGTAGTATTCCTGATGAAATTTCATGAGGATGTTGGACTGAAGGTCCCCTCCTTCTGGAACATACAATCTATCCTTGGACAATAACAGTCTGGATTTTTCTACCTTTTATTATTTTTGTTGTTGAAACAACCTGTCCTCTTGGAATTTCTTAAGGATTTATACATAGGAAGGGTCAACTCTATTGTCCATTCTAATGCTCTCATGCAAATCAACATTGGTTTGACTGAAATTCACCTCATATATCATATGAGTTCGTCGACTCAAAGCATAGAAAACCTTTTTTCTCTTTTCCCACAATGTGCTTTACCTCGAAATGGTACTCACTAAGGAAATCCAACCACCTAGATTTCCTTGCATTTAGATCCGGTTGATCAAATAAATAATTCAGATTCATATTGTATGTCTTCAGAAGGAACATCCTTCCCATGAGGTAGTGCCTCCACATTTTCAATGCATGGATGATGGCGAGTAACTCAATATCATGTGTAGGGTAGTTCTTCTCATGCTCTTTTAACTTCCACGATTCATATTAGATCGCGTGATCGTTCTGTAAGTGGAATCCTCCAGGTCCTTCCTTGCTTGCATCCCTGAAAACAATGAAATACCCATCGAGATCCGTAATTCATAGTATCGGTGTGGTCATCAAAAGATGGTTAAGCTTTTGAAAAATTTCTTCACACTTGGAATTCCATAAGAACTTATTTGATTTCTTTTGCAAAGAGGTAATGGGGAAAGAAATTCTCAAGAATTTCTCAATGAACTTCCGATAATATCTGGCTAATCCCAAAAAGGGCCTAATGTCAGTGACAATTTTAGGGGCAGGCCAAGCCTTTATGGATCTAATATTTTCAGGGTCCACAGCCATCCCTGTCTCAAAGATAATGTGACCTAAGTACTGTATTTGTGGTTTGTAAAAATCACATTTACTAAACTTACCGTAAATTTGGTCTTCCCTCAATAGTCGTAGTACTATGAGACGGTGTTCTTTGTGTTGTTCTTTATTCTTGGAATAAACTAGGATTTCATCTATAAAGACCAAAATAAACTTATCCAGATCTATTTTCTAAATATGTTGTTCATCATACACATAAAGTTCGTGGGTGCATTGGTCAACCCAAACGACATCACCACAAAATCGTAGTGCATGTACCTTGTACGAAAGGAAGTTTTGTGAATATCCTCATCGCGAATCTGTACCTGATGGTACCCGTATCACAGGTCAACCTTTAAAAATATTTTGGCTTGTCCCACCTAATCGAACATGTCATCGATCCTAGGGACTGGATAATGGTTCTTGATAGTAATTTTGTTCAACTGACAGTAATCGATGCACATCCGCGTCGTACCATCTTTCTTCTTTACAAATAGTATCAGTGCTCCCCAAGGGGACATAGTGGGTTGGATATACCCTTTCTCTATCAACTCTTGCAACTGTAGTTTGAGTTTCACCAACTCAAGTGCACTCATGTGTTAAGGGGATTTGGAAGCTAGAATTGATCATGGTGTCAGTTCGATGGAAAAGTCTAGGTCTCGTTTCAGAGGTAATCCTCAGATTTCCTTGGGAAACACATCCTTGAATTCTTGAAGAATAGGGAAGTCTTCTATGCATTTTTCTTTTTCAGACTCTAGGTCTCAGGTGTTTACTGCAAACAACTTGGATCCTTTGCTAACACATTTCTTCTCTTGTAAGGTAGATATTTTCCTTACGAAAACTTTCTTTGGAATGCCTTCAACCTTCACCTGGTACCCTTGGCGATCAATAGACAATATTGACTTGTGTAAGCAATTGAGCATGACATGGTGTTATTCCAACCAATTCATGCTGATAAGTATATCATATGATCCTAAGGATAAGATGTACAGGTTTACTTTTGTAGGAAAACCATTCAGGTTTACCTCGCAATCTTTAACTATTTATGAAACTTTCTGTTTTGTACCTCTAGCTAACTATACCATCCAAGGTTTATCATGCTTTACTTTACCTAGTTTGCATACATCAAAAATTTTAGGTGATACATAGCTATGGAAAGCACTGTGATCAACAAGTATTGAAACATAAGTGTTCAATACTTTACCTTCTATATCAACCATTGTAGCTTGATTGTCTCCTTGTCAACCATCCAATGCTACATAAATCCATGGTGTGTTATATTTTTATCATTCAAGCAAGCATTATGATCTTAGGATCTTTAACTGAGAGAATAACATGCATAGCAATAAAACAAAAGATACAAGTGACACAAAAAAATTTCCTCGCGGAAACCATAAAGGAGAAAACCTCACAACTTCCTCAAAGATAGAATCAGCACCAATAGTAAAACCCGAAAACATAAAGATGATCTCCTGATAGTAGCAGTCTCTCTCTTGTCCAAGCAACTTCTCCTTTTCCTCATGTTCCCTAATGAGTGAATGTGTGTGTGATAAATAGAGTGGCTCATTCTCTATTTATATTCTTTCGTTCACTTGAAATCCACTCCAACATGTCTAATAACCCTAGTTCCCCACAACTTGTGGGGACTTTGCCTCCTCCGACCAATAAGGAGGTTAATCCTGAACACAATGGTGGGGAATATTTCTTTGACTTACAATGACTCACCTAGGGTCAACTTCTATAGGATAGTATAATAACCCTAGGGCCCCATAACTATGGGGAATTTAACCCTTGACCAATAGGACGACTACCCACAATGACTTGACATGACTTGTTTATATTATAGAAACTTCCCAGAATAAACATCGGGGTATGACATGACTCAATTACATTACAATACATCCCGAAATAAACATCGAGTTACAATACATAAGAAATACAAGTAAATACATTCCGAAGTTACAATTACATCAACACTCCCTCTTAACTAGGAATTTATTCTCTCAACACAATTTAACAGCACAAGTATTCTTCTTTGTATCATCTGGATCATCATTGATTTCTCATCATCTTCATCTTCAATTCATCTTAATTTTCAGGTCCTCTTCATCTTCAAGTCATCTTTCATTATAGGATCTAGATCATCACTCGATCTGGATCATCATCATTGGATCTAGATCATCACTCGATTTGGATCATCACTTGATCTAGATCATCACTGGACATCATCACTAGATCTGGATCGTCACTCAATCTAGATCATCCCTGGACATCATCACTTGATCTAGATCATCATTGGACATCATCACTGGATCTGGATCATCACTGGATCTGGATCATCATCACTGGATCTAGATCCTCACTCAATTTGGATCAGTACCATAGGTGCTATCTCATGATTCTTCTCATCACAGGAAGTTTTACAGAGCCAACCCTTTTTCATGCTGATTGTAGGCCTAGCCACCATGTAGGTCTTATTTAGTGTTTATATCTGACCTACTCATCAGAATGGCTCTCCTAGAAATTACATCTGACCTACTCGTCAGAAAGGCATGCCCAGCACTCACATCTAATCATGTAGGAACCAATCCTACAATCACATCAGAAAGGCCCAGCACTCACATTCACCAGCATGATAGGACACAACTACTATCATCTGTGACAAGTATCAGCACTTACATCTGACCTACTCATCAGAATGGAATGCACTCACATCTAATCTTGTAGGAACCAATCTTACAGTCACATCGTAATGGCCCCCAGTCCCAGATTGAGCTACCTGGTAACTAACCAGGTGCCTCCATTCTCCCGAATAATGGCAGTTTCCCTTACATCTGACCTACTTGTCAGAATGGCCAGCACTTACATCTGACCTACTCGTCAGAAAGGCATGCACTCACATCTGATCTTGTAGGAACCAATCCTACAGTCACATCAAAATGGCCCCCAGTCCCAGACTGAGCTACCCGGTAACTGACCAGGTGCCTCCATTCTCCCAGAGAATGGGAGTTGGCCATACACCTGACCTACTCGTCAGAATGGCTAGCACTCACATATGACATGGAAGGAACCTAATCCTTTAACCATGACAAAATGGATCAGCCCTTACATTTGATCAAGTGGGAACACATCCCTCTATCACATCAGAATGGATCTCAGTTTTAGACTGAGGATTCCTGGTACCTCACCAGGTAGCTCCATTCTAAGAATGGCAATAGCCCTTATATTTGATCATGTAGGAACCAATCATACAGTCATATCAGAATGGCTTAGCACTCATATCATAATGTCTTAGCACTCATATCTATCATGGAAGGAACCAATCCTCTCACCATGACAGAATGGATCATCCCTTACATTTGAACTACTCGTCATGAAGGCTTTCAAACTCGTCACTTCCCCTTGGAAGGGACCTCGATCTGGAGAACACCAAGCTTCTCCCTGAAGTACTCAAACTTCATTCTGGCCAATGGATTCATCAACACATCAGCTATCTGATCATCCGTCGCAACATATTGGAGCTTCACTGGTCCCCTATGCACCATATCCCTGATATAGTGATACTTGATCTCGATATGGTTTGACTTGTCATGGAACACTGGATTCTATGCAACTTCACACAACAATGTGTACAAGTAGCATCCATCTGGAGATCAAATAAATTAGATAGTAGCTTCCGTAGCCATACTGCCTCACAACTAGGTGAACAAGCTATGACATACTCTGCTTCAGCTATACTCAGTGCCACAAAGGATTGCTTCCTTCTAAACTAAGACATCACACCTGATCCCATACTAAAGCAACACTATGAAGTGTTCTTCCTATCAATGGCACTACCCAATCTGAATCAACATAACCTTCCAGGTTAATCTTCTAATTCGTATCATACTTGAGCCCATACTCAACTATTTCCTTTGCAACCATCAATTGAACATGTCTCAATATGTTCACAGCAAAGCAAATATAGGGTCAATGAACAAATCATCTCATGATGCATCGTGGCATCAACCGATTTTGATGAAGCAACAATCAATAGCTTCAAGCTCGATGCCATAGGTGTGGTCATGCAGTCCATCATCCTGAACCTATTCAGTATCTCTACTGCATACTTCCCTTGTCCACACCTCCATGCCTAGAATGTAGTACATCGACACATAATAGGAGCATCATTGGTATTCCACCTTCAACCTTGAAGCAAGGGTTGGAATCCACTTTACTCGCAGTAAAGCCTAGATTCATCAGTAATCTATCCATCCTATTGCACCATGTCTAACCTTAAGATCTTCTGCAGTCACTCCCTCTGAAGCATCATACTCCCTCTTTTTTTCGTACTCTATGCACTGAAACATTATGTACCAGAGTGACAAGTAGAATTTTATGCTACTAATCTTCTCTGTATCCATCTAGGGTCACTGGATACCAAGATCCTCTATCTTGAACTCTTTCAAAAGTTCATCTCGCACCCATATATGAGCTTGTCATCCTCTATCAACCTTGTAGCAAAGGTTCAGATCTTCATCAAGCTCCTCATGTATGTGTTATCCCATGGGTGTCTTCTCAACTCGTACAAGGTCTTCTTTGATTTGCACACATGATTCTTCCTGTCATGTGTCTAGCTGCAAATGTCTCTTTGAATATTTCCTTGTATCCCACAATGTTTCCATCTACTCCATGATGGAACTACGAAATTCCTTCATGTATCGATACTGCATCTTAAACATCATTCTTCTTGAACTGGTCTTCCCCTTCTTCTTGGTTACTTCTTCATATCTGAAAGGTTCTGCATTAATGATGTCATTGCATTTGTCATATTATTTTTTATCTTGAACTGTCGTTACTTGTTCTTCGGAACAAGTCTCATTCTTCTTTGCTTATAGGAAATTATGTATGCGATCTTTCCTACAAGTTAAATGCATTTGTATGGTTAGAAACATTTCATAAGGAATATTCATACTGGCGAATTCTTATGCATAAATATATGATCATGCAACTACTTTATCCAATACAACATTCATCCATATCTCACGAAACCTTTCTAGATGCCTTCCATCTCCACCAAGACAACATTGAGATTATGCACTAATCCAATATGTTCGGAAAGAGGTTTCATTCTAGATAAGTAGCAATGGAGAGTTGTATAGCACCATGAGCTACTTACCCATCACATGCATCTTAGTAGTATACTATCATTAATACAAACATTCTATCATGCATAATACATAAACTGAATATAAACAAAAGCATAACAAAACAATATCATGAAATGACAATTGAATACTTATCTTTATTTGTTTCGTGGGTGGACTCCTTCTTGATCCTTCAACTTCATCATCTTCTTCATAATAGTACCGTTTCTTATCCAAATGATGACATGGATGGAAGGTTCTTCAAGAGTTGAGTTCTTCATATTCCTCATTACTTGAGGGATCTTCTTTGGATGGACAGAGATTGATCTTCAATTGCTCCCATCTTCTCTTCTCTTCTTATGAGTCGAGCTTCTTCTTCTTCCTAGAGTCTGCTGAAAGTAATCACTTCCTTCTGGCACACATTCCCTGAATGAATGAATCCCATGATCCTGGGAGGCCATTCAAGATGGCTATCACTACTTCTGCATTCCTCACTTCTTCTTTTACCGCTTCAATTTGTTCTTTGATTTGAGAGACCCTTATGTCTGTATGGTCTCTACATTCTGGATCTTCACATTCTTCAACTTGTTTCTTAAGGTCATATTCCAATTTATGTTCTTTCATTCAAATAGCTTAGTCAATGAATCAAACATCTCTTTAGGTGTCTATACGGAGGAAACTTATGGTATAAAGTGATCCGTGATTGAATCAACAATGATCTTCTTGACCTTGACCAAGTTCTTCTTGTGTAGGGATTTTAGCCTCATCTCCCTCTGGAACTGGAACCTCTCTACTCATGTAGGTGTCCAATTCATTTTCTTAAGAGAGATCATATACTTCCATGCTTGGAAGTTTTCAAATTCACAAATCCTATCATCAAGCTAATGTGACATATCACTTTGAAATGAGAACCTCAAATAACAATAGAAAAAGATTAGATCTTACCGATTTGAGGTGTCTGTCCTGGTTCCGGAGCTGGCTGATCTAGGGTTTTGTCAAAGAAACCCTAATTTTCAAAACTTGGATTCTTTCATATCTAATTGGACAGAAAGATATATCTCTTTAAGGTGAGTTGTCCAATGTACTCCTTTTCTTAAAATAGTGGAGGGAAACTCCTTGAATAGGAAGCCCTAGTTTTCCAAAAAAAATTTCACAGAAATGTCTGTCACTGTTTATGTGATATCTCTAAAATTACTTCTCCTCTGTGTCTAAAACTTCACATTGTGGTAGCTGACATGTCCCTCTTCCAACACCACAAGTTTCACCAATTGGGACTTATGATCATTTTCCCAAGGTGACCTGTTACAGGACTATTTAGAACAACAAAGTTCTACGGATTGCCACATGTCACTGGTTCATCTTCTGAGTCTGAAACTTGAACCACATAAAGCATAGTCCATGTGCTTTCTGGAACATATTTAGAATTTCATTTGGACCTTTGCTTCCCAAGATATAGAAATTCTCCCCAGGTGTCCTGTTTAGGGATGAATTATGGAAGAGGCTAGAACCCTCACTCGAAGGGATCATATCTCCTAGAATATAGCAAATCTGAGGCTGAATGTTGGATACAATGTACATCATGGTTTTATCATGGTTTGATCCTTCACCAATACTGAGATATAGTGAATGTACCAAAACTTCTCTGTTTTATTATTTAGGGTTTTTCCAGCGTGAGGTCAAACTAGGGTTTGACTTTCCTGTAGTTTCACTGAACCAAAAATATTGATCTAGGTCTTTAAAATTCGATTTTGATGAGGAGAGCAATCCTATTCTATGATCACTCAAAAATTCCTCTTCTGTAAGAAGCCCTAATTTCCTACACCAAAACTGAAAATGCTCGAAATCGAATTCCGCTTCGACAGAAAGATGCGCCCTTCAATGGAGTGTTAGCCTAGCATAATTTTGTTGATTGATTGTGGAGGGAGACCCAAAAAGTAAGAATCCCTAGATTCTGTAGCTGCATAATGTCTTATTCTCAGGTTAGCTCTGATACCATGTTATATTTTTATGATTCAAGCTAGCATTATGATCTTAAGATCTTTAACTAAGAGAATAACATGTACAGCAATAAAACACAAGAGACAAGAGACACAAAGAATTTTCCTTCGGGAAACCATAAAGGATAAAACCCCACAACTTCCTCAGAGATAGAATCAGCACCAACAGTAAAACCCAAAAACATATAGATGATCTCCTGACAACTGTAGTCTCTCTCTTATCCCAGCAACTTCTCCTTTTACTCATGCACCCCAATGAGTGAGTGTGTGTGTGATAAATAGAGAGGTTCATGCTCAATTTATATTCTTTCGTTCACTTGAAACCCACTCCAACATGTCAGCCTCACTTAGCAATTACTTACTAGAGCCGACATCTCTAGGAGTGTCTAATAACCCTAGTGCCCCACAACTTGTGGGGAATTTTTCTCCTCCGACGAACATGGAGGTTTATCCTTAACACAATGGTGGGGAATATTTCCCTGACTTATAATGACTCACCTAGGTTTGACTTCTATAGTATAGTCTAATAAACCTAGGGCCCCATAACTGTGGGGAATTTAACCCTTGACCAATAGGAGGGTTACCCACAATGACTTGACATGGCTTGTTTATATTATAGAAATTTCCTGGAATAAACATCAGGGTATGACATGACTCAATTACATTACAATACATCCTAGAATAAACATCGAGTTAAAGTACATAAGGAATACAAGTGAATACATTCCCAAGTTACAATTATATCAACACGATGTTCCCACTATGTGCTTGACAGTTGGTTCCTATTGTAAGTTATGCAATATCCCACTGGTCTTGTTCTTATAATCTCGGGCATATTGAGGCCTGCTGAATTTCCAACACTTGATTGGTAGAGAAGTAGAATTGGCTTTACTTGCTACTGATTTGTTACCATTTGGAGCTGGTACATATGGATTTGTACCATATTTATTGAAGTTCTTGTTTTCATGAAAGCTGTTATTCTACTTTATGTATGGCTGTGGGTTAAACCCAAGTTTGTGGTTATCAAAAAGGTTCTTAAACTTGTTTCTATTTTGGTTCATGTTCTCTTGTCATAGCTTCCCATGATCATGGAAGAGCCTCGCCTTATGTAGCGTGGTATACAAAGTTTTTGGCATGTCGAATTCAATCCTCTCCCAAAAGTTGGGAGGAAGACATCCTAAAAGTTGTTGGATATTTACTTTTTCATCCTTAATATATCATACATAAGGTAACAGATCTATAAATTTGTTAATAAAAGCATCCATAGTCATAGACCCCATACGTAGCTCGTGAAACTCTTTCACCTTTCGACCAAAGAATCTTTTCGAAACATTTTTTTCTTGAAATATTTTTTAGAAGTTATCCAAACGTATTTCTCTTAGCTCATCTTTCTTGGTGTGTTTCAAATCCCTCCACCATCTTGTTGCCTTACCATTCAAGTTATAGATGGAAAGTCGAGCCTTCATCTCACTTGAGTAGTTATGAACTTGGAAATATTTTCTCATACCCATCATCCACTCTTAAGCTTTATCCCTAGTGTTTACTTCACCTTCATAGGTCGAGGCTCTTATTTTTCTAAATTCCCCCTGAATAATGTCTTCGCTTTATTATTTATTTCTACGAGGAGAAGGAGAGCCATCACTTGAAGGACTGTTATGATCTCCTTTCGGTGTTTCAGGGGCATGTTCCTCTTTTTCTTCTTCTCTTGGGATACTGGCTCGTTTATGGTAAGGTTCTCTTTCGGATCTGTTTGTGGATTGAGTAGGATTTCCCTACGGGCTTCCTCCTATCATATTTATCAGTAGCTCTTCATTAATAGCTTGATGTTCCTTTCTTTCGTTTTGACTATCTTCTCTAAAACTTTGTAATTCTGCTTGAAGACTATGTATGGTATTCAAAATATCATAATTTAATTCCACCACTATATCTGCTTCTAGGGTGGGGGTATTCATCTTTCCTAGCTAGTTGTTATCTTCCTCATTATTCATAATCTCAATTGTTGTGTAAAAATTCTTGAAATTTCAAAAAAAAAATTAATAACAGGAAAATTTTTGTTAGTAACAAAATTTAAGAACATACTTTACCTTCTTTGCATTGAATGCTTGGTGTTCCCATAGGTCTCTTAGTATTGAAACTGGGCTCTAATTGGCACATAACATCCCAAAAAATTGAACATAAAAATAAATTATTAGGCTAGTAAAAACAACTTATGCGGAACATTATTTAACTTGAGGAACATAACGTACACTAAATGTACCATTGTTCAGTCTTAAGTTGTTCCTACATTCTATCATCTTACTTTCACTTATGCTTGTTACTATATTTTACTTAAAGTGTCATAATGTTGATTACTACATTATTCTTATGGTTATACATTGTTGTGTATGTGTCGTTACTTGATTATATGTTTCGTTAATTTCATATGGTGTTTACTTATTGTTTACCTGAATCTAACTTATCTTTGTTCTTGGAAACAAAGTGGGTGGAGTGGCGGGACTAGTTCTCCCATGTGACTACCTGAGAGGTAAAGTATCTACTTATCTATTAGACTTACTTAGTTCTACTTGAACTAAGGCATATATTTTGTTTCAAATGCAAATTATACTTAGTGATGGAGACTTGTTAAGAAGTGTTGAATGTTTCGATCCTTAACACACCTACTGGTTGATATTATGGTTTCCTACAGACTCAGATTGATAGCAAGGTAATTACTATGTTTATTATTTATATAACATAGGTAGATTACCTATATGATACCTGTTATTCAATATGTATTTATAGATCCACTATTCATTTATATTTCATGTTTATAACATTAAGAGTATTAACATGTATTTGTATTGTTCTTGGAAGGTTTTATAACTTGGGTTAAAAACCCAATTCTTAATTTTATTCTTAACAGTATTACCATGGCATATTTCATCTGCCATGGTTTCTAATATTAATTCTTAGGGAAAATAGATACGCAATTGTTTAAGACTTAAGCCTATGGTTACATTATATGTCATACTATACCCTGTAATAACCTATCGGGTAGCGAATATATACCATGGTATAGACTTTCACATTGGGGTTTTAATAGGGATAATGAAAAAGGTGGCAAAAATATTGTGTCATTTGCAAACTATGGATATGTGGGCTTTGGGTTGATAGTGGACACCAGGTTGGAACCATTAATGTGTCTTGGGGTTTGGGGAATCCCAAGCTTATGGATTGGCTCCATGAAAGACTTGGTCATTTTTCTTGGCTTGTTGTTTGTTTAGTCTCGGCTCTGCACAGTGGATGAAGGTGAATTCCAAGTTGAGAGAGGTAAGACATTGTTGGGTTTTAGTAGCATTGTGGTTTGTTTGTTTGCTTATCTCAGATTTCATACTTCTTATCCTTCATTTTCTTGGTGGTTGCAGGTGATAGGGTTGGTGTGGAGCATCATGGCTCAAAGCTTTGCAACTAGTTAATGGGCTATGTCATATGGTGCACAGTAAGCCTATTAATCAAACCTATGCTTGTCACCTCTCGACCTTATGGGTAGGACTGAGTTTCATCTCATTGCTTGGTTGGGGTTTTTACGGTGGGGTTTTCATTTTTCCTTCGGGCCTGGGTTTACAAAGTTTGGGTTTGTAATTAAATGATAACGTGGGTAATACAAAGGGAGCTTTGGTACAATTCAACTAACTCTATGTGTAAATGGTAAATCGTGTTTATTTTATGGGTTTAAAGCCAAGGCAACACCATTGCTTGCAATGGTACCATGGCCATTAGACGACTATGTAAAATTGATTTAGTACTTTAATGGTTACTATGTAAATGAATTTATACTGCCTTATTTAATATGGCATTGTCATTATTTAGACTTGGGATTTATGTGGCATTCACATCTCTGGTTGTCCTGTTTATAAATGCTTCCATTTATAAACTTAGGTGTTGATTTTCAATAGCGTATGGTTGAGGCCATGCCATGAATGGCATGAGCGCTCTCCATGGCAGCTATGATAACTGGGATGATTGCATAAATTACTATGTTAAATATTAATGTGTAATGTGGAAAGCATAGAAGTTGTGGGTACAAACCTTGGATGACTATCGTTGCCGTAGAGGATTCGTTGACAGTGCAAGATAGTTATTTATATTTACTGTGTAGTTTATTTATAATTCGTGGCTATGTAAATGTAGTGTAGAGATTATTAAAGTTATTACGACCTCCGTGTAATTATTTTTGTGACTAAGTATTTAATTGTGAAGGTCATGTCCATGTAAAATAAAATAGGATCCTTCAGGATTCGATCCTAGGTCGTGCTATGTAATGGGGTTTGATTGATATAATGTTTGCAAAAATAGGAAACAGAGGGTCCATAGGATTTGATCCTGTGACCTCGTTGCACTTACATGGTTCTTATTTTAATATGGTTACGAGGTCTTAAGTTATCTTAAAATACTACTGTATATGTATTAATGTTGTGGTTTTTATTAAGGCCTTCAATTTGGCTTGGATGCCCACCGGAGTCGATACTATGACCTCTGTGTATAAGAATTTGATGAGATTTATAACTTTACTCCTATGCATTAGTGTTTACTGTATATTTTAAAACATAAGTCATCGTAGTTTATGTAATAAAAATGGCAAGGTAATGTAGAGGATTAAAACATAAGTCATCGTAGTCTATTTTTATCATTGTTATTACACACACACAGACACACACACACACACATTTACCCATAGTTCACTAGTTATATACCAATAGTATTCGAAGTTATTTTTCTTTTTATTAGAAGTAGATGATACTAAATTAAATCTAGGTTTTAATTACAGCATGGATTTGCTGACAAATGAAATATGTCAGTAGAGTATATAGGCCAAATAAAACAACTAGGAAAATAGATCTGCAATAAAACCTAGTTTGTAATTTACACAGTGTCAAGAGTGAGAATAATATAGGAATGAAACAAAGTTGCAAACCCTTGATAGAAATTTATAAATGAATTAAAATGCAGAAGTAAATTAATCGATAAACCCTGGATAAATCTAGCAGAAGAAGTAAAGTACAACCTAGGGTTAAAATTTCAAATATTAACCCTAGAAGATTTAAACACAGAACCAAACACACATGGTCAGAAAATATAATGTAACCCTTTTCCTACTTCAATCAGCATTTATTCTAGAAAATATAATAGGCAGTGTAGGAATTCATACCTGAAAATTTGAAGCTTCTTTAATGGTTGAACCTGCACACTCAGATAACCAGCATTAACAATTTATAGGTAGATGTGACCTTTGTATTAGATGGTCGAATCACTTGGGAACTACCATGTTCCACCCAACCATGGCCTAGAACTGTTCCTGGTTTCAATATGGATCCCCCCGAACTGGAATCCAACGTGCAAGTAGCTTAGATCTCCTAAGGTATGGTTTCCTATCTCGTATATCAGGTTTGGACTAGTTCTCCTTTTCTTTCCAAGAAATTGTCCTTCAAGAATTCTCTTGAGAGAAAAACAGGCGGAATAATGACTCCCACAAGAAGGATCAAAACCCGAAGACTTTACGTGGCTTGAGACTTTATAGACAAAATTTTCAGTCAAAGGGACAGTTAAATCAAGAAACCTTGATTTCTTGATTTAACCATTTTTTATTAATTTGGCTAATTTTTATTACTTTAACTTAGGAACTCTCAACTAGTTCCTAATTGGAATTTTTGTAGGTATTGTACTATTTATTATATTTTAATAATAAATAACAATGGATGGAGCTTTCCTTTCTTTATTTCATCATTAATATTATTACTATATTTATTATTTATACATACCATGTATAAAATACATAATAATATAACATTTGTTAACATTTGTCTTTGGGCATCATATACCATGATCCCTAGACATAATGACACTTCTTTATTAAGATCAAATAAGTATATGGTTAGGTATACTAGGATAGGAAACTCTAAACATCCTTGCATGTTGGATTCCCTTGTATAACATGGTAGTTCTTCAGTACTTGATGAGAATACAAAAATTCAAAATTTCATTTAATCCCTTATAAATAAGCTTGATGAGATCAATATTTTTCTCCGTAACCCCTAGTGCTTACCACCGCCCATACTCAACGCTTAAAACAGAGTTACAAACTTAGTGTGATTCTAGAGCTCTTCACTCAACACTAATGCCAGGATGTACTTTGATACACCTAAGGATACAATGGCCAAGGATTTGATGCTCCATAGCTTATGCTCAACATCAACATGGAATGCTCTAGGAATTATGCCAAGCAATTCCAATTATTTTTTCATGTGATATAGAGATTCTCTCTCAACATAAATGTAAGTACTCATGTGCTCCAGAGGTTCTTGCTCAACACAAAATATTAATTACCCATGTGCTCTAGAGCTCCTCTCTCAACACAAAACATCTTATCAATCATGTGCTTCAAGGTCCATGCCCACCACAAACAAGCATATATATATCATGAATAATTGGCTTACGCCCAATATATAAAACAAATCATCATGTTCATATGCAGTGGGGTCTTTGACCCAATATATCAAAAATAAAATATCAAGATAAAATCATAATCAATAGGCTCATGCCTATAAGTGTGAGGTCAAAAATTTGGGATCTTACACTCTGTCAAAACACCCATACACATAGGAATAAGTTTAGGCTTATCTATACAGGGCTTACCCGTGAAGGGTAATGCGTCGACAACAAGAGAAGATGGATGACTTGCACAAGGGAATCCTACTACCTACAAACAAAGGACAACGAGACGTGAGAAGTAGGACAATCCTTCAAGCCAAAACAATAATAAACAACGTTGCAAACTGGGTGAAGGGCATACCTTCCAAAATGTAGGTGCAAGCCAGACCTCACGCCTTGTTACAAACCAGAGAGCTGAACAAAGATCACCCAATGAAATGCCAACACTAGTGGAAAATGAGAGATTAGCGACCAGGAGACCAAAATGTTTGGTCACCATAGTTTTTTTCAAGGGATAAATGACCAAAATTGATAAATTTAAGTGAGCTAACTAAAAAAGACCCTGATAAATTACACCTTTTGGTCATGGGATAAAAACGAACTAAAAATGACCAAGATAAATGACCCAATTTTGGTCACGGGATATTTAGACTGAAGATGACCACATAAGAATTAGTCATTTATTTGGTTATTTTTAGTTGTCACTCCAGCAATGAAAAAAATTACAAATTTGACAATGAATTTGTACATTTTACTAAATTCTAACACTGTAAATGGATTCCACTGTGCATGTCAATAGTTGTCCCAACTGTCCACTCTCATCTTGGGTTTCCATTCTTGTCATTATCTTTGAAAATGCAGTTTTTTTTGAAGATCTACAAATATAATCTGTGAATATTAGATGTCTTACCATGTGGTCCAAAACTAATCCCTGCAGTCTACAATGTCTTAACTCTGGAAAAGCTACTAGTTTTTTTATCTTTTCATAGCTCCACTAGTAAGTTTCTAATCTCATCAAGCTCCTTCGAGAAGTTAACCCCTAGTCCAAATAGATACACACACCGCATAATGTTGCATGTAGGTTTCAGAAAGAAAGATAATGCAATTAGAATAGTTTCTTCCATTTGTACAGAACCTACATTGGTTAGGCAATTGCTACGACTTAACTAACATAAGCACACCCATTCGTTGCTATTGTTTGTACTAACACTCACAATTTATACAAATTTTCATCTGTAACTACTCCATGCCCATGAAGAGAAGAAGTTTTTTTTGTAAAATACATTCTTTAAATTGGAAAATGTTACATGGTGCCAGTGATTTTTTTCACTAAGTTAGTGGTTTCTATGTGACTACACCCTATTGTTAGTATTCATCGAACTCTACACTAGCTATTCTCATCTTGCCTTAATATCTTTTTCTTGGTAATTTATATAGGTCTGGTGATAAATATACAAATATATAGTGCTCCATACTATGTAGACATTTTTCCCAACTCAAAGCTATAGAACTACTTTCTTGTGATAACCTTTCTATGGAAACTGCTAAGAATCTAACAACAACAATAAATTTCACACAATATTAGATGTACTATATTTTCAATTGACCTTCAGTTGTAAATTTTTAGGCATGTTTTCATAGAAAAGACAACTTACCTGTAACTACAAATATCCATTCCAAAGGTCTACAGGCTAAAAGAACAATTTGTCTCAATAACCTGGTAACCACGAGGGGACTCTAGTTGATCCTTTTCTTTGTCCTCTTTATGTTTGAAGAAAAAAAAATTTATTTGGTTGTAACTTTCCATGTTGCTTTGCTTTGACCGTTGGCCTTTTTCGTAGCTAAGTAATTACTCATCAATGGAGGGAGTTCTATATTGCAAGTCTCACTTTGACAAACTTTTCTATCGCGCTGAGACTGTCGTTAATTAATTGTTGTGTGAATTTTTTGACTTGCAAATAATCCTCAGTTTGATTATGAGTTGTTTGAAAAATAAATAATAAATAAGTACAAAAACAAATATTTTTAATTATTTAATTAATATATTTATCGGGACCATCGTTCACATGACCACACCACAATCACATGACTGCCAGGTTAACGTCCACCTCACAGTTTAGAAACAATATGACTACATCACCACCAAATGTTCTGCCACACATCTAGTTTGCTTTTTCCATCAAATTCCACATCATAAGTTCATCATATTGGCACTGAAATCCTAGAAACCCTAATTTGAGTGCATTTTCCATTGGCTGCATGTGGATTTGTGTTGGTTATTCTTGTCATGGGTTATCTTCTCAGCATGGTGCTTATTCAAATATCCTTCATTCGCATTGACTTCTTCTGCTATATGGATGCGTGCAATTTAGGTTTTTGGTATTGTTGAATTTAAGTTTCGTGTGGGGTGTTGTGCGCATTAAGTGTGAATACTTTCTCCCTTGAAACCCTAAACTTGTAAAGATATACTTGGAAAGCTTGAGAGTCATGACTCAAAATCATTTGAATATTTTATTGTTTTTTATCCTTATAGGAGCTACAAGGTAGTGTGTGTGTGTGCAAATATTCCACCAGAACCCTAATCTATGTAAGACGTTGCCTCTCTCTTACATAAGTATGCATGAAGATCTCTCTCTCAATTCTATAAGTGGGATCAATTAAATAATGAGCTCAACATTAATTGAAAGTGATCTATACTATGAAAGAATACCATGGATCTAGAGTTGGGTGATAACTGCTTGCCCATGAACACCGCTCTCTCCTTCTGAACATGAATCCCTCTTGATGATGATAAATGAATAGTCTTTAAGCCTGACAGAAGAGCCCAATGGCACTGGATACTACGCTGATAATGGAAGAGATACCCAAGAGTTGTGGGTGCCTCCTCCTCTCAGTGTGAAGAATAAAGTGTAAAGCTACTATCCATTGCATAGCTTGGTTCATTGCCTATTTGAAGCACTGTTCTTTTTGCCGTTGAAACCCATTGGTGTCTCTCAAACCCATTGCTGATGAAACCCATAGGCGCGCAAGCTATCAATGTCATAAGTTCATAATATCAGTGCTAAAATCACCAAGGGATTCAAAATTGTCACTAAATTTGAGGATTTGGGATGACATTGGTTCGATTCATAGAGAGTGAGTAGAATTTGGTCTGATTTGATTTAGGGTTTGGTAAGTAAGGGTTTTCAATATGGTGGGTTTTGAAGATATTTTGAGTTCAGATGGAGACCAAGAGGAGGGCCCTCTTTTATGTTCCGAAGATGGTAGTGACAATGAGGATGTCTTTCTTGCTCAATTTCTTGAGTCCGAGGTACTTGCTATAGATTCTGATGAGGTATTAATCTGGTACTTTTCTAGTAGTAAAGTGTTGTAGCTGATTTTACCACACCTGGTGAATCACACTTGTATGGCCTTCCCCTATCCCTCTGTATACTCGTTTGGACCCCATGGACCCTTCTTATACCTTTGATGTTTCCTTGATCATCCCTAAAAACATGCTTGAATTGCTATACGTGACTTTTAAACCCTTTCTTGTGTATATACGTGGGTTTGACCCCTAAAACCGCGTACATCAGGATGTGTGCAAAAGGCCAAATTCTTTTGGAGTTTTCCTTGACATGGATCCGACTCACTTGTCTCCTGGCCTTCCATATGCCTTATTGATCCTTACACCAGCTTCCTTGACTTTAAGTTTCAGCCATATAGCTCGAGCTTGTCTCATGTATAGCCATGCAGAGCCATGTTTTTTATCCTTTGGAGCTTGATTCCCTCTTTTATCAAGAGGGGAATTTCCCCCAAGTGCCACTATCCTACACATGTATCCTTTCATTGAGCATAGGTATGTTCCACTATTTGGAACTAGTTTATTTTCCCCTATAACACTCGTCTCCTCCTAGTCTGTAACTATAAAGCAATTTTATTCTTTTTCAAGCTTTCTAAATATTTGAAAAATTCCAAAAAAAATAAAAAACCAAAAATCCGAACAAGGAAAGATGTTATATTTTCCAGCCATTGAGTTGTGTCACCTTCGAACAGAGCACTGTATATCACATCCATTAGTTGGGTTTATAGTTTGACTTTAGGATCTGTACTCGTTTATTTGAGTTTATCTCCATCGAATGGTTAAGCTTCCAGTCCCCATGGAGCCTCTGGCGATCCCCTATTGTGTCACAGAGATGTCCCAGTTTTGTATATCGAGTCTATGTTTCCTTGATTCAGTCACCATTCATCGTTATGCTCTTGTTTGAAGGAATTTGAAACTTGAGTTGGCCATTCCTTAGTTATCTTGACTTTACATGTCAGCCATTCCCGGTACAGTTATTGGTTCGTGCATCTTATGATCAATTCCTTCCACATTATATAGATTTGTTGAGTACCTCATGTTGGATGATGGGGGATGCCTTAATGCCCTCCTTCCAGCGAATTTCATCCCATTGACTTTAGATCATTTATTACGGGATTGGAATCTAGAGTCATTTTTGAGTGCCTTGAGACTTGCAGCCATCAGTGGCAAGTTCTCTCACCATCGAAAGCTTTTGGGAATATATCAATGTCCCTTGATTGATGGATCCTCTCAAGTGTTTGAACTCAACACATTTATTCACACTTGTTAGTTTGCACTCTAGTACCTTGATTCCCATTATCATTATCGATGGGCGATCTCGCATCTGTTAATGGTATACATCAATGACCAGTAATCAGATGATGGACTACTATATTTGACCTCGACACCTCTATTCACATAGTAGGAATTGTACTCGTAGTGTTTTGTGTAGAAGACCTTCCAGATTGGTGGCATCTCTTATATGCTACCTTCCTGATCGTGCCAGTGTTCATGAGATTTCAGCTCTCGTGACATGATTCCAGTGTGTGTTAGACATTTCCATCTATTATGGAGATCATGATCCTTTGTATATCTTTATCATCGAGATTTTGATCTATGTATATTGTACTTGGTGATGACCACTTATGTCATATATTTTATCATGCCTATTCATGGCCATTGTACTCTTATATATCTAGGACTGCTATATGTATTTGTAGTTATATGCAGAGTTGTATCAATGTAATATGTTGATTGGGTGGCTGGTCTTCCATTTGGGATTCTTCATCACTCCACTTATGGTATGGACTTATAATGTATTTCAGCCATCGTATGACCCCTCTGACCTCACACATTAGAGGGCATCTATTATAGCTGATTTTACCACACCTGTTGAATCACACTTGTATGGCCTTCCCCTGTCCCTCAGCAGACTCCTTTGTACCACATAGACCCTTTTTATACCTTTGATGTTTCCTTGATCATCCCAAAAAACATGCTTAAATTTCTATACACGAATTTTAAACCCTTTCTCACGTATATACGCGGGTTTGACCCCTAAAACCGCGTACATCAGGATGTGTGCAAAAGGCCAAATTCTTTTGGAGTTTTTCTTGACATGGATCCAACTCACTTGTCTCTTGGCCTTCCATATGCCTTGAGATCACTCAGATTTGACCCTTCATTGCCCCATTGAAGAGATATATAAGGAACCCTTTGGATACATTGAACCATATGTGAGAATTGAGAGCAAAGAAACTATAGTCCATTGTTGCCGTAGCTTATACTTGAGTCTGCATCCCTTTGTCCCTTGGAGCACTTAGGTGTTCTTCCCAATATTTCCTTTTGCTTGTGAGCTTGCTATTGAGAGATGGAGGATTAAGGTGGTGGAGGCCCAAGTGGAAGATTCAGTTTCTCTGATTCGCAGACGTGTTGACAGAGGTTGTATTCATTGTAATCTCTGATTTTATATTAATAGAAATATCTTTTCATGTCCAATAATGTATGTTTGAATGAATATTTTATCCATGTATGATTTCAAATGCTTATACATTATTGATTATATATGCTAGAGTAGATCTAACACCAATATATATATAATGCTTGCTTTGTTTACTGATTGTTGAGAAAGTAATCTATCAATACAAGCTGGATTTGGAAAGGTCAATGGGGATCTACTTCAACCGTTTGGAATAAGGTACAAGTTTTGATCCTTTAGTGTTAGATATTTGATTTCTCTTGCATATTGGAAAGGATTGATTTCTGGAGTCAAGCTGTCTGTTGTGGTACCCCAAGGCATAGGAATTTCTCTTCATAACATAAAGTCTTTCAAACTTCCTGTCTATAATGTTTTACTGAAATGTTAGATTTTTTTTATTAGGGTAGATTCCCATTTTCTGGTTAGGGTTACAATGGCATTGATAATGGTTTGTTACTGTGTGGAAAAGTGTTTGGTTGTTATGGCCCTGGAGGCTTGCTGTCGGTTATTAGAATGCATTTTGTGTTTATAGTTCGAAGAATAGCCTCAGATAAAATAGAATTAATTTTGGATTTACATCGTCATATGGCTAATATTCTACCTGTTGGCATAATAAAGCTCATGAAGATCCAATCCAAATAGAGGACATTGATTAATTGGCCTATCTCATTAGAGAAAAAGGCTATCTTATGGTTTTTGTTTGTCTGACGGTCACTATTTTCCATGATTTATTGATGAGTTATTTTTTATAACAAAAATTCTACTTATTTACTAAAATAATACAGTTAAAAGATGTGCACATGCGTGCATGCTTAGCTGAAGCTTAATAAAGAAATTTCATATTTTATTCAATTTTAGATCATCTTTACCTTGTTCCATTATATCTTAGGGAGTTTGGAGGTGTATCAACGTTATTGGTTTGCAAGTTTATGTAACCTGCAATGTGATGTTATTTTCATTTATTCTACCTTTTTCTTTTTTTTGTTTTCTTCCTTCTTTATCACAGTGCTCTTGCATGGTGAAATAAGTTAATTTCTTATTGGTGATGCTTTTCCCCATCCTAATGCTGAAGAATGTTTATGAATTCTACCTTCTTCTTTTTTCTATGGTCTTATGTTGCATATATGTTTGCACCAAGAGAAGCAAGGTTCTCTCCAACTGAGTATACTGGGGGAGCTCCTGTCATGTTAGTCATGTTATGCTAGCCAACCGACATAAATAAAAAATATTGAAAAATAAAAAATGAAAAATATAAATTACATATCGACTTAAATAAATAAATAAATAAAAAACTAGCATAGATTCATTTTAAACCTAGATCTATCAGGTGCCCAGAGGGATCCAAATGGTAAAAAAACGTACACCTCAAGAAATCGAATTCCTCTCAGTGCTTGATAGATCTGGGTTTAAAATGGATCTTATAATTGTCAAATTTCCCCTCCTCTCATAGGAAACATAGGTAACGAATCAAGGCGACTCTTAGCCATAGCATTTTGATTTTGATTTACCTTGATAAGTTCTCAAGGTATGTCATCATTATTGATCCCTATTGAAGCCACCACAATAGCTATGATGCTGATGTGGATGGCAGCTATGGAAAACTGGTAGGTGGTATAGTGGGAATCAAAAGATGATGCAAAATGGATTTTGGATGCTCAAAAGCTATTGGATGGCCTATAATTGATTAAGTGAGCTATTATGTAGTATAAATGTTAATTCCCAACCATTCCCTAAAGTATTTATCGGGCACTTTTTCTTTGACATATATTGGTATTGGTTTTCTATGTGGCAGCTAGGGAAAAACAATCCATGGAATGCACTGAGCTGCATAGCATTAATGACAACATATGCCCATATATACGCCATTATATGTACATAGTACATACACGATCATAGAAAGCAATAAACACTGAGATGTATAGTATCAATGGCAATATATATACATCATTGGATTTTTTCATATCTTCGATTTTTTAACATCTCACCCAACTATATAGTATCAATGGCAGTATATACACCATTAGGTTGAAATCGGATATTTAGAAGATGAATATGATACTGGACAAATGGGGACACTTGACGATGATGAATATGGGTTGTCTTCTATTTGTGATAGGGATATGATGTTCTGAAAGTAGTTTATTTTTATTTTTATTTTAATCTCTTAATTTTTTACTTGTTGGTATCGCAAATTGTGAGTCAGTATGAATGTGATGATGGATCTTTTTTTTTTTTGGATTCTTACATTATTTACTTTAATAATCTTTGCATAGGGAGCATCAATTAGAATATTTTCAGAAATTCTGCAGTAGAATGTTCAGAAGGAATATGCTTCATACTTGATATGAATTGTTCTAGATGAAAGGTAACTTCTAAATTGAGCATCATGCCTGCAAGATAATTTTCTATTTCATTCTAAAATGTAGATATTGCAACTCAGTCACTATTTCCTTCACTAATTCTTATAGATTAGATATTATTGAGATGGACCTAAAACTTTAGCTACAGTGCACTATGTTTTGCACCAGATAATTATTATTTCTTAAAAATAAAAAAAATTAGAAACCATATTGCAAAAATCATGATAAGATCCTAATAACTAGTAAAAAGACATTTTCTCTCATTTCAATGAAAAGCATATTACATGGACAGATGATTTGAAATACAAAATTGCCCAAAAATTGCTAGCATTCATACTCCAAATTGTAGATAGTTAATTTGCAACTTTGAGTCGCATGTTGGGAAGCTACTATTATTATGCATGTTTTTTTATCAATTGAAGATATCAACCAATCCAAAGTTTGGACCTTGGAGGACCTCGATCTAAAGCAGACCGGTGATCAACAAGCTTGTTTATACGTGATGATAACTCTCCAGCCTATCAAAAATGAAAGAAAAGGCATAAATTTGATGCACAACATAAACACTCAATACATTAAATTGATTTCCCATGCTTGAAACAAAATAATTTCATACATCTAAATTAAACAGAATTTACTCAGAAAATAGTATTCAATGCAGAATTTACTCAGAAAATAGTATTCAATTGAAAACCATTTCAAACATACGCAAATCATTTCAATATAATAAGATCACAAACCACATTAACAAACCCCAAGGAATGATATAAAACTTGAACCCAGTCATCCAACAACCTTTAGTGTCAACATAATTAGGAGAAGGAAAGTTACTAAGGCCCTCATTCAATATTATACCAACAATGATGCTAGGAGATTTCTACTAAGAGACATTCCCGGTCCAAAACCATGCCCCAAGAGGGAGAGCTTATGGAGCTTGCTCTCGGGCATTGTAGGGCACTCCTTGACTCTATTTGGAGCTCCACAATCCTTTCCATATTACCCTCATGTTTCAATGATGCAACCCCCATGGCTCCTAAAAAACTGAAGAAAAAGGCCATTTCTTAAAATTTTATGTTTTCCACCTTTTGATCTTCATATTCAGTTAAATTGTCATTTCAGAATAGCTAGCAAATAAGCCTATTTCATTCTATAAACCATGTGTACACTTCCTATTATATGGTTTATGAAATGGTTTAATTTCTTTAAATTATTTATCACTCCAGCTGGCAACTGAAAATGGTGTTTAAAGGAACAAGTCTTCGGTGACTCTAGTAGTAATCAAATGGATTGAAGGATCCTTAGGAAAATATTGTTTTACGCCCCATTTCTGAGTAATTCGTGGATTAAAGAGGCAGTTTAGATATCAGGATGGCCATTGTGCTCATTCTCTACATGCCACTTTATTTTAATTTTCCTCCTATTCTTGTTCTTTATAATCTCTGTATAGCCTTCATTTTCTAGCTAAAGACTATGGTGAATGATGTATAGGACTGTTGTCAGGGATTAATATTGATCTTGATATAAAAAATTAATAGTTTAAACTTGTTAATGGTTAGATGGATAGAACTCATGGGAAGCATCTCTTGACGGTTATGGAGAGCCTCCTGGCTATTATGGAGACATATAACCCAATCGGAAAGAGACCTTTCTCTTTGTTTTTGTCTGATAAATAAAGCAATTCTTCCTAACATATACATGATGTAATTTCTTATATGTTTTAACAAAATTACAATTTTTTTCCTTCAGAAATAAAAAGATGGTTGATTTTTTATTGATTAATAACTAATCTACCCTAGATAACATTGATGACTTCAAAATAATCTAGTATTCATCTACAAGTAGAACAAATATGTATGTTTCCATATATTCTGCAACTAATTTAGAATTCTGCATATTTTTCGTATAATTGCATTATAATAAATAAAAATATATATTATATAAAAAAATGCTCTAGGGAGACTTTTCTCCCAGGGTTTTCTAAAAAATGCAATACCCAGTTAGAACTGCCACTCCCACACCTCTCCCACTCTCTTGTAGCCTTCAGTACCACAAAAGGTTAGTTCAATTTGAATTTTAGATTAGTTCAATTTGAATTTTTAACCAATAGAAGAAAATCCAGAGAAATCTTGACGTGGCAACGTGATCATGCAGAAGGAACTATCCTTACACATTGCATCAGTGTGAAATATCTAGAAAAACAACAAGTCATAGCCCATCGCACTAAACTAGGAATGTGTACTTATTAGGACTCTCTCTATTTGATCACTGGTATTCACTACTATTGAATTAAATCATTTAGTTATAAATTTTAAATTTGAGAAGTGATTCAACAAGAATTGGAAGCTGCAAAAATTTTTGCAATAATTGATGGGCCTAACTTCCATAATTTCCTAGAATCAATTGGTCCACATTAAAATATGTAAATATTAAAACTTATTATTCAAGCTAGGACCTAGGAAATTACAAACAAACCATATCACGATGGAACAGATGAGCAAGGTTTGTCAAAGCAAATTTTCCATTTAATTTTGTAATGGGCGAACAGGGGCTTAGTTGGAAAATGATGGTGCTATTCCAGCCTACCAAATTTTGATCCCTGGAGACACTCACCCAAATAATTTGGGGTCTGAGAAGAATGTTTTTACTCTAGCTCAAATCTGAAAAACAAAACTAGGTCAAATTTGTCATGAGTGGAAGAGATTTGCACATTAGGAATAGTATTGTTATGAATCTTCTCAGCAAAAGGACAAGGAATGGAGCATTCATGGTATTTCCAATAACCATCGGGTTATAATGTAGGTTAGAAGAATCAAACATGCAGTCACAACTCACCAAAACTCTGCACCTTTTAGCTGTTAGATTATGGTAGCTCAGGGGCATTTCTGCAGTGTTGGTGCCTAGCATGCAGTGACCGAGCAAGTTATCTCTTTAATAACTTGACTTTATTACAGTGATTTTTATAAAGTTAAGTGGGTCTTTTATTATTTAATGAATAAAATTAACTTTTATAAGGATGGGTCACTTAAGTGACTCAAGTGATCTGAATGAGAGATTAATTCACAACCACTAGATAGTGAAAGGAAAGATTTAATTTTGTTCATTGAGATTTATGTTTAGAGTAGTTATCCATTAGTGAGATTATAAAAAACATTCAAAGAGAGAAAGAGATACATTTACTGAGGAACAGAGAAGAAAATATAAAGGAGAAAGAGAAATAGCAGCAACAAGGGCACAAGTACGAAGGGATTTTGTTGGCATGATTCGCATAAAGCATTCAACATTTAATATAGAACCATACACTACGGATTTTGGAGTAGACCATACAGTGTTTAATGCGGGTTATACAACAAAGTTAATTCACAGATTTGAAGGCATTGTTTTGCACACAAATCAAGGTATTTAATGTTGTTATAAATTGTACAACACTATACAAAAAGGTACAGGAGATTGGCACATGTTTCAAGTCTGTCAGACCCTACAGAAAGTATAGCCATAGGGAGTAGGTCGATTGGCAAGGTGTGCCTATTTTTCAGTAGTGTTTTTCTATCTTTCTTTGAAATCATCATTCCATTGCAACTGGGAGTTCTGATGATATCAAGTATGCCCTAAAATAATTATCCTCGAGTGGCCTCCTGTCCTAAAGCCTAGAGCTTGTTTATGCATTGTTTAGTTCAATTTTTATTTCTGCATACTATTTCTTATAGGAGCCTCTTCAGTGCTCCCACTTTGTATTGATATCATTGTAACCAACAGTCCCTTTGACCTACTTTAGTGGGAACTTGTTGGACATTAATAAGTTTTTCTTATCTTATCTTGTTTTTTTTTCTTGTGACTTCCTTTCTCTATAATTGTTTTTATCGCTTTTCATCTCTATTCTTTTCTTTTCCTAGACTTTTCTGTGTCTAAATTTGTGTCAGTGAATTGGAATTCTGTTTTTTTGTGTCCCATTTTTTTTTTCATTGATTTCCTAGAACTTTTCTCTTAATTTTTTTTTTATGGATTTACAATTTTACTGAGAATTCATATTTGATTTTGTCAACAAAAACATTGTAGGAAATATTGATTACATCACCCCACATATGATTAGTATGATTCTTCCCATAATTTTATTGATTTTCCCTGTTTTTGAAGTGGCAATTTGCTTCTAAAAACTTCACGACTATGCATATTTATTATATTCATTATTCCCAAGTGGGAAAAAATTCGTTGATGTTTTTAAGATCACAACATTTCTTATTTTGCAATAGGATTTCTCCTTTCACCCATCCTTGGAGTTATTTTTTTTTTTAATTTCACACAATTAGAGAGAAGAAAAAATAATTTTCATTACAAATTTTCTGAGACAAATGCACAACCTCTTTCTTTCATCATTGTAACTTGTAGGGACATTAATTTGTAATTTGTATGCTTGTGAAATTTGATCGTAAGAATCTCAGTAGCCTTTAGCTTTAGTATCTAATTGTAAATTATTTCATAATTAGTGTATCTTGCAATATCCCTTCTGCTTTTCCGACTTACAATTTGTATTCTTTAAGGGAAATATTTTGAGTTGAAAGGTTATATTGTCACACCACTATTATGCCATAAAACAACTAAATTATATTTGTAAGCATCTCTATATATATTAGACTCTCAATTTTCTCATAAGCTACTTTTTTTGTACAGATGAACAAGGTCTCTGGAGAAACCAGAATTCCAGCAAGTATTGGAGACTTGGGATTTCCAGCTAGAGAATGTGAGTAGCTTTTTTATAACTAGAAAATAAAATGTAATTCATAATTTTTGGAATGAGAAGAAACCAACCAATCAAGGGATCCATACAACAGTGTAAAATAATTGCAGATCAGAAAAATCATGTCCTTTTGTCTGTGATGGGAAATGTTGGCTGGTAACAAATTGCAATAGTCAAGTATTTTTTGCTGGCCTTTTTGTTTTTCTTTACAGAGTTTAAATTTTTGTGGCTTGTCTGACTAGGTAGCTAAGTACTGTCAATGCTAGCCCATTTTTTCAGGCTTTTTTAGGTTCCAGTGGCAGATTGATAGAAGTCCAAACTATTCCTTAGGGTTTTGCATGCTAATGTCTCTTATATGCAGTAATCCACTCTAAGGCTGCAATATGTTGGTATGGAATTGTCCAAACGCATAGCAATGTGTTAAACTGGAGAAGGATTCCAAGAAAAGATGTGATGGATAGGTTTTTATAAGATGAGACTTATCATGCAAGCATTTGGAATATTTTTAGTAAGAATAACATTCAAGAAAAGAGATTGGAAGTTGGTAATCTATTTATTTCATGTGTAATGTATTCATGCTAATTCTTTCCTATCTCAATATATTGAATTTCCCTACACATTGTTGTGAAAATCTAGTCACCCAACTGTCTTATGCATCATTTCATGTTAATTCTTTCATGTCTCTATGTGTTGAATTGCCCTACACATTGTTGTGAAATGTTAGTCCTCTAACTATCGTATGCATAATTTCCCAAGTCTTCTATCCTATGTAAATGGTAGTTGTGCTTGAAATGAGCTAGAAATAATATAAATGAGATGCAACAAAAGAAATGAGTTGTGTTTTTGCAGTGGAAGATTTTTATTTTGAGGAAGCTTTTAGAAATGTTTATATTTTGAGAGTTGTTTCTGTTGAAAATTTAAGTCTACATATATTGTATCGGCATTGTAATCTCTTTTCTATTTTCTCAATGATATATTTTATAAAATGTTTTTAATGAGAAAATTTACGAGTGACAAAAATTAGGAGTCACAATGTCCAGTTGCCAAAAGGTTGGGTGTTATTGGTGCAACGTATTTTCAAATTTCTTTTTGGGATTGGGGGTTTGTGCGGTTAGGTGTTTTAATTTTTTTTATGTGTAAAACATAAAATTTTGAAATAAAAGATATGTTATAGTGAATCAATGAAAAAAAGGAGGAGAGACCTACATTTCTTAATCATAGAGAGAATTTCATTTGTTTGAAGAAAGATTGCATGATCTGCAAGCTTAAGGAAAAATGACTCCTTTGTCAACTGACAGTGCAATTAACAAGTCAATCCAACTTTATTTCAGTTTCAGATTCGATAATTTGATTTTTCAAATGATTAATGAGCCAACCAAATTTCTAGAAAACCATATCATGACAATGTAGAAACATGCTGGTTCTTTTTTAGTGTTTTGATAATAATTCCCTAGCACCTCACTTCCCCATTATGTGACATTTAAGGGAGTTGGATTGGACATGTTTCCTTGGCACAGGTCTAGCTTGAGAAATTGAAGATTCAAGGGCTAAAAGACTTAAGCAAAAATTTCCCAAGTGTTAGGCATGTGTGAACCAAAGTTTCCTATATAAAACTTGGAAGATTGTATTATTGTCATATTTGATTTTTTTTTAAATTTTACAACTCAATCCATTGCTTATAATTTTTGGTTATTGGGTTTTTCATTTTGTTTCTTCTCTGCCATAGCAGAAAAAATATTGTCTCCCAGGTTCTCCTGGCTCAAAAACAACTTTGCTATGCTACTGAGTTGAGTCAACTTGTGCTTGATTCAGACTCCTTGTAGTTGAGTAAAACTCACCAGCAATGGGTGAAAAATTTTCCATAAACAAGTATATTTACCAAGAGTAAATAAAACACTCATTTTGATCATTTTCTTCTATCAAGTTTTTTTTCCCAGTCCAAGTCCAATTGTAACATTGGTCTTGTTGATTTGTTCATCAACTTGAGCTTTTCAACATTGTTCTCAACTTGTGATTGGATCATTTGCAACTTGTTTCACTCAATACATTATCCTTATAGAAATATAATATAATATATTTTTAGAGATTGGAGCTAATTTTGAATGCATTGTTTTAATCTTATTATTTCAGCATGAGCATGAAGCAGGGCATAATAGTGTTTCTGTGAGACACATCCACATGTACATATCAGTAGTGAATAAAGCGGCCTTCTTTAAGGATGTAGAAAGATTAAATAAGAGTATGGGTGAAGTGACATTGACAACAGTATTTTACCATAACGATAGATCATACTTTCATAGAGAACCTTGATAGGTCAGGCCTCGAGAGTAGGTCTTGACATAAGGATAGATAAGACCTTGAGAGAAGGTCTTGGAACAAGGATATATTAGAACTTGACCAAGAATGGGGTTTAGTGTTTTATAGCCATTAGAAATTCAAGGTTTTGGAAGATTTTCAATTAAAAAACTGATTCTTTTGGGGACCACTGGGTCAATAAATAACAAGAAGTTTGAGGATCTATTTCATTTTGCACGGGATCTATTTCAATGTCTCAGGATCCATTAACTTCTCCAAGGGATCTTATTACAATGTACATGATGGAACCTAGGCAGATACCGCTGGATCCATATTCGATGGACATTGATCCTATCTAGTGGGTGGTGGATCCGGTAACATAGGGATGACGTGTTTTCATATTCGTGTGACCTTTTTGTATTTATTGAGAATCCTTTAGAACCTCGAAGACCATACTGTAGTCTTACACAAAGGATTGGGGTATGGTGGTATTGTTTGTAGCTCATCATTAATCTATTTGTAAAGACTTAGATTTTATTGCTATGTGCTTAGCTACTACAATCTTGAATCCTAATTTGATGTGAAGTCCCTCACCTTTAAACATGAAAGGTATACTCAATTTTGAGGTAATTTGGTGTTACTTTAGTGATTCTTTAAGCTATCCTTAGAATCAATACCTTGGCCTATTTTTTTATTAGTGTGTTTGGAATTGAGATTTCCCTTCTCATGTTGACAGACATTGATCACCTGACACTAACAAGTTTCCTACAACCTTGGATGACAATGCATGTAAGTTTTGACTGACTTGGACATCAACTTCACATTAAGCCTTGTCCTCTTGTTTGATTACTGTGTGGAATTTGGATTTCCCTTCTTAGGTTGACAAGTGGTTACCACATGACACTAACAGGTTTCCTAGAGCCTTTGCTAACATCAACATGGAAGTCCCAGTTGACTTGTGCATCAACTTCACCTTAAATATTCGATTTGACTGTCTTATTTTGGACTATCAATCAACTGTCATTGCATTTACTACCTTAAGTAGATATAAATATTTTGGGTTTGTATAATAATTGATTGTTTTACAGTCATTGGAAATCTCCTTTCACAATTGCAATATACTCTTTTTCCATTATAGGATATCTTTTTAGCGTCTCAGCATATGTCCTCTTCTATGAGGCTTTGATTGTTACAATTATTTTCAAGACTTGGAACTTAAAACATCTTTGATATTACTATTCTATTATCTTTCTGTGACACATGTTGTATAGATATATTATCTACATACATTTGCAATACAAATAATAAAAATATATTTTCAAGGCACTGCCTAGATAGACACCAATTTGGTGTATGAGACCACCTTGTTTATGGGACAATGCATCCTTGTCTATGCAGTACTTCTAAAGTCTATGAAGGTGGACATACCCTTCCCTTCTCCCAGTTTTAATATAATGGTTGAGCACTTTATTGGCATGTCTATTTATTCTGTTCTAATAATGTTGGTAAATCTAGACTGTTTCTTGAGTTTACCAAGTTGTGGAGTTGTTGACTCCCCATTTTGTATTTTTGTCCAAGTATTTACCGAGTCTCAACTTGTGAGTTTGGGTTGTAGTTATTTTCCTTTAAAGGTTGTGGCACATGTATAACCGTTCTCAGAATATAATCTAAAAGTGTATAATTGCAAGTTTCACAACTACTTTTATTTACTGCAAAATCTCCTCATGAGGAACTGATTGGGGTATGCTGGTATTGTTTGTAGCTCATCATTAATATATTTTTAAAGGCTTAGATTTTATTTATATGTGCTTAGCTTCTACAGTCTTAAATCCTAATTTGATGCCAAGTCCCTCACCTTTACACAAGAAAGGTAGACTCAATTTTGAGGTACTTTGGTGTTACTTTAGTGATTATTTCATATATCCTTAGAATCACTCCCTTAGCATTTATTATTATTATTGTGTTTGGAATTGAGATTTCCCTTCTCACATTGATAGACATTCACCAGCTTACACTAAAAGGTTTCCTACAACCTTGGTTGACAATGCATGGAAGTTCTGACTCACTTGGACATCGGCTTCACATTAATCCTTGTCATGTTGTTTGATTACTGTGTGGAATTGGGATTTCCCTTCTTAGGTGGACTAGTGGTTCCCACATGACACTAATAGGTTTCCTTGATCCTTTTTTAACATCAACATGGAATTCCCAGTTGACTTGTGCATCAACTTTACCTTAAATATTCGATTTTACTCTCTTATTTTGGACTATCAATCAACTGTCATTGCATTTACTACCTTAAGTAGATATAAATATTTTGGGCTTCTATAATAATTGATTTTACGATCATTGGAAAGCTCCTTACATCATTGGAATCCACTCTTTCTCCATTATAGGATATCCTATTAGTGTCTCAACATATGGCCTCTTCTACGAGGCTTTGATTCTTATAACCATTTTCGGGACTTGGCACTTAGAACATATTTAATCTTATTGTTCTATTATCTTTCTATGAAACATGTTGTATACATATATTCACTTCATACATTTGTTATAATAATAATAAAAATATATTTTCAAGGCACTGCATAGACAGACACCAATTTGGTGTACGAGACCACCTTGTTTGTTGGACAAGGAATCCTCGTCTGTACAGTGTTGCTAAACTCTATGAAGGTGTACATACCCTTCCCCTCTCTTGATTTTAATATAATTATTGATCACTTTATTGGCACATGTCTAGTTCTTGAGTTCTAATAATGTTGGTAAATCTATACTGTTTCTTTTGTTCGCCAAGTTGTGGAGTTTTTGACTCCCCATTCTGTATTTTTGTACAAGTATTTACTGAGTCTCAAGTTGTGAGTTTGGGTTGTAGTCATTTTTCTTGAAATGTTGTGGCACATGTATAATTGTTTTGAGAATATAATCTAAAAGTGTAAAATTGCAAGTTTCACAACTACTTTTATTTCTTGCAAAATATGCTCATGGGGAATTGATTGGGGTATGTTGGTATTGTTTCTAGCTCATCACTAATCTGTTTGTAAAGAATAATAATTTATTTCTATGTGCTTAGATGCTATAGTATTAAAGAATAATTTGATGTGAAATCCCTCACCTTTACACAGGAAAGCTAGACTCAATTTTGAGGTACTTTCGCATTACTTTAGTGATTCTTTCAGCTATCCTTAGAATCACTCCATTGGCCTATTTTTTAATTAGTGTGTTTGGAATTGATATTTCCCTTCAAAGGTTGACAGATATTGACCACTTACACTAACAGATTTCCTGCAACCTTGTCTGACAATGTATGGATGTTCTGACTGACTTGGACATCAACTTCACATTAAGCCTTGTCCTGTTGTTTGAGTATTGTGTGGAATTGGGATTTCCCTTCTTAGGTCAACAGGTGGTTACCACATGACCCTAACATGTTTTCTCGAGCCTTTGCTAACATCAACATGGAATTCCCAGTTGACTTGTGCATAAACTTCCTCTTAAATATTCAATTTCACTGTCTTATTTTGGACTATCAATAAACTCCCATTGCATTTACTACCTTAAGTAGATATAAATATTTTGGGTTTGTATAATAATTGATTGTTTTTAGGTCATTGGAAGTATCCTTACATCATTGCAATCCACTCTTTTTCCATTATAGGATATCTTTTTATTGTCTCAGCATATGGCTTCTTCTACGAGACTTTGATTCTTACAACCATTTTCAGGACTTGGCACTTTTAACATCTTTATTCTTACTTTTCTATTATCTTTCTATGACACATGTTTTATAAATATATTAACTACATAAATTTGTAATAAAAATATATTTTCAAGGCACTGCCTAGACATACACCAATTTGGTGTATGAGACCACCTTGTTTGTAGGACAAGTCATCCTTGTCTTTGTAGTGCTGCTAAAGTCTATGAAGGTGTACATACCCTTCCCCTCTCCCAGTTGTAATATAATGATTGATCACTTTATTGGAACATGTGTATTTATTTTGTTCTAATAATGTTGGTAAATCTAGATTGTTTCTTGTTTTTGCGAAGTTGTGGAGTTGTTTACTCCCTGTTTTGTATTTTTGTCCAAGTATTTACTAATTCTAAAGTTGTGAGTTTGGGTTGTAGTCCTTTTCCTTGAAATGGTGTGGCACATATATAAGTATTCTCATAATATAATTGTAACATCCCCCTCCCACTTTGAATACCTAGGAGTAACTGCAACTCGTAAAATAGAAATAAATCATAAATACGTCTACGAGGAATAGAAAACCCTCACCACAATGATGTTACTCCCACCACAGGTTAATCAAAGGTATTTGAGATATATATTATATGTAGAACATTATATATATATATATATATATATATATATATATATATATTACATATAATGTTACATATAATCATGCAGCATTACATAGTGAAACAAACCTCATATATATGTATATTATATGTAGGACATCCTATATAATGGTGGAGCATTATATAGTGAAAGAAATTTGATATATAAATATTATGTAAAATAAAACATTATATATTTATGGTGGAGAATAATATCAATACTCAGTTATGCTTATTGATTTACCCTGATTTATAGCAGTTAATTGTGGAGGCATTATTGAAAACGTCTGGAATTGTAATAAATATTGAGAATCGCTAATTGAGAAGGCGTTACTGGATTGCCTTGATTTACAGAAGTTAATTCAGGAGGTGTTATTGAATTACATGGGAAAATATTAACTATTGAGAGTTTTTAATTGCTGGGGGGTTGGGGCGCATGCCTCTAGGTATCTAAATCATGAAAAAAAAAATGGGGAACTCACCCTCCTATAAAGGATGGAGGATTCAGTGGAGTTCATACCATAACCATAACCAGGAATATTGGTTGTATTTTTTGACACGGTTTCACTCACTCCGAAAGAGAGGGATCACATGGGATCAACATGTGTGGATGGCATGCATTCTTCTCCCATCTGCACTCCTATTTTAGAGAGGCCAAATTTCTCAGTGAAAGGGGGGGCGCTGGGAGAGAAAGGTGAACACCAAGAGTCCATCAGCAACCAACAACATAAAACAATGGAATATGTTAACATCCTAATCCTAGGGCTCCCAAGTGACTTAGCCATCTCCTACCTAATTCAAGTACCCCGGCTCTAATGAGAGTAGTCAATACTCAGTGAAGAGGCCTACTCCTTGACCATTTCTCTTCATTTTCACACCCAAATAATACTGTATGTTTCACCAACCCTAGTCTCTTCGCTTAGGGTTTTGGAACCCGTTCGACGACTTACATTAGAGGAAATTTGGGGTCTAAAATGGGCCTTATAAGAAAACATGCCAAAAAAAGTTCTTGTGAGTTGGAATTAAAGAACCAATAGAATTTCAATAAAATGAGTCAACCATAATGGTTGAATTGACATATTTATCATAAAAAAAAACTACTTTTTGTGTTCGTATTTTCGACATATCTCCCTGTGTTTTTACTCAAATTTTGATCAGGAGAGCTCATTGGATGCAGAATTTGATTCTACATCCAACAAGTACCCACACTCCATACTTTTGATGGACCTCTCTACCCCAAAAATAAGAAATACCTAAAAAAATGTGATGATGGGTTCCGCTACCCCAAAAATAAGAAATACCTGAAAAAAGTAGTGATGATGTCATCATCACATTTTTTCAGGTATTTCTTGTTTTTGGGGTAGTGAGGTCATTAAAAATTATGTAGTGTGAGTACTCGTTGGATGTAGAATCAAATTCCACATCCAACAAGCTCTCCCGATTGAAATTTGAGTAAAAAAACAGGGATATATGTCGAAAATATGAACACAAAAAGTAGTTTTTCTTTCTTCCTCCAAACCTAATAAATATTATTTTAGTATTTTAACTATTATTTTAGTATTTTAACTATTATTTTATTATTTTCCTTAGGAGGCCGATTTTAGACCCCAAAATTCCTCTAATGCTTTGAATTCATTTTCCATCGCGGGTGATGAAAATAATATTTACATGGTGGAGTTACCGGAAGCTTCCAATGTTTGTGGCTCAATGACGGAGTGGTTATATTTGTCCATAAGTAGGATCGATAATGAAACCCTGCTACGGGTAAGGGTTGTCATATTTTGGACAAGGCAGAAAGTGATATCTTTGAATGTTCTGGTATGGATAGAGACGTGGCTTTTCATGGCCGGAAGGATGGTGTTGTTTCTTGGTGCCACAATGATGGTGGATATAGTGACAATGACGGTGAAAGTAAAAAGGTTGAAGTTTCCTCTGTTCATGACCTTATCCTCAGAGTCTCTATTCCTTGCCCTTCCCAATGGGATTGTTTAGCTGTCAATGCTTAGTATCAATGCCTGTTCGAATCCCAACAGATAACATATTTTACACTAAGATTTTTTGTATATTTCTATATTAAAATAAATCATAGAAATATGGAAAATACTGCTAAATGGAACTCTATATCAAAATATGAAAATAATGCTAATGAAATTATTATATCGTTGCCAATAGATATAGAGAGTGGCAGAGCAAGTGTTAATATTTTTAAATGGAAAATTTAGGTTTATTGTGGTCTTTGTGAACCTTTTGTCTATGTTCTTAATTCATGCATAGAACTCAGGATGTATGTGTGTGTTGGTACCTGCATCTAAGAGTTATCCATAGGCATGAATCGTGATTCCCCTCCTGGCTGTATTTGAATGTTTAGTAACAGGAAACCCAATATGGTTGTAAAGTTTTCTTATTCATCCATTCCCGCAAACCCCATCATTAATTACACATCATGATCAACATATATATATATAGTGTCAAACTAACCAAGAATTCATCTATGCATGGTGTCATGTGATTTTTATAAGTGATTGTGTGGGAATATTGCTTAACCATATTCCTTGCATTGTAGCATATATCTATGTAATTTCAAAATAGGAGCCCCATTGCCTACAAGCTGTTATAGTTCGAATGATCCGAAGTTAGTCTCTTATTCCTTGATCAGAGTGGAATTTGCTGATTTTGAATTCTGTGAGTTAAATAGGGGATTTATGACTTATGCAAATAGTTTCCTCCTGATTTCTTATTTGTTTGCAGATCTTGAAGTTTATTCGTTTGCCTAGGATTTGACTGAAAAATGAATTAGCTGACCTTGAATTCTTGCATGTTAAAACAATGGATGTGGATATGGATATGTAGTTCCTTCTTTCTATTTTGTTATTGCAGACTTGGTAATTGTATTTTCTCATGTGTCTCAGTTTCATTAATGACCTGGATCAAGCATACCCACACCTTGGACTAAGTTTGGGTACATTGAAAATATATCAGTATTGATGTAAGAATATCCATGCTCTCAAATAATTATTTATATCTTGAGATTATGCGAGAAGGGAATCTTGCAATAATGGAGAAGAGTAATTTGAAAGAACTTCTCAGGGGAGATTTTGGCAATGGATGTGCCACAAATTGTAAGTCTGCTCAAGATAAATTAATATAAACAAGCTTTGGTTGACGTAGCCTCATGGATGAGGTGAACCACATAATACAATGTCTCTCTTACTGTTGTATGTGTTATATGTGTGATGTTGGTTTATACTCATTGTTAAATGGCAGTTTTATACTCATTTTGATAATGGGATTTATGATCTGAATGATGGTCAATTAAATTGCTTATGATAGGCTATTTATTGATACGAAGGTCCATGAAAGAGAATCTATAAAGTTAAAGTTATACATTTGCTTCATGGAGGAATCCACTTGGATAGTGAAATGTTCCATTGTCTTTGTCTAAATGTTTATAATGTCAATATCTAGATATACAAATAAGTAATTAACAATTGTAATATCTTACTACCATATAATTTTTTTACCCTTACACTAGTTCATACTCTTAAGATGCTAACATGGTTGACTTTGTTTTAATATAGTAAAAGCTAAATTCTACCCCATTTTTCTCATACAGTAGTTGGAGGAATATCAGGTATGTTACATATGGCATGAGAGAGAGAGTTGAAACACTTGGGCGTATTTGGGCTCACAATGCTCCTACATATCTCGTTTCAGAACTAATGATTGGGCTTTACGTTGTGATAAAAAAGATCAACAAGTTCACACTGATCTGCAATACAGGTACCTTCAGGTGTACCAAACGCAAATAGTTATTGACCTTGTAGTTGTGCAGGAGAAGGTGGAACATCTTCTCAAAATCACAATGAAGATGGCCATTACTTTTTCCACTTCCACTTCAGGCCGACGACATAAGTACATAGTATCTTGCTATTTCCTTGATTAATTTCAAAGAGGTTTATGAATGGCTAAGATGATTGTTTCATTTCTACTTGAATTGCACAAATAAATTCTTAGTGAAGTATAGAAGTCTTCTTAGACAAACTCATGGTCAATGAATGTAGTATAGTAGTTTCTATTATAATAGTAATGTGGCATTTTCAATGGCTGAAAAGTGACCTTTGAAAATCACATGCATACTTGGACCCACTACTAATGACTTTTGGTATATAAAGGATTCTTAGAACTGCAAGGTTGACAAATTGTAATAGGTTACATTGAAAACGGTCGAACAATTGTTGTTAAGGACTAGTGGGAAAGGGTTACATCACAGACAATAAAATATAGGATTGCTAAATATCTAATGAGAATTGGATATTTATTATAAGTCTTATAGACCTAATTTGGGGCTCGTTATTTGTAATAAATAAATGTAAGTGGCTCATGAGAGTATACTCCAAAGTCTTAGAGGTATCATTATGTGAGGGAATATGGTTATATATATGTATATGTATATAACTTACCTAAATTGCTTGAAGATAGCAAGGTAACTATTAAAAGGAACTTGATAAGTTGTTCATTTAGGAGTAATTGTATTACCCTTGAAACTCTCTAAAATATTTGGACGCAAAATATCATATATAGTAAAATGGTTTAAACACAAAGGAAAGAAATGTCAAATTAGTGGGCATATATTATATTGTCAAGATTATACAAAATGCAAATTGGATACAATTAATGTTAGTGGAGTTAAAGATACCAATACTAACATTATATAAAATATGAAACACCTCTTTACATTTGGAATTTCATGTAAAACCAGGAACAAACAAATTGCACTGAATCGTATCGATACATCGGTACATGTTTGTTGAACAAGCTATGATTGCATATAGATGTTGGTAATGGAATAATTTGGTTAAGGTGCATGACTTATTATAGTGAAAAATAAATTAATGATTGAGCATTCAGATCAAAGGTAGGAGGAATTAGTGGTTCTCAATATTTGGGTCCAGTAGTTTTGGACAAAACTCTTTGACCTATATTTATGCACATAACTAGGATACAACTTTGGGTCCTAAATGCATATGTCAGAAGGAATAATTATGTTTTTATATTGTTAACCTAGTCTGGCTATCGTGAACTAATAAACCTAGAAATGGTTAGTTGTTACGCATAACAAGTGAATGGTGAGAGAAGTGAATGTTATTTGGGTTCTAAACCTATGTAATGATAAAAGTGAATGTTAACTTTTTATCAGAAGTTGCTGATTAACTTGTGAATATTGAATACCATTAGCATACTAAATGGATGCTAAATAAAGATAGGACTTGAATTTTAGAGTTGTTGGGAATTCAAGTTAGTTACAATAATACCACCGTTATAATGTATCCTCTAAATATAATTATTAGTGTGCCAGAATTTGGGTTATGCACTGATTCATCGGACCTCAACTTTAGTGCATTAAAAGTTTGTTGTAAAAGAATGCATGCAACAGGTTAATTAATGGAACAACATTAACAGAAATTAA
The DNA here is from genome assembly GCA_001517045.1 of Pseudotsuga menziesii. Classification (NCBI taxonomy): domain Eukaryota; kingdom Viridiplantae; phylum Streptophyta; class Pinopsida; order Pinales; family Pinaceae; genus Pseudotsuga; species Pseudotsuga menziesii. The sequence goes on along the minus strand of LPNX010008026.1, from coordinate 179,143 downwards.
ATGCTCAGAATAGGAATGAGAACCCCAACACTGATAGACATATATAAGGAAGAAAACACAGAAACAGAGTCATAAACAAAAGTTGATAACGAAGTTCACCCCCTCCACTGGGCTACGTCTCCGGGTCCCTCTCCAATCGGTGCTGATCCAATTAATGGCTTTAAATGGTACAAATGGTTCTGGTATCAACCTCACCATTTGGAGAAACAGAATGCTGGACAAGAAGTCTTCAAGACTCCTCTCTAGAAATTACAATCAGGTCTTCAAAAGACAAATAAACCCACATGTAACAGAGAATGGTCGACTTCTAAATACAAACAACACTCTGGATAAATGGAAGCAAAAAACTCTCCTGCTATCCTCTGTCTCTGTCAAAATTGACTACAGAAAACTATAAAATAGAAGGCTGAATAGAAAGTCTTTAAGACTCCTCTTTGGAAATTACAATCGGGTCTTAAAAAGACAAAGAAGCCCACATGTAACAGAGAATGGTCGACTTTACACTAACAGCATCTGGAATAATTTTACAGCCAACTATCCAAGCTTCTATAACTAAGGAAATGATGTACTGCGCTCTCAACGAACTGTCTAATTGTTCCCCCCCCCTCTGCTAAACTAGGATGGAACCCTTATATCGTGGCCAGAATTGAGCTGTTGAAGCGTTCAGTGGGAGGAATCGTCATCGGTTCGACTCGCCGAAACATTATCAAAGAGTCTGTTCCGTCTCCTCCTACCAAATGCCAACTCGTTCATCATAACCGAATGTTCCATATTCCCGTAACGTTACCAACAGGCTGTTCATCTCTTTCAACTTGGCAAAAAAACTGTGCCAAATATGATACCTGCCAGAGCGTTACTCATATGCCAAGACGAAACCAATGCATCTGTTCCCTTCCCTGAAACACGGCATCAAAACTGTGTACTACTGCAAAAACCATTTTGAAATGTCCCTACACGAACGCATTGTGGAATTTTTAGTCATCTAAGCTTCCGCCGTTGAGGGAGAGTACAAGCAATGGGCTCTAATGAAATCTATCTCCATCGACTGTCGGTTGGTTTTCGAGTCAAAATATTTAGTTACTTCAGTTTCCGCAGTTGCGGATGGCGCACCACCTCTTTTTCTGATTCCGTCGAGTTATTTTGCCGATATTTTAAGTTTTGGGCTTTCGTCGTTGCGGCTGTCGTTCCACTCCGACTTCCAATCCATCCGAACGTCTTTATGTTTCCGCCGTTGCTGAAGGAAAAGGATTCTGAGCCCCGCCATTGTGGAAGGAAGAAGCTTTGTGAGCTCCGATGTTGCGGAAGGGGAAAGGCTTGCGAGCCCCACCATTACGGAAGGGGAAAGGCTTGCGAGCCCCCGATGCTGTCAATAGACCATGAGCCAAACATTAAACGGTTAACCATTAACTACGCTGCCTTTTCACAACTGTTAAGGGAAATGTCGCCGAGCTACGTGATATACGTCACATGAATATCCCGCCAACATTGCAACATCTTAGCATTTCATTTGATGGGGTTCATAACATATATGCAAAGTCTAGTTTCAGAACATTTGGGCAAGCAACAACCTATGCACATAGCATTATCTATGCAAAACCATATGTAAGAACCATTGTAATAGCCATTGTACCATTTTTCTTTATCTTGGATCAGTGTAACTTTGAAAGACGAATGACCACCTGGATCATTCCTCCCCATTGGAGAAATTTTGGACCACCAAAATCCATCATCCTGCAGGTAAGTGAGGGTACAACTTCCTCACCTTTCCAATCTCCATACATCCTTCCTTGCTTAGAATCTGCATATTAGTCTCCTTGTCTATGACCAAAGGAGGTTCATACCATTTAAAATTCTTTGCATATGCGAATGGAGATAAGCTCAAACAGAAAGAATGTTTACACTTCTTTTCAAAGATCTCAAAATGATCATAAACAAGATTGAGCTTTTTACCTTTCAATATTCCCTTGGTGATCTGCAACCAAATTTGTGTTTCAACTTCAAAAGGATGATGGTTTTCATGTCTGGCTTTGCAAATTGCATGACTCGTCTCGTTCTGTTCTTGCACTATCTGCTACACGCTTTGCTTTGCATCATGATGTCCACCTCTCACATCCTTTGTGCCAAAATAAAAGTCCACATGTGACTTCAACAGATAACAAAAACAAGTCTCAAAAGGAGATTTAATGCACTGCATGTGCTGCAAATAATCATAAACATTCTTTTGCATAATCATCCGATTCATGCCAAGATTTGGAAGAGGAATGCTTCTCTACAACTGCACTTCATGATGTACATCTCTATTAAGTGATTTACCACTTTCCAATGATTCACATTTAACTGCCATTAATGCAAACTTCCTACTAGCATTCACTATCATTTTCATTTGACTTGTAGTGACTAATGCTAGATTTTTTTTCATACAATGCGCATGAGCAATGTATTCCACACCACCTTTAAAGAGATGATATTTGTTTTGTTCTCTATAAAATACTGCTTTTCGGTCATACAAATATGGACTCCCAAGTACAATTCCACAAATGTCCAGTGGTACTACATCTAGTTCTACCTCATCCATAAACGTTTTAGTGATTGCAAATTTCAAAACACATTTCTTTGTAACTTGCAATTGTGCATCATTAGTAACCCAACCAAGAGGATAGGGTTTTTCATGAGGCATAGTAACTAAATGCAATTTCTTAACCACTTCTTCTGATATCAAATTCACTTGAGAACCACTATCAAACAATGTATCAACCTTTGTATGATTTGTAATGACACGAACATGAAACAGTTCACTTCTTCTTTTATCACTTTGCATAGAAGTAGATAGCATATTTGTACTTGTACTTGCATAGGAATTAGAACTTGAACTTGCATCAATGGAAAGAGATATACCTTCATCTTTACCTTGGATCCCTATTGCTGTGATCTTAGTCTCATCACCTGAATCAGATCCCAAGTCTTGAATTATTGTTGCAGTAGCTACTTGATTATCCTTATCTTTGTTTTTATTTCTTCCCATCCACTTTGGCTTTAATTCTGGATGAAGTTTCCAGCACTTTGAAACATCATGCCCTTTCTGACAATGTGAGCATGTGGGTCTCTCACCCTCTTTCATGATAATAGCTATTTCCTTTCCCTTATCTTTGCTTTTATCTTTGTTGTAAAATTTAGATGACTTCTTCATAAACGAATAATGATCATGCTTACCCCTAGCTTCTAAATGTGTAGCTTGAACACATACATCATCCAAATTACCGGGGTTAAACATCAACAAAGCATGTCACAAATAAGAATGCATCCCACCAATATATTTAAGAAGAGTTGCTTGCGTATCCAATGCAACATTCAATGCAATAGCCTTCTTTCTAAATTCATGAGTATAATCTTGAATGCTTTGTCCTTTAGCTTGTCTAAACATTTTCCAGCTCATTATTAATTCCTGCACATGACCTGAAGGATAAAATTGCTTTCTTAATAGTTCAATGAATTCATTCCAAACTGAACTAATTTTACCATTCTTTTGAAGATCTTGCTGAATCTTGCTCTCCCACCAAGTAAGAGCCATTCCACTCATTCTCAAAGTGGCCAATTGAATCCTGGAAGGGTCATCATTAATGCCCTGTACCCTGCAATATACTTCAAGCTGCTTGATCCAATTGTCTAATTTTTCATCATCTACATCTCCATTATAAATAGGTAATTCAAAATTTACATCCAATTTGAAATAAGGCATATTAGGACTTCAATTATTCGAATGAGAAGTATGAGAAGAAGAGAAAGTTTGATTAGTGTCAGGAGGATCAGCATCACCTCCTACTCCTTTACCCTTTTCTTCCTTCTTCACTTCGACATCTCTGGATGAAGATCCTTCTTCTTTATTCTTCCTTTCTGCTCGCTCATCGAGTAGAATTTCCATCATGGATTTCATGCTCATAAAATCCTCCAGAAACTCAGTTTCAAAAATGACAGGTTTTTCCTGTTCGGTATGTCCTTCTTCTTCCCCTCGTGGAGAAGACATGGTTCTTGAGAATGTTCTCTTGGAGCCAATCTCAGGATCTCATTCAACTAATTCTCCTTCACCAACCTTTAACCTGGACCTGGTAAGCATTCACAAACTTGCACAACAGTCAAGCAGCTCTGATACCAAAATATGATCCGTTGGACCTCAACTTTAGTGCATTAAAAGTTTTTTGTAAAAGAATGCGTGCAACAGGTTAATTAATCGAATAACATTAACAGAAATTAAATGCTCAGAATAGGAATGAAAACCCCAACACTGATAGACAGAGACAAGGAAGAAAACACAGAAACAGAGTCACAAACAAAAGTTGATAATGGAGTTCACCCCCTCCACTGGGTTACGTCTCCGGGTCCCTCTCCAATGGGTACTGATCCAATTAATGGATTTAAATGGTACAAATGGTTCTGGTATCAACCTTAGCATTTGGAGAAACATAATGCTGGACATGAAGTCTTCAAGACTCCTCTCTGGAAATTACAATAGGGTCTTCAAAAGACAAAGAAGCCCACATGTAACAGAGAATGGTTGACTTCTAAATACAAACAACACTATGGATAAATGGAAGCAAAAAAATCTCCTGCTATCCTCTGTCTCTGTCAAAATTGACTACAGAAAACTGTAAAACAGAAGGCTGAACATAAAGTCTTCAAGAATCCTCTCTGGAAATTACAATCGAGTCTTCAAAAGACAAAGAATCCCACATGTAACAGACAATGGTCGACTTTACACCAACAGCATCTAGAATAATTTTACATCCAACTCTCCAAGCTTCTATAACTAAGGAAACGATGTACTGCGCTCTCAACGAACTGTCTAATTGTTCCGCCCCCCGGCTAAACTAGGATGGAACCCTTATATCGTGGCCATAATCGAGCTGTTGAAGCATTCATTGGGAGGAATCGTCACCGGTTTGACTCGCCAAAACGTTATCAAAGAGTCTGTTCCGTCTCCTCCTGCCAAATGCCAACTTGTTCATCAAAACCGACCGTTCCATATTCTTGTAACGTTACCAACAGGCTGTTCATCTCTCCCAACGTGGCAACAAAACTGTGCCAAATATGATACCTGCCAGAGCGTTACTCATATGCCAAGATGGAACCAATGCATATGTTCCCTTCCCTGAAATACGGCATAAAAACTGTGTACTACTGCAAAAACCATTTTGAAATGTCCCTGCGCGAATGCATTGTGGAAGTTCTAGTCATCTGAGCTTTCGCCGTTGCAGAAGAGGACAAGCAACGGGCTCCGACGAACTCTATCTCCATCGGCTGTCAGTTGGCTTTTGAGTCAGAAGATTTAGTTACTTTGGTTTCCGCAGTTGCGGATGGCGCACCACCTCTTTTTCTGATTCCGTCGAGTTATTTCGCCGATCTTTTAAGTTTTGGGCTTCCGCCGTTGTAGCTGCCGTTCCGCTCCGACTTCCGATCCGTTCAAACGTCTTTAAGTTTCCGCCGTTGTGGAAGGAAAAGGCTTGTGAGCCCCGTCATTGTGGAAGGAAGAAGCTTTGTGAGCTCTGACATTACGGAAGGGGAAAGGCTTGCGAGCCCCGCCGCTGCAGAAGGGGAAAGGCTTGCGAGCCCCGCCGCTGCAGAAGGGGAAAGGCTTGCGAACCCCTGATGCTCTCAACAGACCGTGAGCCAAACATTAAAAGGTTAACCATTAACTACGTGGCCTTTTCACAACTGTTAAGGGAAATGCCGCCAAGCTACGCGATATACGTCACATGAATATCCCACCAACATTGCAACATCTTAGCATTTCATTTGATGGGGTTCATAACATATATGCAAAGTCTAGTTTCGGAACATGTGGGAAAGCAACAACCTATGCGCATAGCATTCTCTATGCAAAACCATATGTAAGAACCATTGTAATAGCCATTGTACCATTTTTCTTTATCTTGGATCAGTGTAACTTTGAAAGACGAATGACCCCCTGGATCATGCACATTGAACTATTTATACATCTTCAATGGTATTATTGATCATCTTATACATTTTCACCAAGAATGACAGCATTCTTTATAGTATTATTTAGGAAAGGGGGAAAGGAAAACTAGACTACTTATGCACTTGGACTACAATACAACTAAGGTAAGTAGCATGATGTGTTGTACACCTACATAAAGGCTCTCATTTTGATGAACTAGAAAGTTTGTAAGATAGGACATAAGTAGTTGAGATATGAAATTATGGTAAGTAGTTTACTTTGAATTACTGATGTTATTGGAATATCCATGTCCCTAGCATTGCCACTCATGAAATTGGTGTAAAGTTGGAATATCCTTTCACTAGCAATTATCCAAATATAGATGAGTAAGGACGTCTGAAGATATTGAAAATAATTGATGAATGTTGAAAACGGTTATATGCTAACATTTGCAGGATATGCTAGGAATACTATAAGTCGGAATTGACTGTTAGTAAAAATAATTCAGTGCCTTAAATAATGAGATTAAGTAGGGGTGATGTCTTACTTCTTATAAATTGTCGAATTTCAAGTTTTTATAAGCCAAGGATTAACTATGGATGATGTTGTTTATATACTGACATTGCAGGCTTCACCAAGGTTATGACCATTGTTACAATCGACATGCATTGTGGTATATAAATCCTCATGCGTATATAAGTTATGCTCAATTGCTTAGAAATGAGTAAGGAGTAATTTTTTATAGATGATTTATAGGGTTATATAACTCATGAATGATGATTAAAATCACTGCAACTTATGAAATTTTGATAATTGATTAATGAAATTTTGGGTTATCGATAGATGCTTTGACTAACCACGTAGCTGATTCATGAATCGGGACAATGACAGTAATGTCATGCTAAGCACCAAGGAGTGTGCGTTATGTATAGTCGAAGTTGAAAATTTATAGTAAATACAAACAAGGAAAAATTGAATGTTGCGGGAGCACAATGGTGTTAGGCAAGTGAATTGTCACATGAGCACATTGGTGTTAGGCATTTATGCTGTAGGAGCACAATGGTGTTAGGAAAGTGATTGCCACATGAACACATTGGTGTTACACATATGGTGTGGCAATAATAAGACCTAGGAAAAAAATGGACATCTGGAAGACAGAATGTTGTCGCATGTCACTGAGGACAAAAATTTTGACTAGTGGTCAAAAGGGAGAGTAACCTCAGAAATAGATGTAAGTCCATACGTGAATTGGTAAAAGAACTCTAAGGAGAGTTTGAAAGATAATGAAAATGAAAGATGTTTTAGCAACTTTCCATGTCATTAGACGGTTACATGTCTTAATGTGTAAATGTGAAGGAAAGATGAAACTAAATTATGTTGAGATATTGGTTATACATTGTTGTTGATGGGATGCAGATTTATGTATTACTTCAAGTTGGGGACATAGAAACCCCCAATGTAGGCCTTATTCCTATAAAATATTAAAGTATGTATGTTCTGACGATAGTCTTGTTAGGCCTGGTGATGTCTTACGGAGAACAGGTTAAAAAGAAAAAAATGGATTTTGCTCACCAGAATGTGAAAGAAAGCAATGAGGACCAGTAAGGACAAGGATGACAAACAAGTATCACTAAGGACGATGTTCATTCTAAGGGGGAAAGGATGTAACATCCCCCTCCCACCTTGAATACCTAAGAGTAACTACAACTCATAAAATAGAAATAAATCATAAATACGTCTATGAGGAATAGAAAACCCNCCCCAAAAACAAGAAATACCTGAAAAACTGTGATGATGACATCATCATCACGTTTTTTCAGGTATTTCTTGTTTTTGGGGTAGCGGGGTCCGTCAAAAGTATGCAGTGTGGGTACTCGTTGGATACGGAATCAAATTACGCATCCAATGAGCTCTCCCGATCGAAATTTAAGTAAAAACACAATGAGATATGTCGAAAATACGAACAAAAAAAAGTAGTTTTTTTTAATGACAAATATGCCAATTCAACAATTATGGTTGACTTATTTTATTGAAATTCTATTGGTTCTTGAATTCCAACTCACAAAAACTTATTTTGGCACGTTTTCTTATAAGGCCCATTTTAGACCCCAAATTTCCTCTAATGATATATATATATTATTTAGGAAATCCTATATAGTTGTCGAGCATTATATAGTGAAAGAAATTTCATATATAAATATTATGTAAAATAAAACATTATATATTTATGGTGGAGAAGAATATCAATACTCAGTTATGCTTATTGATTTACCCCGATTTGTAGCAATTAATTGTGGAGGTGTTACTGAAAATGCCCGGAATTGTAATAACTATTAAGAATCGCTGATTCAAGAGGCATTACTGGATTACCTTGATTTACAGTAGTTAATTCTGGAGGCATTATTGAATTACTTGGGACAATATTAACTATTGAGAGTTGTTAATTGCTGGGGGGTTGGGGTGCATGCCTCTAGGTATTTATATCATGAACAAAAAATGGGGAAATCACCTTCCTGGAAAGGATGGCGGATTCAGTGGAGTTCGTACCATAACCATAACCAAGAACCTTGGTTGTATTTTTTGACATGGTTTCACTCGCTCCAAAAGAGAGGGGTCACATGGTCTCAACATGTGTGGATGGCATGCATTCTTCTTCTATCTGCACTCCTATTTTAGGGAGGCCAAATTGCTCACTAGAGTGGTGGGCGGGGCGAGAGAGAAAGGAGAACACCAAGAGTCCATCAGTAAGCAACAATAGAAAACAATGGAAGATGTTAACATCCTAATCCTAGGGCTCCCAAGTGACTTAGCCATGTCCTACCTAATTCGAGTACCCTGGCTCTAATGAGAGTAGTCAATACTCAATGAAGAGGCCTGCTCCTTTACCCTTGCTCTCCATTTTCACACCCAAAGAATACTGTACATTTCACCAACCCTAGTCTCTTCGCTTAGGGTTTTGGAACCCATTCGAGGGCTTACTTTGAATTCGTTTCCCATCACGGGTGATGAAAATAATATTTACATGGTGGAGTTGCTAGAATCTTCATATGTTTGTGGCTCGATGATGGAGTTGTTATAATTGTCCATAAGCAAGCTCGATAATGAAACCTTGGTATGGGTAAGGGTTGTCAGATTTTGGACAAGGCGGAAAGTGATATCTTTCAATGTTCCGGTATGGATAGAGATGTGGCTTTTCATGGTCATAAGGATGGTGCTATTGCTCGGTACCACCATGATCATGGATATAGTAACAATGATGGTGAAAGTGAGGAGGTTGAATTCTCCTCAGTTCGTGACCTTATCCTTAGAGTCTATGTTCCCTGGCCTTCCCAATGGGCTTGTTTAGCTGTCAATGCTTAATAGCAATGCCTACTTGAATCCCAACAGATAACGTCTTTTGCAGTAAGTTTTTTTTGTATATTTCTATATTAAAATCAATTGTATAAATATGGAGAATACCACTAAACGGAACCCTATATTGGAATGTGAAAATACTACTAACGAAATTATTATATCGTTGACAATAGATATAGAAAGTGACAGAGCAAGTGTTAATATTTTTAAAGGGAAAATTGAGGTTTATTGTGGTCTTCAGGAACCTTTTGTCTTTGTTCTTAATTCATGCATAGATCTCAGGATGTATGTGTTTGTTGGTACCTACGTCTAAGAGTTATGCATAGGCATGAATTGTGATTCCCCCTCCTTGCTGTATTTGAATGTTTAGTAACAGAAAACCCAATATGGTTGTAAAGTTTTCATATTCATCCATTTCCATGAACCCCATCATTAATTACACAGTATGATCAGCATATATGTATATAGTGTTGAACTAACACAGAATTCATCTATACATGGTGTCATGTGATTTTTATAAGTGACTGTGTTGGAATACTGCTTACAACCTTTTATTGTGCTAAGATGTCACGCAATGGAGGACTTATATCATTGGTTAACACTACATCAATGGGTAGGAAACACTCTCTATCACTTAACCATATTCCTTTCGTGGTAGCATATATCTATGTAAGTTCACAATAGGAGCCCCATTTCCTGCAAGCTCTTATAGTTCGACTGAACCAAAATTAGTCTCTTATTCCTTGATCGGAGTGTAATTCGCTGATTTTGAATTCTACGAGTTAAATAGGGGATTTATGAATTATGTAAATAGTTGCCTCCTGATTTCTTATTTGTTTGCAAATCTTGAAGTTAATTCATTTTCCTAGGATATAATTGAAAAATGCATTAGCTGACCTTGAATTCTTGCATGTTAAAACAATGGATGTGGATATGGTTATGTAGTTCCTGCTTTCTGTTTTGTTATTGCAAACTTGGTAATTGTATTTTCTCATGTGTATCGGTTTCATTACTAACCTGAATCAAGCATACCCATGCCTTGGACTAAGTTTGGGTACATTGAAAATATACTGATTGTTGGAATATAATAAACCCATTCATAATATAATTAATCATTATTTGATTAATTTCCTACCCACTAGCTTAGATAGTTGGCGTCCACTTGCACCTTAGAGTCAACACTTGCCATCTATATCCTAGGAATGATTTATTTATGATTCTGGGTTGATCTTGACCACTTTATGGCCATCCATAATTGGTAACTGTGCTTTACAATAGATTCTTCTTTATTTTTATTTTTCTGCTTTATCCTGCTTTTCTATGGATAAGGTAAAGCTAGTCAACTAGGAAACTGGCAGCTTTTGTTGCCAACCCATCCTCCATTATTTTCTCTCCATATTCTAGGATTAGGAAGTATTTCCTTCAGTCATGATCACTCACACATGCTATTGCTAATTCATGAGGTGCTTGGTAGATTGGGAAGGTTCTTTAGTCAACTATGGGGTTTATCATAATTAGTAAGCCTGCTTTATGAGCTAGCTTGAGTTGTCTTCATGCAACTCCTTTTTCCTTTATAAGGATGTATTACCTGTGTAATAATATAAATTATCATTTATTGATCATTCATTAATGTGTGTTCATTAATTCTTATTCTTCTCTCCTTATGCTAATTCTCTACAATTCTACGTGAGGTTAATTGTGTGCCTAGATCCCTAGTCTGTTTATGAAATTCCTTATGCTATCAAGGCTTTAGAATTTCTACATGGTATTAGAGCTAAGGTTCTCAAATTTCTACATGGAATCATTGCTGAGGATATCAAAGCTCTATAAGATATCAGATCTTTGATATTTCATTAATTAATCCTCCTTTTAAAATTTGCAGGTTTATTTTCCAGGTTCAACTTCGAATGGATTCAAGAGTATCAGTTCCTCTTCTTTCTCCATTCTCAATCTATTCAGAGTGGAAAATGAATATGATTTCATATCTAAAGACACCAGGTCTCTATGAGATATCTATTTAAGCTGGTGAAGAGTCTTATCAAGATCCAAGTGACTGGTTGAATGACTATGATAGAGCAATTGGAGCTATTTGTCTAGATATCTTTCCATGCATGCGCTACCTTATTGATTCTGTTGAATACCCAAAATATCTATGGACAACATTGGATATATTTTTTGGAAAGTAAAATGAGGATCCTTCTAGCTATGTGGAAATTGCCTCTAGCTCCTCAATGATTTCTCTCTCTCAAGGTGTCTCGACCTCTACAGTCTCTGATGAAGTTGATTATGAAGAAGAAGTTTATCATACAGTTCTTATTGCTACTAATATCTTTGATTCGAATGCTTCCTCTTTCAATCAAGAAGCAAATATTGAGGAGCCATCTTTTTCTGTCTCTCTTGAAGTAGAATATATTGATTCATCTTCTTATGATGTTGTTGATGAAAAAGAAGTGACTAATGGAGCTTCTATTGCTATTGATGATACACTCACACATTTAGTGTTCTTTGTGTCTTCTATCTTGGATTCTAAGATCCATATGCCAAACCTCTCACACTTTGTGCATGCCTCTCTCCTTGATGGTGCACAACCCAGTGACTTCCAGGATGTTTTCTTAGCCAAATCAAGTCCTTCTATTTTTTTAACACTTATCATACTTGATTCCATGTGCTTCTACAACTCCTCGTTTGTTCTTGGCACTTATTCTCAGATCCTCCTTGAAGATTTTGAACATCACTACCTTTCCTCCTTACACTCTTCTACCATAGAGGATTCTTTACCAGTATATTCCCATGAGTCTACTATTGTGCTTATATGTGATCTCCTATATTCTTTGTAAGCTATATCAACCCATGGATCCCATTCATTCATAGTCTTCGATCCTATTCCTTCTCTATGTTCCTACATGATCACTTGCACACATCCTCTTTGTGTAAATGAAGATGGAGACATGATACATTCGCTTGGATAGTTATTTCACCTATCTGGAGCTCATTTCATCTCTACTAGTTCGAAGTTCAAATCATCTAATCATCTTGGAGCTGATTACATATCTCAATATCCTTCAGTACTTCCTTCACATCATTGGTTTTCAGTTGTTCTACATGGTCCTAGTTTCCATCATGCATTTGTCCTTGATCCATGTGAGCAGATTTATCTTCTTCCCAAGAAGGGGATTCCTCCAGACATTAGCATTTAGTTTGGAGTAGCAACAACACCAGAAATTCAACATTTTTGGTATTTCTTTTCATGTCCTTTCTTGAGGGAGGATTTTCCCCTTGAGGTTTTGCCTCTTTCCTCATTTCTTTGGACAAGATAAATTGTAAAATGGTGACCATAGCTTTATTGCTGGGCCTTATATGCATATATATTTATGATTAGTTCAAGGATATCGTCATAACGTTAGGCTTAAAGGGGGGTGTTGGAATATCATAAACCCACTCATAAAATAATTAATCATTATTTGATTAATTTCCTACCCAATAGCTTAGATAGTTGGCATCCAATTGCACCTTAGAGTCAACACTTGCGATCTATATCCTAGGAAGGATTTATTTTCGATTCTAGGTTGATCTTGACCACTTTATGGCCATCCAGAATTGGTAACTGTGCTTTACAGCAGATTCTTCTTTATTTTGCTTTTTCTTCTTTATCCTGCTTTTCTATGGATAAGGTAAAGCTAGTCAACTAGGAAACTAGCAGCTTTTGTTACCAACCCATCCTCCATTATTTTCTCTCCATATTCTAGGATTAGCAAGTCTTTCCTTCACTCATCATCACTCACACATGCTATTTCTAATTCGTGAGGTGCTTGGTAGATTGGGAAAGTTCTTTAGTCAACTGTGGGGTTTATCATAATTAGTAAGCATGCTTTATGAGCTAGCTTGAGTTTTCTTCATGCAACTCCTTTTTCCTTTATAAGGATGTATTACCTATGTAATAATATCAATTGTCATTTATTGATCATTCACTAATGTGTGTTCATTAATTATTCTTCTTCTCTCCTTATGCTAATTCTCTACAATTCTATCTGAGGTTAACTGTGTGCCTAAATCCTTAGTCTGTTTATGAAATTTCTTATGCCATCAAGGATTTATAATTTCTTCACTGGTACTGATGTAAGAATATCCATGCTCTCAAATAATCTATTTATATCTTGAGATTATGCAAGAAGGGAACCTTGCAATAATGGAGAAGAGTAATTTGAAAGAACATTTCAGGGGAGATTTTGGAAAAGGATGTGCCACGAATTGTAAGTCTACTCTTGATAGATTAATATAAACAAGATTTGGTGGACATAGCCTCATGGATGAGGTGAAACACATAATACAATGTCTCTCTTACTATTGCATGTGTTATATGTGTGATGTTGGTTTATACTCATTGTTAAATGGCATTTTTATACTCATTTTGATAATGGGATTGATGATTTGAATGATGGTCAATTAAATTGCTTATGATAGGATATTTATTGATACGAAGGTCAATGAAAGAGAATCTAATAGTTAAAGGTATACATTTGCTTCATGGAGGAAGCCACTTGGATAGTGAAACGTTCCATTGTCTTTGTCTAAATGTTTATGATGTCAATATATGAATATAAAAGTAAGTGATTAACAATTGTAAGATCTTACTACCATATAATAGTTTTACCCTTACACTAGTTGAGACTCTTAAGATGCTAACATGGTTGACTTGGTTTTAATATAGTAAAAGCTAAATTCTACCCCATTTTTCTTGTATAGTAGTTGGAGGAATATCAGGTATGTTACAATAATCTAAGTGTAAAATTGCAAGTTTCACAACTACTTTTATTTGCTTCAAAATCTGCTCATCTGGAACTGATAAATTTATAGTGAATTAATCTATTGTTTTTATGCATACTAATATATATAGTGTGTATTTAGTCTATTGTTTGTAAAATCTTTCATAGGAGAGGTATCTTGCATAATTCTTCCATTGATATTCAGGCCTTATGGACATATTCATGTATTTGTAGGTCTGTTGAGTCTGAATGTTTATGCATTTTGAGTACATCTACTATTTGTTGGAATTGTTTCTTTTTTGTTATGTTAAATCTTCTGAAAATACTATGTACATTTTTCAATTATTTGTTTTCTCTTTTTAGCAAGAAACAAAATTTATTGCTTAACATGTGTTGTTTATAAGTAACAGGTTACTCGCAAGATTTATAACAACATGAGGAGGGAGGGTGCTAGAGTGCAGATACAGAAGCACGTGCATAGATATAAAGCTTGGAAAGTTTAGAATCACGTGCAGTGTGGATACAGAAGCACGTGCACAGATAGAAAGCTCAGAAAGTCGGATATTGAGTATGAAAATCCTATTGTTGAGGCTTTCCCATTGAGTATGAAGAGCCTGTTGCCGAGTGTTTAAAGATTCTAAGTATGGTTTTGAAACTACCGCGGGATATAAGTATGGCTTAGCATCCAAGTACAAGTGGGATGGTTTGGCCATTGTAATATTTTGAAAAGTCATCGATGTACTAGATGATTTTCATGTAGAGTTATATGGAGATAGTTTTTGAAAAAACCCATATTTATTGTAATAATTGACATTTCATATAATATAATTTGTGTAGTTTAAAACTTATATGGTTGTACTTTATATATTTATGTGTTGTAATTAATGTGACATTGCATAATTCACATGTGTATTAGATGATGATAAATAATGTACGATTGCTTTCCCATTTAAACATAATATCATATTAAAAATTTATATTGATTAATAATGGACACGATTAAAACTACTAAGATATAATAACCACACATAAAATGACTAAAAATGACTAAATTGGTGACCAATTAATGACCAAAATTCGTATATAAAATGACCAAAAATTGAGAAATATGTGACCAAACAATGAGATATAAATGACCAAAAAAATGACCAAAATTCGCATATCAATGACCAAAAAGAAGTTTTGATGGCTAATTTACGGTCTTTTATTACGTGACCAAATTTGGTCATATTCTAGTTTGCCATGTGGTCATTAATTTGGTAATAAATGTGGTATTATATTTGATCATTGATTCAAATATATGAACAAATTAATGACCAACTGATAAGCTATAAATGACTAATTTTGGTCGCGTAATAAAAGACTGTAAATTAGCCACCAATGATCACCAAACCAAAAGTGGTCATTGATATGCAGATTTTGGTCATTTTTTTGGTCACTAATATCTCATTTTCCACTAATGCAAATCACCCATTCTTCCACGATATTCCAAGTTTAGGGCTTGAGACCCCCAACTCCAAAGGAACATTTACTCCACCACACTATCCAACACTACGTCAATTTTTATCCCCATGTCTATAATCCATAAACCCCAAAACATGATTTGATATTAGAATTCCTTGTGCATTAGAACCCCATGATATGCATCATGGGCTTAGGTTAAATCCAAGATTCATGGCATAATCAATATGCGATGAATGGCCTAAGACATAAAATAAAATATAGTATAAAAACTCTAAACTTTAATTACATCATGGCTAAGTCTTGAGACTTAAGCCTTCCAAACCTTTGGACATAAAATAATCCAAGCATATATTATAAATATTAACTATAGGGACCAACTGATGAAGTCTTAGAAAAATAAGTAATAACGACAGACCAGTTAGACGTAGGTCTAAGCAAACCTAGCCATGCATAATCAACCACTCTAACAAAAACAATCAGACTTGCTAGGATAGGAATTTGGTTCATTTCTCTTCAAAAGTAATGAAGAAGTGCATCATAGGTAGCATGTCTTTGTTTTGAACTGTGATAGCAAGTTTTCTGTCACCGAGTGAACTTGCACGAAACAAATAAGAGTTGCATTAGTTCAACATAAACTAATTAAACCCTGTAACGTCAAGTAAAACCAACTACCTATCCAAATGATCCTACAAGGGATACAAGTCCCGCCACTCCACCCCTTGTCAATACAAGTTAAGTGAATATTTTTCATAAATTAGTAACCATAACTTATAATCAGTAAGTAAGAAATAAATTGTACACACATACCTATAAATACATGATAAGAAGTAATCAATGAACAGTGTAACCATCTAAACTAGATCAAGCAAATTAAATACATTATGTATTTACATTAATAACCACATCGAGGAAAACATCTAGAAGAGGGTAAGAACAACTTATGACAATTTAGTTCTGTGAACAAAGTTTGACACATTCCGCATACGATAAGTTAATGTCCATTTCAGGTAGTAATTAACTAGCCTAATAATTTATTTATTTTACAAATTTTAGGGACATTACAAGTGGTATCAGAGCCCAGTTTCAACACTAAGAGACCAAATGGGCGTACGAGACATTCATTGCAGAAAATAAAGAATGTTTTAAAATTTTTCTAACTAACAAAATTTTTTCCTGTAATTAAAAATTTGCAATTATAAGATTTTAAAAGAACAGTTCATACCATGAACACCGAAGAAGACAATAGCTGGCAAGAAAAGTTGAATACCCCCACCCAGGAAGTAGAACTAGTGGTGGAATTAAATTCTGATATACTAAAAACCATACAAAGTCTTCAAGCAGACTTAAAGAGTTTCAAAGATGATAATTTGAATGAAAGAAAGGAACAACAAGCAATTAAGGAAGCCTTTCTGTGGAACATGATGGGGGGAATCACACATGGAAAAACCACTCATTCAACCAACAGGTTCAAGAAAGAATTCTACCATAAATGGGCCAGCAACCCAATAGAAGAAGGAAAAAAAGAGCATACCCCTGAACCTCTAGAAAGCGATTGTCACATACCTTCTAGTGATGATTCTCTTTCTCCCTGAAGAAAGAAAAAGAGAAATGATGACAATATAGAGCAAGACTTCAGGAAGATAAAATCCCCAACCTATGAAGGAGAGATGAACACAGAGGAAAAAGCTGAAGAATGGCTTCTAGGTATGAGAAAACATTTATAAGTTCATATCTACTGTAGATAAATGAAATCCCATTTAGTCATTGTAATTGAAATGGAAAAATAGATAGATGGTGGAGATACCTAAGGCATACCAAGAAAGATGAGGCAAGAGAAATCCGATAGAGTAATTTTCGCAAGATATTCCAACTGAAATACATGTCAAAAATATTCTTCAACATAAAGGTGAAATAATTTCACGAGTTAAGGATGGGTTCCATGACTATGGATGCTTTCATTAAGATATTTTTGGATCTGTTACATTATGTACCTTACATAAAGGATGAGGAAGTGAAAATACAACATTTTTTAAGATGTCTTCCTCTCAAATTTTGGGAAAGGATTGAATTTTACATGCCTAAAAAAATTGACACCGCCTTACAAAAAAATAGGATTTTCTATGAGCCTAGACAACTGGGGAAAGAGAACATCAAAAGAAGCAGAGACAGGTCGAGGACCTTCTTGGACAACCACAAACTGGGTTTCAACCCACCACCTTACAAAAATTAGAACAACAGTTTTCCATCCAACAGAAACTTCAAGAAAATAGGTACAAATCCATATGTAGAAGATTCAAATGCTAACAAGCTAGCAGCAAATGGGGGAGCCAATGTTTCCTCACTGCAAATGAAATGCGGGAAATTCCAAGGGCCCCATTATGCCTGAGACTATAAGAAAAATACCAATAGAGTCTTGCACAACTTACAAGAAGAACCAATGGTAGAATACATAGCTGGAACATTGTAGATTTATGTAGCCTTGGATGGCCGACACGTAGACCATCAGACTACCATGGTTGAGATTAAAGGTAAGATATTAAACACTTATATTTCAATATTTATTGACCTCGGTGCTTCTCACAGCTATGTATCACCTAAAATTGTTTATGTATGTAAACTAGGCAAGGTTAAACATGATAAACCTTGGTTGGTGCAATTAGCTATATGTACGAAACATAAAGTTTCTGAAATAGTTAAAGACTGTGAGGTAAACTTGAATTGTTTTCCTACTAGATTAAACCTAAAAATCCTACCCTTAGGATCACATGATATACTTATCGACATGGACTGGTTGGATAACACCATGTCATGCTCGGTTGATTACACAAGTCAATCTTGTCTACAGATAACCAAGGAAATCAAGTAAAGATTCAAGGAATACCTAATAAAGTTTTTGTAAAGTAGATATCCTCTTTGCAATCAAAGAAGTGATTTAGAAAGGACTCTAGACTGTTTGCAATGAACATCGAGGACATAGAAGCTGAAAGAGAACAACACATCAAGGACTTTCCAGTTCTCATATACTTCAAGTATGCATTTCCTCAGGAAATCCTAGGATTACCACCAAAACGAGATTTATATTTCTCCATAGAACTGACACCAGGATCAGTTCTGGCTTCAAAAGACCCTTACTGCATGAGTGCAGCAGAATTTGTGGAACCCAAACTATAGTTGCAGGAGTTTATTAAGAAAGGATATATTCAACCGAGTGTGTCCCCTTGGGGAGCACCAATACTTTTTGTAAAGAATAAGGATGGTATGATCCGGATGTGCATCAATTAATGTAAACTTAACAAAATGACCATCAAGAACCGATACCAACTCCCTAGGATCGATGACTTGTTTTATCAAGTAGAAAGAGCCAAGATCTTTTTGAAGATCGATCTGCGATCTAGGTACCATCAGGCATGGATTTGCAGTGAGGATATTCACAAAACCACCTTTTGTAAAAGATACAGCTAATACGAGTTTGTAGTAATGCGATTCGGATTGACCAATGCACCTGCAAACTTTATGTGTATGGTGAACACTATATTTAGTAAATACCTGGATAAAAAAAAATTGGTCTTTATAGATGACATCATATTTTACTCTAAAAGTTAAGAGTAACACGAGGAACATCTTCACATAATGCTACATGTGGAACACCAGCTCTACGGAAATTTTAGTAGATGTGATTTTTACAAACTACAGATACAGTACTTTGGTCACATCATTTTTGAGAAGGGGATAGTTGTGGACCCAGAAAATATTAAAGCCAAAGAGGATTGGCCTACACCTACTAGTTTTACCAACATTAGATATTTTTTGGGATTAGTCTGTTATTACCGAAAGATCATTGAGAACTTGTCGAGGATAGCTTGCCCCATGATGACTTTGAAAAAGAAGGAAAACAAGTTCTTCTGGAATACCAAGTGCGAGGATTTTTTTCAAAAGCTTAAACAACTTTTGAAGACTGCATTGATACTACAAATTGCACATCCCAATGGGGATTTCGTTGTTTGCATGGATTCAAACAAGGAAGGGATCAAAGGATTCCTCTTGTAGAATAATTATGTGATTTATTATGAATAATAGAAGTTAAAAGAACACAAGCAGAACTACCCTGCCCATGAACGTGAGTTAGCAGTCATCATCCATGCCTTGAAGATGTGGAGCCACTGCCTCATGGGAAAGAAATTCCATTTGCAGACAGACAATATGAGTCTAAATTATTTATTTGAGCAACCAAATCAGAATGTTAGGCAAGCTGGATTGTTGTATTTCCTCAGCGAGCACCATTTCAAGATAAACCATATAAATGGAAAAGAGAACAAAATTTATGATGCTTTGAGCCAACGAAATCATATGATATATGAGGTGACTTTAAGTCAAACCAATTCATATTTACATGAGAGGATTAGAACGGCCAACCAAGTTGACCCTTTCTATGTTGAAATCCTCAAGAAGGTTGAAGAGGACAGGTTGTTTTAGCAACAAAAAGAGTACAAGGTACACAAAACGGGAATGTTATGGTCCAAGGAGAGATTGTATGTTCCAGAAGGAAGGTTGTTGATCCTAGATTTGTTATCATTTTTTGCACATAAATTACTCATTTAAACATATATTTTATTATCTTTTGTATATTTTATGTCACACAGAACATTATTCAACCTTAGGTATGAGTGTTTTTAAGGTTTATATGAAATTATTTTATTCTTATCATTTTTATGGATTTATTAATTAAAAATAACATTATTAAAGTACATTTGATGTATTAATTAGTTTGTATAATTATTTGCAGGATTTATAATATTTTTGGGTCAATTTAATACCCAAAACACATTCACCCTGATTTTCGCATAGTGTATCTAGTTCGGTGTCAAGCTCACCATTCATCCCATTGTGTGAAACTCACTAGTGGTTTTCCAGATGTTGAAAAGTGTTGTTGTAGACTCCTGTCCTGAAGCATTCTAGCAGATAGACACTTTGTTTTCCCTAGATCAACTCCCTGTGTATCCAGCTCACGGCCCAGCCTTCCATTCACCACTCCTTCCAGATTGCCCATCAGATTGCGCCCTGCTGAGAATTAATTCTAGCCATTTAAAAAGTGAAACGATTGTAAGCAAGCCATTATCCATGTGTCTAGGTGTCCTACATTCTCCTTTTCTCGCCGCCACATCAACCATCCATGCGCTAGACTATTGCATTCAACCCACGATCTAGAAGATGCGCCACTATGGTCTCCTCTATTCTCCATCAGTCACCTGCTACGATAAGGAAGGATCCGGTTCTCCATCGCTAAATAGCATTCACACTGAAGAGAAGCCCATGCTCCACCTTTGAAGACTGTTTGCGTTGAAGAAGGAAGATGTTTATGCGATGGCCTGTGATGAGTTAAATTCTATTATAGTAAACTAAATTTATAAAGTAGTCGACCACTAAAGGGTTGACTTGCTCATTCCTATAAATCATTATATAAATCAACCTTTGTGAGAGAGCTAAGTTAGCTATAAAATCTGTCAGTTAGTAGAGTTAGGAGAAGATTTATTGCTGTGATTTACTCTTGAACTTTGCTTTTTTGTTCCACCATTTGAATAAAGAGTTGCATGCATTGCTATTGAATATTTCGTTAAGTAGGATTTAACCAAGCATCACCCCTGATTTCTGAGAGGGCCCCTCATCAACCAGAGGTTCATTTTCTTTGTTTATCTTAGTTTATTTTCCTATTTTAGCTAGTGTAGTTTAATTTGTAGTTTTCTTCCATTACATTATAGGAAAAGATATTATGTTTGTTTTCTGTAATACATTAACTTAGTTTTGTTTCGAAGTTAATTAGTTAGAAGCATGCATAGCTTGCTTTCAGTTATTTGCTTTCAGTCATTTTGTTTCCAGTTATTTTCATTTCCAGTGTTACTTTCAGTCTTTGTTTTCAATAATATAGAATAAGTTTCTTTCATGAATTTAGAATAGATTCAATTCTGTTATTTCCTTTTCTTTTTTTGAATTTATGAAAGTTAATTTCCAGCTTATTTATTAATTTAATATGCAATGATTCCTTTGGTTCATGAATTAGTTTAAGGTTACTTTTCTATTAAATAGGTTTATTTACTATCTTGATGCATTAGAATTACATCTGCATGGCTTTAGATGAAGATTAGTTCATTTAGGTTAGTTTTTACCATTTTTAGTTGTGCAGACTGCCATTTGGACAGCCTGTTCAGTATGTTATTCAACCCCCTTTTTAGACCCACGAACCAGTCTATCATTCAGCCCTTAGTTCTATTTTTAGTGTTTTTTTATGTATTTTGAGATTGTTTTTAGTTTTGTTTTGTTGATGTCTGAAGTACATTTTTATTGTAATAGTTCGATGACATTTTGTTTTAACATTAAAGTTAAAGTTTATTTGTTTTAAATTATTTTTAAGTTTTATCATCTTCCTTGTTTTTTTTACTTTGAACGTAGTTTAAGTTATTATTAAGTTTTGTTTCTGATTTTGTTTTATTATTGTATGGTTCATGTTTATTCCTTTTTAATTTATCAGGCAAAATCTAGTGTTATGTGTTATTCTTAGTATGCATTTAGGTTGTCTTTTTATGATTGTGTTATTATTGAAAGAACTTGTAAGATAGAACCTAAAGTTTTATTTATTAATTTTTCTACTTGCTTCTTTTATTTAAGTTTTCTAATTTCTTATAAGTTAAGTCTTCCTTCCACTCTAGTTTTCTGTTTGAATAGTTAATTGTTGATTGTATTTCATATTAAAGTCTATTTTGAATTGTTTACTTTATTAGTCTACCTCAGTTTAATTACTTTAATAATTGCATTTTAGGAGTTTGACTTAATTTTTCATTTTGAAAGATCCGTTCATCTTTTGTCTATTAAAATATTAACACGACATCCTCTACCATCGCATATATTTTTTGTCAACTCAAAGCTTACCAACCCCGACTGATAATTAAAGAATAGGTGGATTAATTTAGACATTATAACACCCAACACTTCTGGCGCCATTTCCAGGGAGTTGTTCTGTAAGGTAGAGTATAATTATTTATGAAGTTTAATACTACGTTGGTAGTGGGGGAGTGGTAAGATGAGAGGTAAGAATCTGCACATCTGTTATAACAGGTGCCCCCAAATCCAACAACAACAATACCATAGGTTTTCTTTAGTTTAAAAGTATTTCATGAGTAGAATTAGATATCCTCAGGGTAGATTTATTAAGACTAGAAAATTTATTTAAGTCTCTACTAACTATCGTAGGGGATGTAATTCCCCAACTACTAACTCAGCAGAAAGTTATCAAAAGACACCTAGAGGAAGTAGTTATACCCTGAAACCTAAAGAAATTCCCTTAGAAGATCTTACTGGAGAATCCATAGAAGGAGAAGGAACCTTGGAAGAAGGTCCAAAGGACCCCGTTCCTGAGGAAGTTCAAGTGGATTAGCCATTAGAAACCCCTATCCCTCCATTAGTTTCAAATCCAATCAACACAACATTTTACACTAGTAGGAGATCCGGATTTTGTTGACTTTGTTGACTGTGCTCAAGTAAATTATCTCTTTGGAACCTCAGTAGATCCAATTATTTCACAAATTGAAACTTATACGATAGATCCTACTATCCCTCTAGGATTCAATAAAAACATGGTTGATCAGAGGAAGATCTCTCCCGAAAAAGAACATTAGGACGCCTCATTATCACCTCGAAAGGAGCCTCCTAGGTATATTTACATTAAAAATCCAGCTTATATGGAGAGATGGGGAGAAAACAAATATCATAATGAAGTTAGAAATGAAGAAGGAGAAGGGAAAAATCAAACTGAGGCTACCTTCGGGTTCTTTATCTTAGATACAGTGCAGGATGTAACCATGAAAAACATCCCTCCTTCCTCCTTACCTACTTTATATGGGAAAAGTAATGAGGACCCATAAACATTCCTATTTGAGTTTGATATCCTTGGTAGGAGTTACAATTATCTACAAGACACTCATAAACTAAAATTCTTTCTCACTGCACTCAAGGATTCTTCCTTGAGATGGTTCATGGGATTAGGAGAATCCACTATCAGGACTTGGGAAGATATGAAAACCTAATTTTTGTAAAAATATCAAGAATAATGCAAGCCTAAGGACTCTTGACATGATATATTCAAGATAGAACAACTTGAAGATGAGAGCTTGGAGTATTATCTTGAGAGGTTCATTTATACAATACATAAGTCTAAATATAATGACCTCAGAGAAGATGCAGTACGTACAATTTTCCTTAAGAGAATATCTAAGGACTTGTTAGAAAGTCTTAATCTCATGGAAGCTGGAGAGATTTCTCATAAAAAATTTGCACAGATCGCTGAGATGTGTAAAATTATTCTAGGAGTAGGGGGAAAGTTGCGAAAAAATTTTCAGAGCCTTTTAGTAGAAATATAAAAGGAAACGTTCCTAGTTCAGGAGGTATTACAAGAGTAGAGATAGGAAACCTGTTGGAGAATTTTAAGACTAATATATTAGGAGCAATGGGTTCCCGACAATATTCTTTACAAGCCAAGAAGAGGTAGGATTAAGAACGAGCAGAAAGGAGTATCTTTTGTCCAAGTTGTAGAACTAAATATACCCATAGGGAATGCCCATTAAACAACATCTATGTGTGTCACATATGTATAAAAGAGCATCCAATAGATAATTTCCCATCCTTTCCTAGATTGCAAGGCATCTATAAGTGTGGGGATGTAGCTAAAACATCTAGGAGGCCTCCTTAGAAACCAAGAGACCAACTAGTATATCCAAACTTTCCACCACAAAATCCACTCTATTATCCTCTGTATCAACCACCCCAACAATGGAACAATTCTAGTTGGAAAAATTAGCCACCTCAATATCCTCCTCCTCAATTTCCACAACAACAATATTGGTCACAAGGATGGAGAGAAAAACTATATCCTCGGCCACAACCTATCCCTCCACCTAATCATCCTTATTGTCAGAATCAAACAAATTTCTAGCAAATACAATCTGGATTTGTACCTCCAATTCATTTTATCACACAACAACCTCATCACTTTCAAAATGCAAATCCTCCTCAACCGACATTATTACCTGCAGAACAAATACCTAACCCTAATAATAAACCAACTCAAGCTCTTAACAACATTGAGTTTCAAACTCTTCCCTCATACCTTATCTCGACTGTTCCTGTACATGAAATTCAATTACGATTGGGAAGAGTTGTGAATAATAAACCCAAGTCATCATTTAGGAACCAAAAGAAGAAGAAGAAGATTCATGTGAACTCATGAGTGATGCTATTTTGGAATATTTGGACATTCCAAAAGTTTTAGTACACACCCATCCTCCACAAGAAATTATTTAGGAGCAAAGAATTCCTCCATTTCTAGAAAGATTAGTAATAGAAAGGCCTGTTGTTCATCCGGGGTATAAAATTTTGAATGAATTAAAGAACATTTGTATTAAAATCCCTCTATTACAAGCTATTAAAGACATACCAATATATAGTAAGGTAATAGATGAGCTCTGTATTAAATGCACGGGAAAGAAGCAAAAGGACCCTCTTACAATTCATGTTATAGGAGAATTGTCTTAATGTATGATAGGTCAGTCGTAGATTGCAAAATATACAAATCCAGGAGCCCCAGTAGTGACTGTAATTATAAACAACACTGCCATAGAGAATAAATTAATCGAGTTAGGACCCTCTATTAACATCATGACCACTGTAGTTTTAGAAGTTTTACAGCTAGGACAATTTCTCCGACCTACCCCTTCCATCCTAGAACTAGCAGATCGCACTACGGTAAAACCCATTGGAGTTATGGATGACATTGTTGTATCAGTAGCTTAATGGGAATACCCTGTCAACTTTATGGTCATAGAATCAAAGGATCCCTCTAAAGGACATCCTATTTTCTTGGGAAGACCATGGTTAGCTACCCCAAATTCTTTTATAGGGTGTAGGGATGGAGAGATGAATATTTTCAATGGGTTTTCCACACAAAGACTTTTTTTATACCCCCCAGCACAACCAATAACTGAAAATTCATGGTAGTTAAATTGTTCTTTTGAGGATGAAGACTTTGATGATATTTCCCTTCCTAGTGATTTTTCTTTAGCACTTCAGGAGAAAACGATAGAGAATGTATTAAACCAGTTTGTTTCTTCAACAACCTGTACATATTTCATTTAATCCTTTGCTCAACTCAATCAGATTTTTGGAGATGAGTTTCAAGAGAATATGGCTCTCTCAATGTTTATAGAAACACCTTGTGTCTTCACAATTGAAGAGAATAGAGAACCGTATACCCTACCTTGTGAAGTTGGCCCTAAAAATTTCTTACATATAAATGCTGGATTAAGTGAAAACCAACAAGGACAACTGCTTAAAGTTATTAATTAAGACGTTGGAGCATTCACATGGGAATACACTAATATGAAGGGTATACACCCCGATAATTGTATTCACGATATTTATATGGATCCAATCATGTTGTGTAAATTGAACATAATGATAGAACAATTACACTCACAACAATTATCAATTGTACATGCAAAATCACTCACAAAAGAGACTGAATATGGAGCTGAACACTAAACTGTATTGAATAAGTGTACAATAGACAACCCTGTAACATCATAGGATTCCACAATAAATAATAAAATAATGGATTTGAATGCATGAGGCAATTCAAATCTAGTCAAAAGCATGCTTACTAAAATTAAGCAAATCCCCCATAGGTGCATAAAGCAGTTTCCAAAACTGTCAAGGAGCTCACGAATTGGAAAAAGCACTTGGGAAAGATAAAATTTAATGTAAGGACAAATTATACATGATTTTCATAGGAGAAAAGAGTGGAGGATGTGGAGGACAAAAAACTAGTTAACCTCTCCTAGTCAAACTTTCCCAATTGCCTTAAAGCACTGAAAAAGCAGGCAATAAAGCAGAAAAAGCAGAAGGGTGCTAGGAAGGCCAGGAATAAAGAATATTTGATTCCATGAGCTTTCCCAAGCATTCCATGAGTCAAAATTAGCAAGTTTTACCACTATGGATGTGTAGATGACAACTTGCATAAGGTGGAACATGGAAACTAGGCAAATAAGACAAAAATGGATTAATTAATGTCTACGGTAGCTAACTATGGGTTGATTATTCTAACACCCCCCCTTAAGCCTAACTTATGAGTAATATATCAAAAAATTATAGGGCCTAGCAACAAGGCTTATTCACCCTTTACATACTGCATGTCCATTTAACCAAGGAAAGAGGCAAAAACCCAGTGGGAAAATCCTCCCTTAAACATGGACTGTAAAACAAAATTTGGAAATCTTGTCTTCACTCATGCTTCACAGCATGATCAGCAATCCCCGGAAGTGATTTGAGATTTCTGAAGGTCTTCTCACAAAATTATTTGGTGAAGATATCAACTACTTGTTCTGAAGATGAACATAAGAGTAGGTGAATGGTGCCATCATGCACAAGCTCTCTGATGTAGTACATATGGATCTCAATGTGTTTGGTTCTCTGCTTCTAAACTGGATCATTGCAGATTCGAATGGTACTCTGATTATCATGGTAGATAGTAGTTGAGTATTCTGATTCGAAGCCACACTCTCCAAGTAATCCCTACAACCATAAACATTGAGTTGCTGCATTTACAACTCCTCTGTACTCTGCTTCTGTAGATGAGAGTGCAATGGCACTCTGTTTCTTGCTTGACCAGCTGATTGGCCCTTCTGCAAGCATGAACACATATCCTGATGTGGACTTTCTCCTTGTGCTATCACCTGCCTAATCACTGTCAGTAAACCCAATCAAATCAAGATCAGATTTAGCTTTATAGAAGATCCCATGTGTCCTTGTTCCCTGAACAAAGTTAGCGATCCTTTTGGATGCTTTCCAATGGATCTCATGAGGTTGATCCATGTATCTATAAGCCTCACTTACTGCATAATAAATATCAGGTCTAGTATGTGTAAGATACAACAAACATCCAATCAATTGCCTATACAGCGTATTGTTTACCATAGGTGAAGAATCAGCTTCTTCAAGCTTCACTCCTGAAAGGAAAGGAATCTTGCTTGGCTTGCAGTCCTTCATTATGAATTTGTTCAGAAAATCCAAGGCATACTTGGACTGGTGCACTTTGATTCCAGCTTTGGTTTGAGCAATCTCAAGCACCAAGAATTGGCTTAAGAGCCCCAAATCTGTCATGGAGAAGGCTTGGTTCATTGCACCGTTCAAGGAAGCAATATCATCCTTTGAGCTTCCTGTAATGAGAAGTTCATAAAAATATAACACAATGATCATTAATGAACCATTAATTAACTTCAAATAGACATTTGGATCTCATTTTCATCTAACAAAATTCAGTGATAGCAAGAAGCTATCAATCTTGGAATACCAAGCCCTGGGGGCTTGCTTTATCCCATACAATGAATTCCTTAGCTTGCACATAAGAGATGGGTTAGTAGAAAATACTTGAGGCTACTGCATGTATATATCTTTAGTGAGATATCCATTCAGGAAGGCACACTTTACATCCATGTGATGTACCTCCCATTGCTTTGAAGCTACAATGGCTAAGGCTAGCCTGATGGAGTCCATCTTTGCCACTGGTGCAAAGGTCTCATTGTAATCTATGACATGAACCTATGAGTAGCCCTTGGCTACCAATATGGCCTTTTAATTCATAGGTGAACCATCAGAAGCAAATTTGGTCTTGTACACCCACTTACACTAAACTAGCTTCCTCCCCGGGGGAAGATTAACCAGCTCCCAAGTGTTGCTCTTCTGGAGTGAGATGAACTCTTCCTTCATGGATTCTTGCCATATTGGATCTCCTGCTGCATATTCATATGTCTGAGGATCTCATTCCACCATCAGATAGCATTTCTTAGCAAACATAGGATCCTTCATGCACAGAGCACTCTCAAATTGCGATCTAGTCCTCCTAGGGTCATTAGGATTTCCAGCGACATCTCCTGCTGCATGAATGGTATTGGATGCCCCTTTTGGCCTTGTAGGGATATTAGGATCTGTAATAAATTCATCACTATTAGCCATATCAGAATCAACATGTTCAACAATCTCTTCACTTACATTCAGAGGTTCTGGTGGCAAAGAGGCTTCTCCAACTTCCACTGCTGCTAGGGGTTCTTCTTGAAACTGAACACACATTTAAATGAAGGCTTTGTTTGTGCTCAAATTTATCATATTGTACCCTTTTGAATATTCATAGTACCCAAAAAATAGACAATATTGACTTTGGGGCTGCAAATCCTTCCTCTTTTCTGTTGGAATTCTAGCCCAAGCCCTTGAGCCAAAAATCCTGAAATGGGTCACATCTAGCTTGTGCCCACTCCATGCTTCGAAAGGAGTCATACCATCAAGATGTTTATGAGGCACCCTATTCTAGATATAGGCTACATAGTTTATAGCTTTGGCCCAGTACTTTGGTGGCAAAGTTTTGGCCTCCATCATGCATGTTGCCATCTCTTTCAGTGATTTGTTCTTCCTCTCAGTAACACCATTTTGTTGTGGTGTGTAAGGGATATAATGCTGCATCTGAATACCTGCATCTGCACAATATTTAATAAAATCAGACTTGACATACTCACCACCATTGTCATATTTGAGGACCTTGAGTTTCCTCCCAGACTGGTTTTCAACCAAAGCCTTACAGACTTTGAAGAGGCCAAAAACTTTAGACTTGTGTTTCAGGAAGTAAACCCAGCAATACCTGGAAAAGTCATCTATGAAAGTCAATGCATATTTGGCCTAACTCATGGAATTATGAGGGAATGGTCCAGAAAC
The DNA here is from genome assembly GCA_001517045.1 of Pseudotsuga menziesii. Taxonomy (NCBI): domain Eukaryota; kingdom Viridiplantae; phylum Streptophyta; class Pinopsida; order Pinales; family Pinaceae; genus Pseudotsuga; species Pseudotsuga menziesii. The sequence goes on along the minus strand of LPNX010008026.1, from coordinate 149,806 downwards.
ATCACTGTGGATCAGCTCAAGGGGTGCAGAGGTTCTTTCATGACTAGCTCTCTCAAATTTATGCTCTGGGTGTTTTCTTAGGATACAACCTTGGCAGACTCCTTTGGAAAATTTAATCTTTGGTAACCCTATGACCATCTCTTTTTCACTAAGATCAGAAAGATACTTGTAATTTAGGTGTCCAAATATTTCATGCCAAAGCTTGCTTCCCTCATTAGCATGAATCAGAAGAGCAGAGGGGTTTGAGTAGGGTAGGAAGTGTGAGAGCATGTATACCTTCGAAGTATGATTTGCAACTCCTTTTGCAATGAATTTACCACTTGAGATCTCTGTGATCTCAACATCATTAGGGGAGAATATGACCTTCTTTGGAGACCCATTTTGGGACATCTGATACAATGATAAGAGGTTGGAGGAAAGACCAGGAACATACAACACATTGCTGAACTAACCATGATCAAGATCAATCCTCCCTTTGCCCAAACTTTCAGTGAGAGAGTCATCTCCCAGTACTATTGGTGGACCTTTCTACATGTCAAGTGAGGTGAATGCCTCCTTGGTTGAAACCATGTGTCTTGAATCTCCAGAATCAATGATGAAACTAGGTGAGCTTGATGTGCCAGCAACCAATGCATGAACTCTCTCTCTGTCTTCTGAACTTGATTCTCCTTCTCTCTTCTTTGAGCTATCTGGAAGGGAGATCCCATTCTTCTCCAGGATTTGGTTCAACATGTATATTTTCTTCTTCATGTAGGAGCTCTTAGAATGATTGCCCTTACTACAGTATGCGCACTTGCTCATTTCTCCTTTGTTCTTCTTCTTCTAGTAGTTCTTCTTGGAACCTTGAGGCTCCTCCAGAGACTTGTTCTTGTCTCTCTTTTTCTCAAGTGGATTTTTAGCTTTATTTTTGCTTTTTGAATCCACCCTCGAATCTCTAGCAACCAAATCTTGGTCTTTGGATGGTTTGATGGTGCCCATCATCACCAATTTGTCTTCTTCTTGTGTGAGAGATTCCATGAAATCTGCAAGGCTAGGCATATTCTAGGTTCAAGCTGTCAACTTTGTGGCATAGAAGGTCGAAAAAAACACTGAATAGTCAGGGCCAAGCTTTGAGAGTATGGCCAAGACAAGATGATCATCCTTATTTTCGATCCCACATTGTTTTAGCTGCAAAACAAGTGCTTTGAACTTGGAGAAATAGAGTTGCAGGGATTCAAAGCTATTTGGACTCAGGGAGATCAGTTCATTTTCGATTTGATGTCCCCTCATCTCATCTTTCTTTCCAAAAGGATCAACAAGATTCTCCCATACTTCATTTGGTGATGTCAATCCATCAAGATGGAAAAGGAGGCCTTTGGAAATACTCAGACACAAGAGACCATAGGCCTCATCCCTCCTGTTGTGCCATTTTATCTTCTCTGCAGCTGCATTGGGCTCTGCTTATGTTGCCATAGTCACTCTGTAGAGGCCTTTCACCCTCAACAGTATCTCCATCTCTGCTTTCCATTCAAAGAAGTTGAAGGGAGTCAAGATGATCTTCTGAGATTGATCCATAGCTCAGAAATTGTCTCGCCTGTCTATAGAAGGCTCCCAGTCACTGATGCCAAACCTGCAAAAACAATTTGAAGGAGAGAAATCAATCTACAAATGCTCTGATACCATGTGGAAATTGAACCCATTGATAGAACAATTAAACTCACAACAATTATCAATTGTACATGCAAAATCACTCACAAAAGAGACTGAATATGGAGCTGAACACTAAACTGCATTGAATAAGTGTACAATAGCCAAACCTGTAACATCATAGGCTACCACAATAAATAATTACATAATGGATTCGAATTCATGAGGAGGCAATTCGAATCTAGTCAAAAGCAGGCTTACTAAAATTAAGCAAATCCCCCATAGGTGCATAAAGTAGTTTCCAAAACTGTCAAGGAGCTCATGAATTGGAAAAATCACTTGGGAAAGCTAAAAGGTAATGGAAGGAAAATTCATACATGATTTTCATAGGAGAAAAGAGTGGAGGATGTGGAGGAAAAAAAACTAGTTAACCTCACCTTGTCAAACTTTCCCAATTGCCTTAAAGCACTGAAAAAGTAGGCAATAAAGCAAAAAAAGAAGAAGGGCACTAGGAAGGCCAAGAATAAAGTAGATTTGATTCCATGAGCTTTCCCAAGTGCTCCATGAGTCAAAATTAGCAAGTTTGACCACTATGGATGTGTAGATGACAACTTGCATAAGGTGGAACATGGAAACTAGGCAAATAAGACAAAAATGGATTAATTAATGTCTAAGGTAGCTAAATATGGGTTGATTATTCTAACACATGTCACCTATAAGGAAGCCATAGAGGAGGATGAATCCTACTCTAAAGGATATAGTAAAAGAAGAATTACAAAAATTCCTCACTGCCGGTTTCATCTATCCTATTTCCAACGGTAAATGGGTATCTCCTTTAGTAGTAGTTTCGAATAAATTTATAGGGAAATGGTGTATTTGTGTTGATTTTAGAGAATTAAACAAAGCTACACTTAAATACTACTTTCCTTTACCTTTTATCGATCAAGTATTAGATACTCTATCAGGTAAACAATATTTTTCCTTTCTTGATGGGTATAGTGGTTACAACCAGATTTTAATAACACCAAAAGACCAAGACACAACCACTTTTACATTCCCTTGGGGAACATCTGCTTATCTAGTTTTCCCCTTTGGATGATGTAATGCTCCTGCCACTTTTCAGCGAGCAGTCTTAGGAATCTTTTCCAATCTTATCCATGACTATGTGGAGGTACACATGTATTAAGTTATGGCCTATGGTAATACTTTTCAAGAAATAATTGACAACCTCAAGAATTTCTAGATCCAATGTCTTAAACAAATTTATCTCTTAGTCATGAAAAATGTAAAATGTTACTGACAGTAGGTATAGTTTTGGGACACCATGTTTCTTCCCAAAGAATCAAGGTAGACCCTGCAAAGATTGAAGTAATTGTTGGCCTTCCCTCTCCCAAAACTTTGAAAGAGGTAAGAAGCTTACTTAGTCATGTAGGATATTACCATCTCTTTATTGAAAATTTTACTAAAATAGCTGCACCAATGTTTAAGTTAATTACAAAGGACATAGAATTCTAGTGGACAGAATCCTACAAAAATTCTTTCGAAATCCTAAAAGCTAAACTATAGGTGGGACCAATACTTAGGAGTCCTTATTGGTCCCTTCCTTTTCACATATATACCAATGCCTCTAATACGGCCATAGGAGGAGTCCTCGACCAAAAAGAAGGACAATCATATACCTAATTCAATGCAAAATGAAGTCACTGGGCCATGAAAACATGAGGGAGAGGGATACCTATAGGTAATCGCATGCCAGGATACCAATGGATATGACGGTTCTTCGATCCAACCTCCGATTTCTAACTTATGTTGAGTTGAAAACCACATGAAAATGTCATTGAGGGACACTTGGTGACTTTCGTTCTCGAAGAGAAAAACAAAATGGAGCAACAAAATTTCATTTCTTTGGATCTTGCAAGTATTTATAGGCAAGGATGATATAGGAAACCTACCAACAGAGACACGGTCAATGTTTTTACTACGTTGACCCACCAATGTTAGTGTTGAATTGAAAGAAACTGAGCAAAACCCTAGTTTATGAAATCAATGCACAATGAAGTCACTAGGCCTTGAAAACATGAGGGAGAGGGCCACCCAGAGGTAATCGCATGCCAGGAGACCAATGAAGTCGATGATTCTTCTATCCGAACTTCATTTTATGAGTTATTTCCAGTTGAAAGTTGCATGAAAATGTCCTTTAGGGACACTTGGTGACTTTCGGTCCAAGAGCAAAAACCTAAACAAAGCAGTGAAATTGCATGTCTTTGGCTCCTGTAAGTATGTATGGGAATGGATAAAATAGGAACTCTACCAACAAAGGCACAGTCAATGGTTTTCATGCATTGACCCACTAATGATAGAGTTTCATTAAAGGAAACTGAGAAAAACCCTAGTTTACAAAATCAATGCACAATGAAGTCATTGGGCCTTGAAAAAAAGAGGGAGAGGGCCACGTATAGGTAATTGCATTCTAGGAGGAAAACGTAGTTGGCGGTTCATCGATCCAACCTCTGGTTTCTAAGTTATTTTGAGTTGAAAGTCGCATGGACACTCAGTGACTTTCGGTCCGGGAGCGAAAAACCAAACGAAGCAGCAAAATTGCATGATGTTGGCTCCTACAAGTATTTATGGGTAAGGAAGACATGGGAACCCTACCAACACAGGAATGGTTGAGGCTTTTGCATATTTGACCCACTAATACAAGAGTTGCAAGAGTTGACCCAATAATGTAATTAAATGTACATTAATATAAAAACATCAAAAAAAGTAAATTGCAACAACTCGAGAGCATGTTATGTTCGCATTTCTATTTGTTGGTGTCTAAAGACACTGGCTTGTTCTTGGCACCTCCAATGTGCCATATATGGTGTTTTTATCCTAGACACATAAAAGGATAAACATTAGTACTCTCATAATAGAATAAAGAGAACCGAATGAAAATGTGCAAACATGATTTATAGATAACTCACCTGAGGTTGTCAGATCATGTTTATAGTGTCTAATATCCTCTAAATAGTATTATGTTGGTGAATGGTATTCATCAATCATAGGTTCATTACATTGGGAATAAACTAAGGATAAATAATTGAAATTGTGCTTCAGCATGCACTTTAAAGTTTAAATAACGCACCTAACATTCTAGCCACACTAGACAATCTAGTAACACCTGACAATGGAATTAGTCGAGTAGTCCATCTAGATCATCTCTGTTGCTGATGGCGTCCATCAATTTTTCATGCTCTATATGAGCTAGAAAGCATCATACATGTGAACTATTTTTGTTCGAAAGTGTGCGCAAGTTGATGTTTGTACAAACTACTAGGTTAGTGAAGTGGTACACAATAGCTCCTAGTCTATTATGCTAATATAGATACCCACCCTTCCTTTTCTATTTTGCTTCTAGTGTCAAGTACTCCCCTTTTATAACCATTGATCTAGTTTGAAATTCAATATTTTCATCATCTGTAATAGGTTCAAGAATGGTTTGTTTCCCCTCTAAGCAACGTGCCAACCAATAGTCAGAACCCCATTCATTATTTTTTGGGGCAACCAATGCATATATTTGACCTCTCAAAGGAAATAGTATGAGTTAACAATACATTTTTTCAAGAAGGTCTTGCATTTCTAATTTCTACATAAATTAAATTGTACTTAGGTCGAGTTAAGAATACATAAATTAAATTTCTAATTTAGTTACTACTAATTTACTTTTTTGTGCCTGCTTGTATGAAATCCAATATGTGATCATAATCCATAGAAATATGTGTTTTATCATCTTCCAAATGGTCTATTTCATTAAGCCCCTTGAAATCGGTGCCAAGTGTCACTGAATCCCATGTATCAATTGTATATGTATACTCACAATCATACCATTCATCGATGCTATAGGAACTGCAAAAGAAAGCTTCAATCTTGTTCAAATTTGTAGGGCCGAGTTGTCTGAGCTTCTAATTGAATGAAACTGTTCAGTTCAATGCACTATGTTCATGTGATGTGTTTGGGATTGGTCCACATTTTTCACCTCCCATAATATTCTCCACATTAGGTGTTTCCTTGCTACTTGTTCTCCCATGAAAGATGCACACCATTTCACTATAGATGTAGCTTCTCGAAGGCGAGCACTTGTAAAATTCATCTCTTCCCTTCGAAGGGCAATTTTTATGAATGCACCAACACCATCATTCTCTCCTTTTCCATGACCATTTTCAAAGTAGTTCCATATATGTGGCACCTTGTATTTTATGTGCAAAAAACACAACCATTGAATTACACGTGCATTATTGAACTGTCCAGCACAACCATCTAACCAAATCCAATGATGATAAAATGGTATATCCATAGCTATCACATGATCATAGAATAATTTAAGGCAATGCTGCATGTAATGGATTTCTTGGGTCTGGTCGTCACTTATGTAGAAGTGGATTTATTTCAGTATCACATGTTTCTCTTCATTGCTATATGGACGATGTTGATATGTGATATGGATCATTATGATCACCTTCTTTGAGTTTTTTTTTTTCTAAATAAAAAATTATATTACTATCAAAGACGATATTACATTACTGTCATTGTTGGACATCGAGAGCAGACTAGCCCCCTACCAGAGCATCCTTCCCAAAATCCCACATGAAAATTCATCCCCCAGCTAGCCTGAGCCATCATATTCTTTTTATCCTTCTCCTTACAGACATAATTTTCCATTCCCTACCTGATTACAGAGAAACCAGAGTATGTCAGTCCCTCCTTGATTACAAGATGCCAAAACAAGACCAAAACATGACCAACAGACTGCATCACTCCCTTCCCGATTATAGAGAAGCCAGAGAGTATCATTCCCGATTACAAAAAGGCCAAAATAGGATAAAAAACAAAACCAAATATTACCATTATCTTCCCTTATATACTGCATACTATTTAAAATTATGGACATAGAAGAAAGACATGAGTCAAGCCGGACCCTGGGGGTCGGCATCCAATATTGGACCAGCAACAAAATCTCAAATGAAGGAAGTTACCTATGAACCTACCACACCATGATGGACACATAGCATGCTATAGTGATGGATTCCCTTCACTCTTGGGTGGGTGAATTCCTTTGGCTCCCTTCCCACTGAATCAAAGAGGATGTTCAGCTTTGCTGCGATCACATAAATTTTCTTGTGCATCAGGTGGCATTCGCTATTGTGCTCCTTCCATACTGCTACAGGTTCCACATCCCCATCAGATTTGGCCTCCTTCACAATGGAGGAGTGGCCAACCAAACGCATATTTACCCAGTACAACATTAGCATGTGGTCATAGGCAGAATCTCTTCCCATCCTGGAGCCCAGGTCAAGAACCCAGTCTGCCACATCTTTGCACAGATCCTCCGAGGATAAGGATTTAACCTCAACCCACAGGTCACCCAATACCTTTTCCACCTCCAGTCTAATGGTCAGTGGGACATGTTCCTTATAGAAATCTTCTGCTTCTTGGGCCTGAAGCTGCATCCTAACCACAGGCTTTGTGTGGGGCATTTTTCCCTTCCCTTTACAGTCCCAACTATCGGTGCCATATCTAGAGCTATGGCCACTTCCTAGGGAGCATTTTAGGGGAATATTGCAAGGTAGAGGGAGGAGAGCCTCACATTAAGAAAGGAGCTGAAGAGCAGCTTGGGGAGACAAATATTTTGAAGGAAAATAAAATAGAAAGAGGGGGCAGAAAACACAGTCTAATCTTCGATGGAGGGTGCAAGGTGACGAGCTCGGCCTGAAATAAAAGGGAGGATGGGCCATGATAAATATCCTAGGATAGTACCACCTTTGTATCATGTTAATCATAGAAGTTGCTTCCTTTATACCTTCACTTGCCACAAAAATCTTAATGGCCATTATAACCCAATCCTCCCATTGATCATGAGCTTCCTTACTTGTCCCGTTGATTCCTACAGCGCAAGCCTTAATGATAGTGAAGTACGACCAGCTCATGGTCCGGCCAATTGGCCACGTGGCTTCATGCATCATTACGGGTCGTGAGTCCTGGTGTGCTCATGCCCTCTGTCATTTCCCATGATGCCATCATCCAGGTGTTCCATCTACTGGCTATCGTCGATGTCTCTTACCACCACCTGCCCACATTGTTGGGCCCATTCCTCCACATTGAATTCCTCCAGGATTCCATAACAAATCCATGCACCCCCCACAACACCTGTGTTGGCATGAAGATTCATTACCTTGTTGGAAGAGCATCTGACAAGGCTGAAGGAGATGTCTGAGTGAACATGCAACATGGTTTTTAAATAATCCAATCTACTAGCTAGGCGCCAGCTCATTTCCACCTTCACACAATCTTTCTCGTTTGCTAGATTCTTTCCATCTGACTCAGGATTTTGGAGTAGTTTTCTATAATGGCAGGGAAGGAAGAGCCTTTGATCAGGCCTTTGAAACCTCGAATTAAAACTTCCAGCTCGGTAGAGTTGTTGGTGTCTGATCCTAGTGATCCAAGGGTGATTGTTATAGCCTGGTTTTGCTTCTCATTTTAAAGCATTTGCTTGTTTTTTAAAAACATTTCTTTATTCATTTTTAAGTTTGGATTTTAGGTTATTTTAAATCTTTTCTTTGATTTTTATGTTTGTATTTATAAGTTTACTTCATAGGTTTTTCCAATTTTTGGTTTTACTTAGTGAAATTTATAGTTTTTAGGGGCTTGTAGGATGTTTATATGACTTAGAGGTTCTTGAAAAATATCATAAGGTTTTATTTTAAGAAATCTGACCAAAGTTAACCCTTTGCTATGAGTTTTATTTTGAAAATTATTAAAACAAGTATTCTTGTAGCGAAATCGCAAAAAAGTTAAACACACGCGCTAAAAAAAATTGCGCTATCTGAAAATCATGATTTTTGGCTCAAAATTTTAAAAATTTGCACATAGGAGAGGTCATTCACACTTCTTAATGAGTTTGATACGTGATTTCCGCCAGAGTAATCATTGTGACAAGTGTTAATAGTTCAAGAAAGGAATCATTAGGGTAATTTGTTGTGGTCTGGAAGTTATCAGAATATAGAGTAGTGGAACATTAATAATTATCCACGATGAGGAAAATTCCCCTTTAGTTACGCATCTCTTGAAGTGCATGAAGATCATAAAATTCGTGGCAGAGTTCTTGTAATTTGTAACCAAATATTAAAGAAGGTTAGTAATTTAGGGCTTTGAAGGGAAACTGCTTGGCACTTTCATGGTTGTCAGAGAAAGATTTAAGAATGAAATTGGCATGGGGACTTCACTTAGTGAACCTCTCACATAGCATGTGCAATCATGATATATTAAAGAATACCCTTAATTTCGAGAGATATAGACCCAAACTCTTTTTGTTGAAACCCCCTCCCAATACTTAAAACCTCCTCCCCACCCCTTTTTATACCTCAATCCTTATAAACCACCGTACCCACCCCCACCTTAAACCCCTCATCCCCTCAATACATGCAATATATTGGTTCAATTTTTTATAATTTTAAAACCCACAATATGAACTAATGTGATAGGATATTGGCCAACAAGTGAATCCCCTGTGGAAATTGGACACCTAGTAGACATGAAAACATATTTCTAGCAGTTGAATCCACTATTCTGATGGGTATGAGGCGAATCACTATCATATTCCGTGTATTCCAGTTCGCATTGACAGAAGATTAATTATGGAGTTTAACTAGGAATGATCGTATATAAACTCAATTGTTGCTCAATGTCGAATTTTCTCTGTTAATAGAGTTAAGATACTTATCAATTTGAGTGATAAAATCCAGTTCAGGGATTTAGTTTCTCAACATATCATTGTTTGTTAAAATTTCCAACATTTGAATAGAGTTAAAGTTCTTTACTGAAGGAAGCAATTTTTGAGTTTAGTTATCTAAAATGAAGAGGAGTGGGAAAACGAACAGACCTGAACCCTCAGATATGTCTTGGGTTCAATATTTCCCTGACTATGCAATATTATTTTTAGAAGCAGGATGGTTAAGTTTTTTTGATAAGATTGATGGATATCACACATAGGTCTCATATAATTTTTCTCAGGGATTGGATAAAGATATTGTTACTTTTGACACCTTAAATATTGAGTTGACCAGAGAACTAATAGAAAAGGCTACAGGGATCGCAGATGAAGGCGAATATTGGTTCCAAAAAGTACCTTTTACCTTTGATGCATAGAATTACTTGCTTCCAGATGTTGTTGCAGACTGGGGTAAAGGAGTGCATCTATAGGAGTACTAAACAGTCTATATGTCATATTGGCCTAATAAATCTAATCATAAGTACTGTGCTTCGAAAGAAGGAAAAAACATGGTATTATTTTCTATTCTGGTCTGTATTTCAACTAGATAAAGAAGACCAAGCTTATAAAAGACATCTGAATAAAGGACATAATTTGGTCAAGAAACTGAATAAGAGAGTCATGGTTGAGATAGAAGATGATAATGTACCAGGAAAATATATAACCCAAAGAGATAAAAATGTTGAAGGTGAACAACAGACTAATATTGAGGAAAATGAAATATCAAAGGCAGAAATGAAGGATTTGGAGCTTGTAGAAGTAAACCAGGAAGTAAATGAAAATTTGAAAGAATAGGAACAAGTTCCTATGGGAGTACAGTCAGAAGATAAGGAAAATTCAATGTTTGATGAAGCTAGGGTTGACACTAAACATGATGTACAGAAATAGTCTGAAGAAGGGGTAATGTCATGAGGGATAAAAATAAAAGTAGTTCAGCTAGATTCTATCAAACATCAAGGAAAAAATTTGAGCATGTTAGGGGAAATTAGGTTAGGTTGGACGCCTAAGACCAGACCCAAGAATAAACTCATATTGAATATGAAAAAATTGTTAAACCCTAAACTAGCTCAGAAGAAAATTACAGTAATTAAGAACTCTTCATCTCAAGAAGAGTTAGAAGACAATGAAGATTTAAATGTACAGGAGATGAAGGGTGAGAAACAAATTATTTCAGAAGATAATTTAGCTTTCACTAAAACCAAAATTTCAGAGATATTTAAGGAAGTTCGAAAGAAGGTAATATTAGACCATCATCAAGATGATTCAAAAAAGTAGCATTCAGTCGTATAAATTTTTTGTGTAGAGAAAGAAAAGGTTGTAGATCCATCAGTCCAATGTAGTGTTAAAGTTAGTGAATCTTCAGGGGTTCTTCTGGCTATGATAGTGCAGCTAGAGGAAGATGAAGAGATTTTTAAGAAATTGAAAATCCCTTGGATGCCAGAAGAAATGCATCCAGTTCAGAAGGGAAGTGCATTGATTCAAAGAATGAGAATTTCTAGAGAAGCATTAAACAGTACAAATATCAGATAGAGTACCTACATGAAACAAATGAGGGGTTAGTGACTGCTAACAAAATATTGAGAGAATATTTAGAGGAGGTAAATAGCCACTATCAAGAATTAATTGTAGTTTCTAAGGAGGCTTTGAAAAGTAAACAACAGACACAAAGTTTGTATGTAGAATTGAAGCAAACCAATGAGGACCTAACACAACAAAATTAGGAGCTTTCAAAAAGAGTCTAAGACCTGGAAGTTGATCATCAAAAAAAAAGAAAGAAGACTCAATCTTTAGAAGGGATAGCTCTTTTGGAAGAGGCTGCTAAATACTTGTAAAATTCTTTAAAAATAGTGGTTATTAGTTAGTCTTTGAAAAAGTTAGTTTAATTTGTATGACTATATTTTTATTGAGTAATTTGGTAGTATGACCTAAAAGTACTTTTTTCAGTTATGTAACTATCTTAGAGAAACCAAGATAAAAGTAAGGCTGGAAAAATACTAAGGGTTCGAATTTTTGTACAAGGGGAGACTATCAAGCTATTGTTTATGGAGCTAAGTGTCAAAAAATCTTATGTATTTTGAATGATTGATTATGGAATATATGAAAAATATAAGCCCTGCATATCCTATCTACTGGTTTCATTTCTGATTGGTTTAATCACTCAGTTGATATATTCATTTCTTCTTTGAGGTTATTATTCATGAAATGCTTGTTAATTGTGGATGAAATTTGGTGTTGTGCTTATTGTTTCTGGTTTATGTTTTATATATTATGCATCTTAGTCCTTCATTGTTGCATGATTTAGTGTTTTCCTTAGCCTTGTGAAGTTTTTACCCTCTTGTTTACAAACTGCACAACCAAAACCCTAAAAAACCTAGTTTACTTAATTTTGTTTTATGAGATTGTGTTGGCTTGTTCTTTTGTAGTCTGAGAACAATTTATGGCACTAACATATTTGGTGTCATTATTGGGGATGAATCTGAAATCCTAATTTCCCTGGGTTACTCATCATTCAACTGGTTTTGTAGAGGTGGACTTAAACCAACAAATTTTAAAAGACTACATTTCACCAAATATTTCACAGTGGCTACTAAAGGAGTTGGAACAAGAAGTAGACCTAGTTATTTTTTACAACTAGGTGTCTCAAATCAAGAGCAGATTCTGAAAACAACTAGGAAAATCAAAAGGTCTCAGTCATCTCCAGCCTTATGTAACCCTGATCAAATAGACTTATTTTCACCTTTTTCTATTTTAAAGGAAGAGGAACAAGATTCATCCTGGTTGAAGCCTATAATCCCTTTTAGTAATTTTCATATTTTTACTGATCCTCAATATTTCAAGAAAGCAAAGACGTTATCTCCTGGAAAAATCCCTTTATTTCACCTCAAAGTTGGTAAAACTCCTTTTTAGCCAAGTCCTAGTCAAGTTTTTCCTTCATCTGAACCAGTAAACTTAAAGATGGCAGCCCAAAATCAACCATTAGACATGATGGCTCGAATGGTGGCAGCTAGGTATGCACCTCTAGTTTTAACGCAACCCTTAAATGCTCTCCCTAGTGGAGATTACCAAAAATACTTACCTAGGTTTAATGGATAAGGTGAGACCATAGATGAGGAGCATTGGGATGCATTTCTCAGCTATGCAGATAATCAGAATATCGAGGAAAAATATGTGTGGATGAGGATGTTTGTACAGAGTCTAGATGGAGAGGTCATAAGATGGTTCAGAGAGTTACCAACAAACTCTATTACTATAATAGAAGAGCTTCAAGATATTTTCATGAGACAATGGGGTGATACTAAGGATCACACATTTACATTGCAGAGTTTGGATCTCTAAGAAGGAACAAATATGAAACTATAGATGATTTTTCTAAGAGGTTCAATAAAATGTATGGTAGAATCCCGAAAGATATTAAACCTTCTCAAAATTTTGTAAAAATCACTTATGCTAATGCTTTTGGTCATGATTTTTCCTTACTTTTGAGAGAAAGAAGACTTGTTACTTTACTTAACATACAAGAGTCAACATTAGAAGTGGAATCTAATATTCTTGCTTCTAATAGACTGAAGGGAAACTCAACTCAAAAAATTTATGACAGAAAGGGTAAGAAAGAGGCAGCTCTAGTGGTTTCAACATCACACTCTGCAAAAGGTAGGATTGATGAGATGGAAAAACTAGTGAAAATCCTAATAGAAAAACTAAACAAATTGGAATTAGATAAAAATTCAAATAATCATGTGCAAGAGGGAGACATAAACCCTAATAATCCAAATCAATTTAGAAGACAATTTGCACCTTGTTTCATTCCCAGAGAGAGAAGAAATAATGATATACAACGAGAAAGGAGAGAAGCTAAGGATCAAAAGATGCCACCCCCACTTCAGAATAATGTTACTGATGAAGGAGAAATAGAATAAGAAGAAGAGTTTTTTGAGGATCCATATCAAGACATGAATTATTTTGGAGAACAATTGAATGAAGGTTTTGTGACTGAGGAGGATTTTTTTAACTTAGAATATTATGACGCAGATGTTTTTGAAATAGAAAATGATTTAAAACTTGAAGTAACTGCTGATATATATCAGACTAATCTAAAGAAAACCCTAAATTTAAGATCAGGGCCAAAACAGGTGGCTCAAAATCCTAGAAAGAAGGTAATTTTTCCTCATAAACAACAGTCTGATCCAGTATTAGAAAAGAAACAGAATCAGGATAAACAAAAGAAGGTTATTGAAGTTGAAGAAGTAAATAAAAGTATGCATAATTTTAATCTTGAAAATGAAATGTGCAAAATTAAAATCCCCATGCCTTTCATTGAGTTGATAAAGAATCCTTCTTACAAAAATTCAGTTTTGAAAATGATTGGTTTAGCAAACAGTCAATTACCTTTTGACACAGTAAATTTACAGGAGGAAAATCCTAAAATTTTTAATGGATCATCTTTGGAAGAGAAAACAGAAAATGATGCAAGTGCATCTCCTCCTTCTTATATCACATCAAGCATTCATGACTAGATGATACATAATTTCCTTTTGGATTTAGGAGCATCTCATAATCTAATGCCAAAAGCAGTCATGGAAGCTTTAGGTTTGAGCATAACAAAACCTTATCATGACTTGTATGCTTTCGATTATTGAGCTGTAAAATGTTTAGGAGTGATAAAGGATATGGTGGTTAGTTTAGCTCAACTACCAATAAAAAATGTGATTATGGATGTAGTATTGGCAGATATCACACCTAAGTTTGGAATGCTACTTTCTAGATATTGGGCTAAGAAGGTAGGTGGAACTCTACAGGTGGACTTAACATATGCAACCATTCCTGTCTTTGGAGGTGAAAATAGAAGGTTGTATAGAGAGTTACAATTTTCTTATATTGTAACTGATGACAAGAATCCTACAAATCATCCATTTTATGTTGTTGAAAAGGATTTGGGTACTTGTTTGTTACACTTTAGTGATGATAATGATGCTGTTGGTATATTATAGGTTGAAAAAGAAAAATTAGTCAAATGCACTAGGAACAAGAGGATGAACTTTGGCAAATGTATTTTGATGGATCATCATCTAAAGAAGGTGCTGGAGCAGGAGATGTTCTGATATCTCCTGGTGGTTAAGCGGTAATATTAATGTATAAGTTGGAATTTATTACCACTAATAATACAACAGAGTATGAGGCTCTTTTATTAGGCTTGAGAGCTGAAAAATATTTAGGTATTCAACAATTCTTTGTGTATGGAAACTCCGAGTTGGTTGTTCAGAAAGTAAGGAATAACTATCAAGTAAAGCAAGATTTGCTGAAAGTCTACATGAATGAAGTATGGGATATAGTAGACAATTTATTTGTGGCTTTTAATATCACTTATATTCCTATTGATCATAACCAAACTGCTGATTCTCTTTCCCTAGAAGCCACACATTTTAGGATTCCTAAAACAACACAACTGAAGTATCCTATCGAAGTTATGTACAGACCTTATGTGCCTAATAATATAAAGCAATGGAGAGTTTTTGAAGATTATTTTGAGATAAAAATATTTTTAGAGATGAAAGGTGAGTTTTCTAATTCCTTAATTGACCAAGAATAGGATGATGAAATTGAACATTTTGAGGGTGTTGCAGAAAATGAGATTGCAGGTCACAAGATCATTGAGCTGAAAAACAATTTTATTCCTAAGGGTCTTGTGCCTTTGGAGAGGATTTTTTCGAATGATGATACCCCTTTAAATTCAGCTATGCAAACTTTATAAGAAAATGTAATGGATTGTAATATTTGCACAAAGGAGCACCCCATAATAGTGAAGGTCTCAAAGGCACTCACAACAGAGCAAAGAAACAGGTACATCAAGTTATTAAAAGAGTATGTTGATGTTTTTTCTTGGTCATAAGAGGATTTGAAGACATATGATACTAGTATTATACAACATAAAGTGCCTTTGAAACCAAATCTTAAACCTTTCAGAAAGAAATTTAGGAGAATCAATCCTGCTTTGTTTCCCACTAAAGAAAAGGAGGTAAAGAAATTGTTAGATGCTAAGATTATTGTTCCCCTTCGATATTCTTCATGGGTAGAAAATCTAGTACCTTTCAGAAAAAAGAATGGTGAAATCAGATTGTGTGTTGATTTTTGAAATTTGAGTAGGTCTTTACTGAAAGATAATTATCCTTTTCCAAAGATTGCAAAAATATTGCAGAAGGTGGTTAGTGCACAAAGAATCTCAATAGTAGATGGTTTTTTAGGATATAACCAAATTGCAATGCACCCTGATGATAGAGAAAAGACATCTTTTACTACTCCTTGGGGTACTTTTATGTGCGACAAAATTCCTTTTGGATTAATGAATGTTGGAGATACCTTTTAGAGAGCTATGGACATAGCCTTCATGGGAGAGAGGGATAAGTTTGTAGTGATATATTTAGATGATATTATTGTCTTCTCACAATTTGATGATGAGCACCTAAAACACTTAAAACAAACTTTCCTGAAATGCAAAAAATATGGTTTGTCTCTCAATCCCAAAAAGTCACATTTTGTTGTACAAGAAGGTAAGTTGTTGGGTCATTTGGTTTTAGCTGATGGCATAAGGATAGATCTAGAAAGAATAAAAGCTATTCTGAAAATTAGTTTACCAAGGAGTAAGAAGGATGTGCAATATTTCAATGGAAAAATAAATTTTCTGCATTGGTTCATACCAAATTTTGCTGAAACCATTAAACAAATTACAGCCATGTTGAAGAAAGATCAGGAAGTTAAGTAGACTATAGAAGCTAAAAATTCATTTGAAAAGATTAAGATAGCTTTTACGGAAGCACTAGTTCTAGTAAGTCCTGATTTTACAAAGGAATTTTTGACTTTTTCTTTTGCATCAGAGGATACTTTAGCTATTGTTTTATTATAGAAGAATAATGATGGACTTGAACAACCAATTGCATTTTTTAGCAAGACCCTCAAAGACTCAGAATTGAAGTACAACACTTTGGAGAAGCAAGCTTACTCACTGGTAAAGGCATTAAAGTTTTTTATAATTTATGTTCTACATTTCAAAGTCATTGCTTATGTTCCTAATGATGACATTGAGGATGTATTGACTCAATCTGATAGGGAAGGAAAAAGGGGGAAATGGATTGCAAATATAATGGAATATGATGTGGACAATAAGCCTACAAAGCTACTGAAGGGATAGGGTTTGGCTAAGTTGTTAGATGATTCAAATTGTCAATCTTTAGGTCTTCATCTCATGGAAGCATAGCCCGTACAAGAATAATTGCAAGCAGAGCAGGAGAAGGAAAGAATTATGGACCACTATGCAGAATCCACATGGTATGCAGATGTTGTACACTTTATTTTGTATTTACAATGTCTAGAACATCTAGATAAGAAAGCTGCTAGGTCATTGAAGTTGAAAAGTACTAAATATTGTTTGATAGAACAACAAATATTTTGGAAAGATCTAGGGGGTATTTTGCTTAGATGTTTGGATAAGCCAGAAATTGAAGAAGTAATCTTGGAATCACATGGAGTTGTTTATGGGGTACATAATTATTGGAAGAAAAAATATTATAAAATTTTGGGAACTGTATACTATTGGCCTTCTTTATTCTCCGATGTATATCAACAGGTAAGAGCATGTATCCCATGCCAAAATTTTGTTAGCAAGAAAAATTTGGTGTCTTTACCATTAAATTCTATTGCAGTGAACACCCCTTTTCAGCAATGCGGTTTGGACTTCATAGGGGAGATAAATCCTTCTTCTTCAGGGCATCATAAATGGATTTTGATAGCTACAGATTTCTTCACTAAATGGGTAGAAGTTATCCCCATAAGAAATGCAACAAACAAGGTAATCATATATTTTATTCAAGGAAAATATTCTTAGCAGATTTGGATGTCCCAAGCATTTACTGACTGATAATGCTCAAGATTTTAAGTACAAAGCTATGGTGGCATTTTGTGAAAATAATGGGATAGTTTTGAAACACTCAACACCTTATTATCCTCAAGGAAATGGGTTAGCTGAGTCAACCAATAAGAGTATTATTTAGAGTATCAAGAATTTATTGAAGAAGAATAAATGATCATGGGACTCAATGTTAAAATATGCATTCTGGGCAGACAGAATAACAATTAAAAAGAAAATCGGAACTTATCCTTTTCAATTGGTATATGATACTGATGTATTGTTTCTTGTTCAACATGGTATTCCAATGATGAAATTTCTTCAAGATAGTCAAGAAGAACCCAGTGATATTCAAAGAAGTATTTGTGCACTGATAGAATTACAGCAAAAATGTGAAACAGTAGAGGAAAGAGCTCAGTTGTACAGGATGAATGTCAAAGAAAGGTTTGATATAAAGATCAAGGAGAACACCTTTTCAAATGGAGATATGATTTTGAGATGGGATGCTAGAAAGAAGGAGAAAGGAAAGCATGGCAAGTTTGATAATCTATGATTTGGTCCTTTCATAGTATCAAAGGTTTTGGAGAATAATAATTTTGTGATATAGACTTTGGATGGTGAGGAATTGTCTAATCCAGTTAATGGATGTTTTCTCAAACATTTATACAGCTTTTGAGGTAAGATATTGGATTTTCATTGTATATACCGATGTGAAGAGTAAAATAAAGGCTCCATGACCCAATGGAAGTTTTACAGATTAGTAGGCAGTTGCAATTATAGCAGAGAAGGAACTGATCTACAAGTTCTTGAAGTCTCACAGGGAGGACTTCATCCCGCAGCAGGAGCCATATGTTATAGCCTATTTTTGCTTCTCATTTTAAAGCATTTGCTTGTTTTTTAAAAACATGGTTTTGTTCATTTTTAAGTTTGGATTTTAGGTTCTTTCAAATATTTTCTTTGATTTTTACGTTTGTATTTATAAGTTGACTTCATTGGTTTTTCCAATTTTTGGTTTTACTTAGCGAAATTTATAGTTTTTAGGGGCTTGTAGGATGTTTATATGACTTAGAGGTTCTAAAAATATATCAAAAGGTTTTATTTTAAGCTATTTAACCAAATTTAACCCTTTGCTGTGAGTTTTATTTCGAAAATTATTAAAACAGGTATTCTTGTAGCACAAGCCCAAAAAAGTTAAACACGCGCGCTACAAGAAAATCGCGCTATTTGAAAATCATGATTTTTGGCTCAAAATTTTCAAAATTCACGCATAGGAGAGGTCATTCACACTTGTTAATGAGTTTGATATGTGTTTTTGGATAGAGTAATCATTGTGACAAGTGTTAATAGTTCAGGTAAGGAATCATTAGTGTAAGTTGCGGTGGTCTGGAAGTTATGAGATATAGAGTAGTGGAACATTAATAATTATCCATGATGAGGAAAATTCGACTTTAGTTACACATATCCTGAATTGCATGAAGAGCATAGAAGTCATGGAAGAGTTCTGACAGTTTGTAATCAAATATTGAAGAAGGTCAGTAATTTAGGGCTCGAAATGGTAACTGCTTGGCACTTTTGTGGTGGTCAAAGAAAGATTTAATAATGAAATTGGACACCTAGAAGATAGTAAAACATATTTCTAGTAGTTCAATCCACTATTCTGACAGGTATGAGGCAAATTACTATCATATTCCATGTATTCCAGTTTGCATTGACATAAGATTAATTATGGACTTTAACTAAGAATGCTAGTATATAAACTCAATTCTTGCTCAATGTCGAATTTTCTCTGTGAATAGAGTTAAGATACTTATCAGTTTGAGTGATAAAATCCAGTTCAGGGGTTTAGTTTCTCAACATATCATTGTCTGTTAAAATTTCCAAGATTTGAATAGAGTTAAAGTTATTTACTAAAGGAATCAATTTTTAAGTTCAGTTATCTAAAATGAAGAGGAGTGGGAAAACAAACAGTCCTGAACCCTCAGATATGTCTTTGGTTTAAGCTTTCCCTGACTGTGCAAGATTAGTTTTAGAAGCAGGATGGTTAAGTTTTTTTTTAGAAGATTGATGGATATCACACAGAGGTCTCATATAAGTTTGCTCAGGGATTGGATAAAGATATTGTTACTTTTGACACCTTAAAGCTTGAGTTTACCAGAGAACTAATAACAGAGGCTACAGGGATCTTAGATGAAGGAGAATATTGGTTCAAAAAAGTACCTTGTGCCTTTGATGCATAGAATTACTTGCTTCGAGATGTTGTTGAATACTGGGGTAAAGGAGTACATATCCAAAAGTTCAAACTAGAGTGGAGAGAACCAATAAAAATTATGCAATGTTATATAACTTGTGAAGGAATATTTGCGTTTGTATTTAAGTATCATTTCAGCTTTTTGCAGAATCTTAACCATGAAGCAAAGATGAACCTTCCTTTGTTTTTCCTTAAAATCCTACAAAAGATGTCCAGTAGGGTAAAGGAGCATCAAGACCATACTAAACAGTCTATATTTCATCATGATCTAATAAAGCTAATCATAAGTACTGTGCTTCGAAAGAAGGAAAAAACATGGTATTATTTTCTATTCTGGTCTGGATTTCAATCAGAGAAAGAAGACCAAGATCAGAAAAGACAGTTGAATAAAGGACATAATTTGGTCAAGAAAATGAAGAAGAGAGTTATGGTTGACATAGAAGAGGATAATGTACCAGGAAAATATATGACCCAAATAGATGAAGATGTTGAAGATGAACAATAGACTAATATTGAGGAAAATGAAATATTAAAGGTAGAATTGAAGGATTTGGAGCATGTAGAAGATAGTCTTCATTTAGAAGTAAACCAAAAAGTAAATGAAAATTTTAAAGAACGGGAACAAGTTCCTATGGGAGTATAGTCAGAAGATAAGGAAAATTCATTGTTTGATGAAGCTAGGGTTGACACTGAACAAGATGTACAGAAATAATCTAAAGAAGGGGTAATGTCATGAGTGATAAAAAGAAAGGTAGTTCAGCTAGCTTCCATCAAACATCAAGGAAAAACTTTGAGCATGTTAGGGGAAATTGGGGCAAGTTGAAGGCCTAAGACTAGACCCAAGAATAAACTCAGATTGAATATGAAAGAATTGTTAAACCGTAAAATAGATTAGAAGAAAATTACAGTGATTGAAGACTCTTGATCTCAATAACATTTAGAAGACAATGAAGATTTAAATGTAATGGAGATGAAGGGTAAGAAACAAATTATTTCAGAAGATAAGTTATCTTTCAGTGAAACCAAAATTTCAGATATATTTAAGGAAGTTCGAAAGAGGTAATCTTAGACCATCATCAAGATGATTCAAAGAAGCAACATTCAGTCATATCAAGTTTTTGTGCAGAGAAAGAAAAGGTTGCATAGCCATCAACCCAATGCAGTGTTGAAGTCAATGAATCTTCAGGGGTTCCTATGGCTATGACAGAGTAGCTAGAGAAATATGAAGAGATTTTCAAGAAATTAAAAATCCCTTGGATGCCAGAAGAAATGCATCCAGTTTTAGAAGGTAAGTGCATTGATTCAAAGAATGATAATTTGCAGAGAAGTATTAAACAATAGGAATATCAAATAGAATACTTGCATGAAACAAATGAGGGGTTAGCGACTGCTAATAGAAGATTGAGAGAAGATTTAGAGGAGGTAAATAGCCACTATCAAGAATTAATTGCAGTTTCTAAGGAGGCTTTGAAAAGTAAAAGACAGACACAAAGTTTGTATGCATAATTGAAGCAAACCATTCAAGACCTAACATAGCAAAATCAGGATCTTTTAAAAAGAGTCGAAGGCCTAGAAGTTGATCATCAGAAAACAAGAAAGAAGAGTTAATATTTAGAAGGGATAGCTCTTTTGGCAGAGGCTGCTAAAGACTTGTAAAGTGCTTTAAAAATAGTGGTTGTTAATTAGTCTTTGAAAAAGTTAGTTTAATTTGTATGACTATATTTTTATTGAGTAATTCGGTAGTATGACCTAAAAGTAGTTTTTTTAGTTATGTAACTGTTTTTGGGAAACCAAGATAAAAGTGAGGATGGAAAAATACTAAGGGTTCGAATTTTTGTACAAGGGGGGGCTATGAAGCTATTGTTTATGGAGCTAAGTGTCAAAAACTCTTATGTATTTTGAATGACTTATTATGGAATATATTCAAACTATAAGCCCTGTTTATCCTATCTACTGGTTTCATTTCTAATTGGTTTAATCACTCAGTCGATATATTCATTTCTTGTTTGAGGTTATTATTCATGAAATGCTTGTTAACTATGGATGAAATTCAGTGTTGTGCTTATTCTTTCTAGTTTATGTTTTATATATTATGCATCTCATTCCTTCATTGTTTCATGATTTAGTGTTTTCCTTAGCCTTGTGAAGTTTTTACGCTCTTGTTTACAAACTGCACAACCAAAACCTTAAAAAACCTATTTTACTTAATTTTGTTTTATGAGATTGTGTTGTCTTGTTCTTTTGTAGTCTGAGAACAATTTCTAGCACTAACAGCGATGAAAAGGATCCTTCCACCATTATCCCTGAAAATTCCCCTGAAGCCTGCCGGCTTAGGAATTCCTTTAGAGGCCCCATTGAGATTGAGTTTAAACACATGGGGAGTGGGGGGAGACCAAGAGGATGGACTGGAAGGCATGAAAATATTTTCCTTCCTACACAAACTAGCCATTTGGGTTCTATCAAGTCCCCAATTCTCTACTACATGGGATTCTTCTGGGGGTATTACCTTATCCTAATCTTGCCATGGCATGCTTCGCATTGTTGATAGCAAAGTGTTCCTCATTGTGGTCTAGACTGATTTCGTGTCACTGCACTTATCATGGAAGATCGAGTTGTTTCTTTCTTTCCAAATACACCACATGCCCATACCTCGGAAAGCTTCATAGATAGTGTGAATAATTCGGTTGTTGAAGGCTGTTAAGCTTCATTCATACAGCGGTTGTGCTAGTTTTCCATGCCTCCTATCACTTCGCTGAAAACAAATAGCTCATTTATCCCATATGGAAAAATCAAAGGGGTAGCGGTTGAGGAGGTGGCCCGTGGTTTCCTCTTGAAAGTAGAGACAACACTAAGATGGTCCCTGGATACCTCGACGCCATAGGTTTTCACTGGTAATAAGTATTCCTTTGATCATTAACCAAATGAAGAGGGAAACTTTTGGCCAGTGGTTCACTATCCAGACCTTTCTCCATATACCTTCGTCGTCCTCATGCGGGTCGATCTTGAGATTGTAGACTTCCTTGATACTAAAAATGCCTTTCTCCTTGTATTCCCACCTTAAAATGTCCGAGCCCTCCCTGACTCTAATGAATCTCATGTGAAGCTCCTCCTAGAAGTCTCCCCAATCCTCATCACTCATCAGGTCAAGTTTGGTTGTGAAATCCCACTAGCGCTAGCCTTCTTGGTTCTGAATTTCCCAGCATTGATTCAATCTTTCCTTTCCCTCTTCAAGAGTTTTTTCCTTTATGAGCCACCATCTTGGGTCAGTCCCAAACTTGGGGAGCTAAGTCCATGAATCATCCCAGAATTTTGTTGTCCCCCCCCACCCCCATTATCCGCAGAAGCTATGGTCTTGCCCCATTTTTCATACTCTTACAGCTTTCATCTAGATGGGGGAGCCAATCGGCTCCTTGTTGAATCTGATCAGTTGTTGTTTTGGCTTGTCCCGAGCATATTTGATGTGCCATATTTTTTCCCATGGTTTCACTAAGTGGGTATCCCATCTCCAACAAATTTTCACTCCATGAACATCTGCCATGAGATCCAGATCTCCAGCCTTGGCCCCCCATGATCCTTGGGTTTACAGATACTGTCACAACTAACCAAGGAAAATTTCTCCTTTTCTTCTCTGCAGCCCCAAAGGAAATTCCTTTGCATACCTTGAATACTCCGCAGAACTGACTTAGGAGATGAGAGGATTGAGAATAGGTATATGGGAATTTCCTGCATAACCGCTTTTACCAAAATCAAGTGACTTGGGAGATTTAGAGGACAAAGAACCCAACTAGAGAGCTTTTGTTTCATTCTATCCAGCAGATCCTACCAGGAATCTTTCCTTAGCTACCCCATCCCGAGAGGTATTCCGAGATATTTAGAGGGAATGGTCCCTTTCATGAATCCAAAAATCCTAGTGATGTATCTCTCAGTGGTTCTTTCTGTGTTCATTAAGAAGATTTGGGATTTATTGGGGTTAACAGGAAGGCCTGAAGTCTTGGTAGGGAGAGTTGGGCATTTTTTGAATCTCCTTGCTTCTTGGACTAAAGGGTGCCCCATGGGCATGGTGTCATCCACCAATTATTGGTGAGTGTGGGCTTCCATCCATTCATGGATTTTTATCCCCCTCAGTTCCCCGTTCTTAGATTGAGTCTTAATGAGACGGCTCAAGCCTTCAGCCATTAGAATGAAAAGGAAGGGGGAGAGAGGATCCCCTTGTCTAATACCTTTGGTCGCTTGGAAAAGTAGGGTGGGAGATCCATTTAGAAGAATTATAAAGAATGGGGTTGTGACTAGGTTCATGACCAATTCTATCCACTTTGGAAAAAAACCGAAGGCTTCTAGCATTTTCCCCATGAATTTCCATCTTAGTTTATCGAAGGCCTTTGCTATGTCCATCTTTATCAACATACCTAGACTCTAGGAGATCTTTACAAAGTGTCTCACCTCATGGACGAGGATGACACCGTCCAGGATCTGTCGTCCTAAGCATGATTGCTCAAGGAAGATAAGGTTAGGAAGAAGGGGTTTTAATCTATTGGCTATCACCTTTGATATGATCTTGTAAATTACATTGTAGAGGAAAATTGGGCAAAAATTTTCCGGACTGTCATGTCGTGCCTCCTTGGGGATTAGTGCGAGGAAGGTTGCATTGAAATATTTTAGGACCCCTTTCTTGTCTCTAGATTCTTCTATGATTTCGAAAACCTCTTCTTTGATGAGACCCCAAAAGAAGTGCAAGAAGTTGGAGGTGAATCCATCAGGACGTGGGTATTTTCCTATGGCCATCTGGTTAATATCTTCTTCAAGCTCTTGCATGGTCACTGGTTTGTTTAGCATCTTGTTATTCTCTCATGTTACTAATCTGGGGATTAGATGACTGATCCTTTCTATATCTTCCCTTTTGTTACCCCTATCTTCTCTGAGGATCTTAGGGAAGTGGTGGGTAAGTTCCTCTTCTATGTCTATTCTTGTCTCTATCCTGCTACCGTCGGCCTTTCTTAGCTTCTGGATTCTTGAACTGCTCCTATTCTGAATGACTGAGTTATGGAATAACTTAGTGTTTCTCTCACCCTCATAGATCCATTTTACTCTTGTTTTTTGTTTCTAGTAAATTCCTTCCTACCTCTCTCTTGCTTCAAGTTGACCCCATAGATCTTTTTCTTTGGCCTTCATGTTCTCGTTCCTACCTTTATCCATTCCTTATTTTTTTATCGGGTCTATTTCACTGATTAGTCTCTTTCTATCTTCAAATATATTGCCAAACACTTCATTGTTCCACGTGTGGATTTTGGCTTTTAGGGATTTTATCTTTTGTTGGAAACGGTACATGATGGTCCCAGGAGGGGGGGCCATCTCCTGCAACCAATGTGAAACATGTTCCTTGAATTCCTTGTGTTCTAGCAAGAATTACTTGAACCTGAAAGTTTTTTTTAGTTTGGTGCTAGACCAATCCCAGTTAAGGCATAAAGGCCAATGATCTAAGCCATCCGCCGAGAGTACATCTACCATTATTTCTCCCGCACTATGGGAAATGTCTTCAGAGACCAGGAATATGTCCAACCGTGATAACACTAGATGTCCCCCCTCTCTTGTTATTCCAAGTAAACCATCCATTTCTCGTCTCCATATCCACTAGAGGGCTTCGGGCCAAGAAGTCATAAAAACTTTCTTTTTGCTTATCCAGAAATCTTCTTCCTCGCTTCTTTTCCCCCAAGTTGGCAATGAGGTTGAAGTCCCCTCCAAGTATCCAATTTTGAATCTCAGCATGTTCTTTAATCCAACCAAGGAAATTTATGAAGGCTTGTTTCTCTGAGAAGCAACTTAGGTCATAGATGTTCCCCAGCATTCCTTTCACACCCATATTCAGAAGGTAGAATTCCACCATTAGTGAATATTTGTTATCCCTCCATCCTGAGAGTTCCACCTCACCCGTTTGCCACAGGATAGCTATACCCCCATCTTGTACTACAACATCTAAGGCCATTAACTCACATCCTTTCCAGAACTGGATTTTGATTTTCTCCAAACCCTCCAAGCTACATTTAGTTTCTTGAAGGAACAAAATGTTTGGTTTTTCCTACATAATATTTCTATTCATAGTTTTCCAATTCATGGGGTTACTACACCCTCTAATATTACAAGATATGAGTTTCATTGACACACGTTACTAAATTTAGAGAAGGTCACCCTTATTGTGGGGTACTAGCCTGATTTAATAAGTTTAACCCCAATGGCTGCTATTCGTTGCTTGTTGGTTTTCCCTCCCCTCCTGATCTCCTCTTCTGGGGATTTCCATTTGCTTCCTTTTTGCGGATCTGGGTTTATATCTAGCTCCTAGTAAGCCCTTGATCTGATGATGTCTTCCTGGAGAAGCTTGATCTATCGCCATGGGACATATCCCTTTCCTTTATTTCCACATTATTCCTCTATTGCATCCAGGTCTACCTCCCCTAGTTCCATTTCTCCCCCCTCATTCTCCTCCATAATTTCCATCTACCACAGCTCCTCACCGTCTGAGTTTTTAACTTCTTTATCTTGTTTCTTCCTAGGTTCCATCTCCTTATTATTATCTGGATCTGATGTTTCCTCCCCTACAACTTCAAAGGGGTTTGTCGATCTTAGGATTTTTAGTGTCAGTTTCCCCCTAGCTTTGAAAGATCCACCTCCTTTGCTCATTCGCCTAGACTTAACCTGAGTGAACCCATCCTTCTCCCTGTCGACCTCCTTCTTGTGACTAGGGTTTCCCTCTTTCGCTTTCATTTTTGGACAGTCCCTTCCTAGATGGTTGTATTCATGGCAATGCTTGCATCAGAATCATACATGTTCATAAACAATTGGCTGAATCCATTCCTCGTCTTCCCAGCTCATGAAAATGGCTTCTGGGAGTTCTTTTGATAGATCTAAATAGACACAAATATGGGAAAAAGAAGTGTATCGCTGAACCCTAGTTTGTTTAGATACCTTTATGAATCCCTCCAAGTTGTTCCCAATGCCCTTGAGGGTCTCCAGATCCCAGTATTCACCAAGAATAGAGAATAGGCGGATCCAAACAGGGGTGACCATCATGTCTTTCATTTCTAGGTTAAACTGCTCTTTCCATGGCCTCAAATATAGGCCCGCCGAGAAGAAAAAATATGACTCTCCTTCCAGGATTTTGTCCCTGTTTTCCTGGTTGAAGAAGATTATGGTAAAAAAAACCCTTGGATCCCAACTAGAGGTCATAGTGGCCTGTCGGGTTCCACACACTTCTTATCCACCTAACCAAATCTCTTTCCTTGGGCCACACTCCCACAAATTTTCCTATTAGGTATTTTTCCTCTGACCTGTTCATATTTGATTTGGATCACCTGGATCGCGGTGGCCTTTAGCAGGAACCCCCCCTATTTTATATCTTTTGTCATTTTGATCCTTTTTCTTTTTGCTTCCCATCCCCACTCCTCCCTTCCCATAGATAGAATCTATTAATCTATCACAGTAATCTAGGGACAAAACACAAGTCTCATCAAAGATTAATAACAATAAGACTTGAAAATGACATAATTGTGATACAAAATGAGTAGCCGCTCGGTATATTCACACAAATAATGAGTAATACAATACAATGATCATGCTACAAGCATGAATGACAAAGAAATTCGAATTCCCAAGGAGTTCATTCGAATTGAATGAGTGAGTCTAGCTTAACTGAATGTAAGCCACAATCAACACTTAAGTTAACCACTGATCAAAACCCTAATTGACTCAACTGAGTCCTAACTGAAGTCGGAGTGCAATAAATGACTTAGTTTAACTGAAATTAGGTTAGACACATGTCACAGTAAGCCAACCAACAAGTGGTAGCACATCACTGACTCCAATGAACCCCGATGAGGTTAACTGAAGTGTAACTGAACATCAGAAGTGGTTGGAGGAGCTCCTGTTGACTCCAATTCATTAAATAATCAATTTAATGAAGGAAGGTGCCTTCACTGCTCTGTTTAACTGATTGTAACTATCAGTTAGAAATATGGGGCATTAATGACACTCAGATCACCCTCGGAGTGCTCCAGTTAGCCTCCCTAAATGTAGGAGAAGGCTAAGTTATCCTTCTTGACTGAAGGTAGGTGTGGGTGTGATCTAGCTGATGTCATCTAGTGCTCTTCTAATGTCAATTAAGTCAATAAAACTTAGGATAGTGGTTTAACTAGGCCAAATTGACCAAAATTAGTGTGTATGGTGCTAAATGTCTCCAACACCCCCCTTAAGCTATACTCAGGAGCACTAGAAAACATAAAATGCATAAAAATGCTAGGTTCCCAGCAACTAAGGCCATAGGTCACCCTGTACAATGCTGAAACTGAAACAATGCTCAAAAACAAAATAAGTGAGGAAAAGAGGGAAAACCCAGTGGGAAAGCCACCCCTCAAGGTGAACACTGAAAGGAGTCTGATCACTCTGATGTACTCACCCCCAACAGTGAAGGGAGGTAAGTGAACTTATTTTTTGAAAATCTCTTGGTGAAGATGTCTGCAATCTGCTCATCAGTCGGGCGGTATTGCATAACGATGGTCCTGTCATGCACTAGCTCCCTAATATAGTGCATGTGGATCTCTACATGCTTGGTCCTCTACCTGGTAATTGGATATATTGATATCTTAATAGCACTTTGATTGTCACAAAAGAGGACAGTGGACAAAGTACTACCAATATCAAACTCTAAAAGAATTCCTTGCAACCAAACTGCTTGGATGCAAGCATTCACCACTCCTTGATACTTGGCCTTTGATGAAGATAATGCTATGGAAGCATGCTTTTTTCTAGACCAGAAAATGGGGACACCACCAAAAATGAATACATATTTGGAATTATACTTTTGATCAATATAATCACTCGCCCAATCAGAATCTGTGTATCCAACCAGCTCTAGCGTGGAGTGTGTAGCATAGTGAATGTTGTAGGTCCTGGTTCCCTGAATATACTGGAGGATCCTCTTGGATTCCTTCAAATGAAGATCATGAGGCTACTACATGTATATTGATATAGCATTCATGGCATAATAGATATCAGGTTGAGAATGTGTCAAGTACAACAAGCTACCAATCAGCTGTCGATAGATAGTGCAGTCCATGGGAGGTGTGCTTTTTCCTTCTTCAAGGATGATCCCTCAAAGGAAAGGGAATGGTGCAGGCCTACATTTAGCCATGTTAAAATTTAATAACAGTTCTGATATGTATTTGTACTAAGTTACCATTATCCCATCAGAATTTTGCTCAATTTTGAGCCCCAAAAATTGTTTTAAGAGCCCCAAATCGCTCATTTCAAAAGCATTGTGGAGAGCAATTTTAATGGCTGAAATAGAAGAAACTGTGCTACTTGTGATCAGTAAGTCATCAAAATATAAAAAAATAATAATAAAATGACCATAAAACTACTGTATATACACATTTGGATCTGATCTACACCTTTGTAAGTTTTGCAAGAGAAGGAAGGCATCCATCTTGGAATACCACTCTCTTGGGGCCTGTTTTAACCCGTATAATGACTTCTTTAGCTTGGAAACCAAAGATGGATCAGAGAAGTATCCCTTAGGATGCTTCATGTATATCTCCTCATGAATATCTCCATGCATAAAGGCTAACTTAACATCCATATGATGCACTTCCCAGTGCTTAGATGCTGAAATTGCCAAAACTATGTGGATGGAGTCCATTTTTGCAACCGGTGCAAAAGCGTCATTGTAGTCCACACCTTGGACCTGAGAGAAAAAAATTTCCACCAGAATTGCCTTATATTTGTAGGTGCTTCCATCAGCATCAACATTTTTCTGAAACATGCACTTGCATTGAACCAATTTCCTTCCCGGAGGAAGAGAAACTAGCTCCCAAGTAGTGTTTTTCTGAAGAGAATTCATCTCTTCATCCATGGAAATTTGCCATCTCGGATCCTTCCGATCAGGGTAGTAGGATTTTGGGTCTAAACTAATCATAAAATAACAATTTTTGAACAGAAAATTATCAGGACAAGAGAGCACAATACCTACTCTTTGGAAATTAGACCGGGTTCTCCTTGGATCATTTGGATTTCCAATGTTATCTCCTGCAGAGGAGAGTGTCTGTCGAGCCCATGTGGGAAGATGATTATGTACTTCAGGTTCTGATTCAGAATCTGATGTTTTCTTTATACTGATATAAGAAATCAGAGGATCCAAATCAGGGTCATCACCCCCAATTTCATCATCCAAATATTCAGTAGAATAGGAAGGAAATTCAGCAGTTTTCTCCTTCACTAGTTCCACGTCTTGAAGAGGCTTATCAAAATTGACACTCCTTTCGATGATGATATATTTTGTTTTGATATCTAGAAGCTTGAAACCTTTTTATTCATTAGGATACCCAGTAAATAGACATTCTATGCTTTGCGGTTGTAAGGCCCTTCTTTTATCAAGTGGAATTCGGGCCCATGCAGTGGACCCAAACAATCACAGATTCAACACATCCGGCTTGTGTCAGAAGTATTCTTCGAAAGGGTTATTCCCTTTCATGGATGAGTGTGGTACTCTATTTTGAATTTATGCTACAGCATGCATGGCTTCAGCCCACAAATTTGCAGCCAACTTCTTTGATTCCAACATACAGGTGGTCATCTCCTTGAGAGACCGATTCTTCCTTTCTGCTACAGCGTTTTGTTTGGGAGTGTAGGGAATTGAATTTTGAACCTGAATACCACTTTCGGATCATATGTGCAGCAAATTATTACTGACATACTCCCCATGATTATCATATCTCAATATTTTGATCTTAAGCCCAGAGGCATCCTTGATCAAGGCCTTCAGTTCAGAAAAATTTTCACATACTTTAGACTTCTTTTTGAGAAAGAAGACCCATGTGTACCTTGAAAAATCATCAATAAAAGTCAGAATATACCTTGATCCATTCATGGATCTGATAGGAATTGGATCGTTGATATTAGAATTTATCATCCCCAAGATGCATGTAGCTCGGTTTGCCTTCCCCTGATCGTACTTGTGCTTGGGGTGTTTTCCAACCACATAGTCCTTACAAATTCCAGTGGTTGCCTTGATGACCAGGAGGCCTTCAACCATGGATTTTTTTTTGTAATTGCTGCAAATATTTGAAATTTAGATGGATAAACATTTCCTGCCACATCATACTAACTTCATTTCCATGAGTTAGCAGTGCGGTGGGATTTGCATCTGCCACAAAGTGGGAGAACTCATAGGTTTTTGCATGATTGTTTGCAAGGCCTTTGGCAATGAGTTTCCTAGATGGAATTTTTGTTATATCAACATCATTTGGGCTAAAAGATACTCTTTTAGGAACTCCTGTATGTGTCATCTAATATACACTAAGGAGATTTGATGCCAGAGACGGTACATACAAAACATTTGAAAAATAGCCATTCTCAAGATCAACCATACCTTGTTCTTCTGAAATGATGGTGGAATCATCTCCCATGTGGAAGAGTGAAAAGGAGTATCTTTCATCCATCATGTGGTTCAAAGCTACAGAATCAATCAAAAGTGCTTTGGACTTCGAAGTGCTTGCCATGAGGGCATGACCTTTTTCATGTTGTGGTTCCCGATCTTGCTTATCTCTCCTACGAAATCTTTCTAGAATATTGATGTGATTTATCTCAAGGAAAGAGGTAGATTCATCAAGCTTCTTCTTCATGTAGGCATGTTCAGGGTGGAAGCCCTTCCTGCACTATGAACACTTGACTTTTTCCTTTCCATGATGCCCTTTCCCTTTGTTCTTCTTTGAGCCAAAAGACTCATCATGCTGTTGGTTTTCCACTTTAGGCTTAGCAACTTCAAATTTAGTTTTTGGGTGCTTTTGCTGCTTTCCTTTACCCTTCAGATCTTTGGGCCCTAAGATATGGAGGGATTGATCATGGGAGGATATGATGATCCCAATCTAGACAAGCTTATCATGTTCACTTGTTAGGGACTCAATGAAGGCATTGAGTGTAGGCATATTTCATCCAGGGGTTGTGAGCTTCTCCACACGGAATGTAGAGACAAAAATTGAATAATTAACTCCAACTTTGGAGAGTATGGAGAGGATGAGCTGATCATCCTCCTTCTCCACTTTGCATTGCATCAATAGTAAGACAATGTGCTTGAGCTTTGTGAAAAAGTCATTCAAGGCCTCGAAATTGGAAGGTTGGAGAGACATCAATTCAATTTCAAGCTGGTAAACTCTCAAAATCATCCTAATTTCCATACAAGGTTTCCAATTTGTCCCAAATTTCCTTTAGAGTCTTCAATCCTGAAAGATGGAAAAGAAGATCCTGGGAAACAGAGAGGCACAAAAATATGAATGCTTCATCCTTCTTGTTCAAGAATATATATTGTTCTATTGTAGAACCAGGCTCTTATTCAGTGTCCATGGTGACCCTATAGAGTCCTTTGGAATGTAGCCGGATCTGCATGTCTCTTTTCCATGAGTGGAAATTGAACGGAGTCAAAAGATCTAGAGAAGAAGCCATCTGAATCTGCTGGAGCAAATGCTTTCACCTGTCAAAAACCTGAAAATCACAACAAAAAGGGAAATTTAAGGTTGGACATCCTGCACATTTTAGGCTTTCATTACACCCAGCATAGTCAACCAAGCAAGATTGATCAATAAGTTCTTTACTTGGGGTATTAAGTGGTAAGCCTTGGCTTTTGGTGAAGTGCTGGATTTTTGAGCTATTGCTCGATTTTCATGCAAGATTTGTCAAAAAAATTGTTTTTGAGAGATCTAAGCTTCATCCTATCATGAGCTCTGATACCATATTAATATGTCATAGTAATATAGGGACTAAACACAAGTCTCATCAAAGATTAATACCAATAAGACATGAAAATGGTGTAATTGTGCTACAAAATGAGTAGCAGCTCTGTATATTCACATAAAGAATGAGTAATACAATACAATGATCATGTTGGAAGCATGAATGCCAAAACAATTCAAATTCCAAAGGAGGTCATTCAAATTGAATGAATGAGTCTAGCTTAACTGAATGTAAGCCATAGTCAACGCTTAAGTTAACCACTGATCAAAACCCTAATTGACTCAACTGAGCCCTAACTAAAGTTGGAGTGTAATAAATGACTGAGTCTAACTGAAAGCAGGTTAGACACATGTCACAGCAAGCCAACCAACAAGTGGTAGTGCATCAATGACTCCAATGAATCTCAATGAGTTTAACTGAAGTGTAACTGAACATCACAAGTGGTTGGAGGCGCTCCTGTTGACTTCAGTTCATTAAATAATCAATAAGTAATCAATTTAATAAAGAAAGGTGGCTTCACTGCTCTATTTAACTGATTGTAACAATCAATCAGCAATATGGGGCATTAACGACACTCATATCACCCCCAAAGTGCTCTAGTTAGCCTCCCCGAATGTAGGAGAAGGCTAAGTTAGCCTCCTTGACTGAAGGTAGGTGTGGGTGTGATCTAGCTGATGTCATCTAGTGCTCCTTTGATGTCAATTAAGTCAATAAATCTAAGGATAGTGGTTTAACTAGTACAAATTGACAAAAATGAGTGTGTATGGTGGTAAATATCTCCAACAAAATCCAAGGGATTTGATTCTACCATGGTCATCCCCAGAGAGTTTGCGAACAGTCTCACCCTGTGGTCCTTCCCCCAACCCTTTCCACAGCCGCAGTCTCATGCAAAAACTTGTTTTCCACCTTCTCTAAGTTATAGTATTGACTTTGTATTTAATTTTGTGGTTGCAGGGTGTAATTTTCCATAAATTCAACCACTGATAGTATTGTTCCCAGAGGGAAGGTGTCCCGGAATATTCTAAATTGCTCATCTTGCCACTATGCCATACCGACATGTTGAAAGTAAAGTTGAATCTTTCCATGAAACTCTGACATAAAATCACATACTTGCACCTAGAATAAAAAAAATAAACATTGTTATAAAACAACATAAAAATATGTACATGAAGTCACCAACTTAATACATGAAATCACCTTTGAAGTCACCAATTTAATCTTCCTTCTTTATTTACCATCATGTAGATGATATGTCTCATATGGATAGTTATGCTTCTCGACAATTGCATTCTCAAATGCTTGATATTCACTCTTATGGATGCAATCATACCATAACTATATCCCACCACAATTGTTGCAAGAACCCTCTACACATTGTTTTAAGGAATGTGTCTACCCATCTTTCCTCGGACACATTATGATATGGATGAAATCTCTCGATGACATTGACAGTACTGTACTTGAGCATTCGTGCACATGGTTAGGATTCAAAAAACGACGTATATGTGCAAATGTATGATAATATTAATCAAAATCTATGTGGTATCTGCAACAACAAATGTTCTAGATGGTATTTATTCTAACATACCAAGGCCTTCATTTTTCAGAAGATATTTTCTCGAGCCTTAGCTTTACATGGGAAACTTTAAACATCCCGAACAATTGAGTTTGTGTCATTTCAAGATAATGTTTAACATGAGGTTCATTGTTCATAGAACCCCTACACTTTGTTAACACATCCTTTTTGTTGGAAGAAGTCCTAGTGTTATCGTGCCAAAGTGTGTTTACTAGTCCCTTCACTGCTTTGACTAACTTCATGTCTTTGCAGGGAAACCTACCGCTAAATGCCTACAATGTTTCAATTTGTCCCTCTACATCAAGGTTGTCTCTTCTTACTGAATATTTTTTAGGTGTCTTTGGATGTAATGGAAAAATTTGTGATGTGCATTTAATTAAATGACATTGTCTTATGGGTCTACATACAATTGATTTTTCCAATACACGGCGAGCCACATTACAGTCCTGTGAACGAGTTTTTTTACCAATCGATGTGAATGCAACAATAAGAGATTTAATAATGTGATTACTTGATTTGATATTCTTCAATGTTCTTATGCCTAACTTTCTTCTAACAGTTTCCATGTTTCTATATTTAAGCAAAGCTAAAAACAACTAGCATTTAACGGCTTCAGATTTGTTATCAACATATTGTTTCATTATTTGAGAACAATGACGAAGGATAGTGCGTTTAAAAACCTTACCTTCCATGGAAGTCAATTTTCCCTCGTCCACTTGTATGTGTTTAGTAATTCTCTTTCATTTTGATGTGAGATTTATTTCCCTTTGAAATGCCAAAGTGACGTTTACATCCACTACAGGCTAAAAGTTTGATTAGGAGATTGAACCACCTGGCATGGTTTTTGCAGATTCATATTTTCATTGTGAGGAACATAATTATTGAACTCTTCACAATATTTTCCGCTTAATAATGGACCAAGAATATCATGTCCCCTATAATCGACTTCCTTTAATGTTGCATTATCTTCCTTAGCCTCTACATTAGTTATTTGTTTAGTAGGAATGGGAAGTATTTTCTCATCCAATGAATGCTGATGATTTCTTGAATATTCCCTCTCCTTTTCTTTTTATTTTCATCTTCTTCTAGTGTAAGCACCTTCCTCACTGACTTTCAACCTCTATTATGTACATTCCTCATTGAAATACACCCAGACTTGTAGAAAACCTATGGATTTGTGTATGAAATGATCAAATTGCATGTTGAATAGTTCTTTGTCTGTGGTTTCATAAGAATTCTCTCTTTTGCTTTAGTAAACCTACCCCACAGCACACAACCCAATTTTTTTATAAAACACATATCGCATATGCAATGTAACGCATGTCTGTTTTATCGCATATGTAATATGGATACACTACTTATTACTTAATGGGAAGTTTGTGTTACGTGATCACTAAATCGCGTATGCGATTTAGTGCATATCAAATATTTAAATTTGATAACCTTATAATGGAACCCATACCCATGGTTAAGACCTCCAAACCTATCCTTGGACCATGGTAGCGGCTTCAGAAATATATCTTGTCTAGAAATATTCATAATGGTTCCTATATGACCATGGTCAATGCCTCTCGAACAATATTCAATTCATAAAATAGTCTAATGGCACATATATCCAATATTAAGGCTAAATATCCCCTTTAAAGGGCATGTGTAGTGGTTTAATACTTGTTTCTATTACACTATTGTCCCATTACCATGGTTAAGACCCTAAGACCCATCCTTAGTGCATAAAACCTCATAATGACACCCATATCCCACTAAAGGACAAGTATTCCTTATATAAGGCATGTGTGTTGTTTTAGGGACTTATTGTATTCTCTCCCATGACTATAGTCAATGTCATGAGAGCCATCCCTCCCATCCAAAAATATATAATGGCACCTGTATCCCATTATAATACCATTTATACTCCCAATATTCCATCCAGACTGTCTATGGGATGTCTCATGACCCAAAATTACATTGGTTAAGACGGGGGGTGATTCAAAGGAGGGAGAGGAAGGTGTATATGGAATCATTGGAGGGAGGGATGGGTAGGGGACATATATGGTAGGGGTGAATGGAGGATAAATATAAAGGTAATGGAGGGATGGGTAGGGGAAATATATGAGGGGGAGATGGAGGGAGGAAAAATAGAAAGGGAAGGGATTGGTGGGAGGGAGGGCCCTGGGGTATTAGACATTGTCAAAGGATGAAAACTCTACTTTATTCCCTAATTAAAGATTCTAGGCATCTAGGACCACTAATAATAACTTAAACCACCATATGCTACCTATTGAGTTCATTCTTAGCTTTGTATGTCCGAATTGACAAAATTAGGTTGTTTTAATCACTAAGGATGGGTTTAGAGACCCTTGACATGGTTAAGCGATTGGGAAACCTAGGTCGTAGACACTAAAAAAACCTTCTAGGGATCCACGAGAAAGAATAATGTATCAAGACACCACACATGACCTCTCTAGGGGTGTTTGGCCTTAGATTAGGGATATGCGAGAAATTGAGATTTTTTTTATAGTAGTGATGGGTCTTGGTGCCATATGCATGGACATGGGAGGAAACCAAATCCTTTGTCCCTAAATGCATCCCTTAGTCATTGAAGGTCAATAAGGATACTTAAAACTACCATGGAGGACCTATTGATGGTATCCCTACCCAAAAGCTAGGGATAATCATGCCATTGAGAGGTTTTAAATAGTAGACATGGTTCTCAAGGCCTTACACATGGTTGAAAAAATAAACCCAAGCCTTAGTCCATAAAGGAATATTATATCCATCCAAGGAATAAAATTATAACTAGAATCACCTCACGTGACTTACAAGCACTAAGTATGGGTTGTGTGGCCTTCTACATTGTTGGGGGAGAAAAACATTGGGATTGGACTCTAAAAAAATATTATCGGAATCAATGACCATGAAAAAAACATCAAATGACCAGCCATGACCCCTTGAAGTTACCCTTTCCTTTGAGTGGTGACATGGATGTTGTTAGAATGTTTTGGATAGTAGATATGAATACATGGGTCTTGGATGTTGTTAAGATGGGAAACCTAGGCCTTGTACCATAAAGAAAACTTCTTAGAATATAGTTTTAAGAATGAAATTTGATCCACCATACATGACCGCATGAGCATATCCCAGACATAGTTGTGGGAGAAACCCTAATCCATAGGCCCTAAATGAATGTTATACGGATATTAACCCAAGAATGATGCCATGAACAAACAAAATCACGTCTTAGGAAGATATTTGGCATCCAAGTGGGAATATTAGTATGATTATGAGTTCTCGAGCACAATGTATACATCATGGAGCCTCAACATAGTCAAGAGATGACACATTGGCCTTAGGCCCTAAAATATTCTTTTATGTGTCCACAGACAAAAAATATGCTTCAAAACAACATAAATGATCTTGCAATCCTTATCCTAATAGTTGATGTGTTAGTACCATTAGGAATATTTTAGAGATAGATATGAGGTTCGAGCCTTAGAGAAAGGTTCGGAAATAAAACTCAATCATTAAGTCTAGAAAGCATCTTCTATGTCTAAACCACCATGAACAAGCTCCATGGACAAGCGCCTTGAACCTCCAATAATCTGACCTCATTAACCACAACCATTCACAAAGTTTAGGCTAAGTGTCGTCCTTTTGCAACACTAAACAACTTTGGAGGGACCAATAATTAGCATGATATTTTCATTTTAGACTGGGTTTCTCCCAAATACTATCCACTAACTTGGCATTTACTCTTTTTCACTCTCGTACCAA
Organism: Pseudotsuga menziesii; assembly: GCA_001517045.1. Lineage (NCBI taxonomy): Eukaryota > Viridiplantae > Streptophyta > Pinopsida > Pinales > Pinaceae > Pseudotsuga > Pseudotsuga menziesii. The sequence goes on along the minus strand of LPNX010008026.1, from coordinate 112,107 downwards.
GCTACTAAAGAAAAAATGCATATGCGTCATACTTCATATGCGATATGAATAACGCTAAAATGCATATGTGTGTTATTAAAATTTAAAAGTTCGATGGGAATGAGGTTTGGCATTATGTTCGGAAATAGATTCGAACTACCAAACATATTGGCTAGGACAAATAAACCAGGGCTATTGCCTGTCTTTTAGAACTCTATCAATATGCTCAGTTTCGATGGCCTTTTTTTCTCTAACAAGCATAATATTTTTTTATGAAAATTTAGAATATTTTAGAGTACGATATTACGATTTTGATTATGTAATTTTTTCCTTCAAATCTATGTTCTATTTATTTATTATTATTTCTCTAAATGGTACATGTTAGTTTTTGAAAATAGATACATCAATTGTTTTTTTATATTACTTTTAATTTCCTTCATCGTTTCCCAATAAAACTATATGTTGCACTCGAAGAGAGAAAACTCTACAATCTTATATATAGAAACCAAGGATTTCAGTAATTTTTGCCCCTAAATTGTTGCACCCACACATAACGTTTTCATTTCAAGCTTTTCTCACTTCAATAATTAATAATAAAAAAAAATAATCTCCTAGGGCCTAAGGCATGAACCAACTATCTATAGGCGTTGGATTCTTAGAATAATCTCGTAGGCCTAATGCACGAACCAACTATCTATAGGACCTGCGACCCATGCCTAGTGTTGTCCCTAACATCCTCACTCATGTATTCCCATTAATAGTCCAAGAAACTGTCAAAAGGCCTTTTGTGGTGGTTAGAGGCATCTTGTTTAGCCTTAGATGCTTACAATATTTATTTAGAGACTAAGGTTTGGGTTTTGTCCCTTGAAAGTATCAAGGCCATCATACTTATCTAATGTTCAAATCCTTCTAAAGTAGATGGCATTGTTTGTCTAAAGCCAAGTATATCCGAATGCAGTCATATGTGTTGCTTTAAGGTACTATTCATGGCCATGGATGCTTTGAAAGGGACTATTGCCTAGTATTTCTTCATTGATGACGTATATAGCCTCAAAACCCTTAACTACTACTCAAAACCATATGATAACATCGACATCTCCACTCATTGGCTAAAGGGATCCTCAATAAGCCATATGTTTTTGTTTGACCAATCCTTCTTGGACATGAATGCTTATAAGAATTATTTAGGGCTTAATACCCAAGTTTCCTCTATTGACCATGTAAAGGGCCATAAGACACATACCTATTTCTTAATAAATGCTAATGGAACTCATATTTTCACGAAGGTTGAAGGATTCTCTTAGGAGATCATGTGTGATGGTAAGAGACATTATTATTGAAAATTTATTATAATACTAGATTACTAAGAAATATTCTCATTTTAAAAAAAAAATTCATTATTAATTTTTTATCAATTGAAAATTAGTTTTAATAAATTTCAAATAAAAAACATACTAGTTTTAAAATAAAAAATACGTTTTTAAAGTCAATTTCTAAATAATATGCAAAATATTTTATATAAGTCTTGTATAACAATAAATTTGTTATGAAATGTTTATAAATTAGGTTAATGTTACTCATTATTATATTTTCTTACATAAATTTAAGATTAAAATAAAATTATTATGTTAAAATTACAATAGAGATCTCTATTTGTCTAATTAAAACAAAATTATAAGTTTTCCTATAAACTATTAGAACTTTTTAAGAATTATAGTTATGCTTTTATGTTTCTACATATCAGTTTTAACATATTGAATAACTTTGTAAATAATAATGCAGAGCCTTGCATGTTTATGACATCTTGTAGGTGGAGAATTAAATCAATCTNTATAAATATTTTCTTATAATGATTAATGTATATATCTTGATATCCAACTTGCTTATTTTGCATTTGTGGGCCAACAATGATATTATAGCATGATATTTTTTTTATTCTACTATTTGAATATATTTGTATCTATTGGAATAGGGCTTAGGTATTTGAATTTAACATATTTTATCACTTCTCAGAATCCATTTTTATATGCCAAAGGGCCGAAGATACCTTCCCACTTCTGAGCAACATTATTATAATTAATTACAACTAAAGCAAATAACATTTGTACCCAATGAATTAATTAGTTGTAAATTCATCATAATTTAGAATCAATTAATCTCGAAAAATTCCAACAAAACACGCATACAAATTGGTAGGATCCAATCAAATCTTATGAACTAACTCTAAATGTAACATAAAATTAGTTATATTACGAAATATGATAAATGTAATATCAAATATTGCAATTAAAGGTATGTTGAATGTATATAAAGTTTAAAACCTAGAAATGGAGTAAGATAACAACTTAAATTACTACATAGGAGCAACAACCTCAATAGGAAAGATAAATAGATTTCTACTTGTGTATTCATGCATATCCTATGTGAGGCGTCCCTATAGGAGGTGGATACATCCTTTAGTGACCTCTATGCATTGTTAATTTACAACTTAAAATTTAAAAATCATAAATATTCTTTTATAGTCTTTGTGAATTTACATTAAAATAATATAAGTTAACTTAAATTTAGCCATGAGGTCTCATATGTACCAACTTTGACTACAAATTCGCTTTAATGACATGTGTTTGTACATGTTTGTTTGTGCCAAAATATTAACAAAGCTATGTTCGAATGTTAATGCTACCTTCAAATTGTATTAAAAAGTTATTTTTGAAGTTCTTGAATACTTCCAATTGTATGGAAGAGTTAACTTTGAGTTGTTAAATATTTTCAAATGTAATGCTTATTTATTTTTTAAGAAAGATCATAGTTAAGTAGATTTTGTCCACTTTCAAATCTTACTAATTTAGCAAATTAAGTAACAATAAGAATTTTATTTATATTTATGAAGTCCTTAATTAATTTATAAAAGGAATTCTCCATCTAAGATTTAGAATTTCATCAATCTGGGTAGCTTCTAAAGTTCCTATATGATAATTTGACATTCATAGATAGTAATTAAGTAGCAATATAATTTTATTTATACTTTATGAAGTCCTTAATTTATTTATAAAAGCAATTCTCGGTCCAATATTCTAGGTTCCATTAATGTGTTAAGCTTCCAAGGATACTTGTATATGATCATTTTACATGCACATATAGTTCCTTTTACATTATTATGTTATTAATAATTGTAAATTATTGTAGGAAAAAACTAGAAACATGTCCTATTGCAATTTCTACTTGTTGCAGAAAATTTTGCTGTTGACCTTTTTACATAAAAGAAAGAAGGTCGCCCTGCTCAAAGGTCCTTAATCTAGTGCCTAATATGGGTTCATCAGATCCCCATTCTCCATTATTAATCCTTACACTTCATTTATGTGTCACCTCCCCACTACGCTTTTTTTTCTTTTATTAGCATCATAAACAATAGACACTTTTATGCTTTCTATATTGCGTTTTTCAAATTGTTTTGACTCTCCAATATAATCTTACAAATTTTTGTTTGTTTGAGCTACACCTATTTGGATTGCACTGGTCTTATGTGGATTTTTATATAGAACTAACGACACATTTTTTGAAAATTGTGTTTCTTGTTGTGTTTGTTCGTTTCCCTTTCATGTTTCATAGTATGTATGTTTTGTTATTCTTTAAATAATGTGATCAACATTTTCTTTTTCCCTTTTTAGGTCCATTTCACTTACCCAATGCAAAACTATGAGTCATTATCATAATTACTATGGCCTTGAACCATTAATTTTAACTCTATACCATTGCGTACACCATGTGAATGGTCCCTTATGTTACAAGTCTTAAAATGGAAGTCATATCATATCATTTGTGTGGGGGAAATATTCCTTATGTAAGGCTTGTGTTATGGCATAATGAGGCATGTATATCCAATAAATGGAACTATTATGGCCCACCCATTTGTTGAATTCTAATTGGGCCTACTAGGAATGTTTTTTAATATCTACAAGATCCAGTTGTTTATTGAATAAACCAAATATTTCTCATATTTTCTAGTTCAATGAGTTTCCTTGTATATAAATTCTAATGTAGTTTGAATGTTTCAACATCACTTTCAAAAATGTATGCTATATCCAATATTTTGAAAAATTGCGTTATATATCCATCCATCTTTATCTAGATAAAAGGTACATGTGGATGGAAATGCAGATGAATCCAAAAAATTATTTTTACTTTGTAATTGTAACTCGTGAAGAACGTTCTACCCTTTGTAAGGTAGGGAAGTCCATCCACAAAATTGTTTCATTTTTTTGTTTTTAAGGAGTTTATTTTATTAAGCTTATAAAAAGCATGAGATCTTTATGCCTATACTTGTATTTACATGATATTAAATTGGTAGATTGGTAGGATGTGGTGTGAAACATCTACAATTCTCATCTTTTTTAAGCACTACATTGAGTATTGTACTATCAATATTTTACATTCTTTGTTACATTGATCTTTTGATTGGTTTGACTTTTACGCATTTTGACTTCTCCATTACTATTCCGTTGGGTTTCCCACTATCCAACGATATAAATTGATCAATTGTCCCTACAATCTGGGTGGGATCATTATTAATATTATACTATTATTTTATTTAACATCATGTTTTCTTATACTAAGATGTGTTAGGGATATTTTTTATTACAACTTGATAACATGATATAAAGGGGGTATTAAAAATGGGTTGATAAGAATGGATATCTACAATATCTAGTGAAACTAGGGGTTTTCTGTTGATGTATTTGTAACTTCAGAATGTATTCATCTATGTATCTTATGTATTGTAACCCGATCTTTATTCTGGGATGTATCTATAATGTAATTGAGTCATATTGTCATTCCCCGATGTTCCGATCGAGAGGATAAATAATGTAAACAAGTCATGTCAAGTCATAGTGAGCCTAACCCTCCAATTGTCTAAGGGTTAAAGTCCCCACAGTTCCAGGGCACTAGGGTTATTAGACTCTCCTAGTAGAGGTCAGCCCTAGTAGGGTTTTAGTCATGTCAGGATTAGTATAAATAGAGAACTGGAGTCTCTATTTATCATACAACTCATCCAAATTAAAGTGTAGCACATAGTTGAGGAAGGAGAAGACATTGGGGCTAGATAAGAAGATTATTACTGCTTTCGGGAGATCACTTACTGTTTTGGGGATTTTACTATTTTGGTGCCGATTCTATATTTGAGGAAGTTGCGGGGTTTTATCCTTTATGGTTTCCCCGAGGAAAAACATTGTGTTCATTATCTCTTGTGTTTGATTGTTTTACTTGTTATTCTCTCAGTTAAATATCCTAATAATGCTAGCTTAATGTTGAAAAACTAACATGGGATCATAGCTAACCTGAGAAGAAGACATTGTGCAACTGTGAGAACTAGGGCTTCCTAGTTTATGGATCTTCCTCCATATATTTTCAGAAAAAGTAAGGTGTAATAACTCTCCTCCTTAGGGCACATATTTCTATCGAAGCAGAATCCAATTCTGAGGTTTTTCAGTTTTGGACCCGACACTACTGCCAAAAATTAGGGTTTTTCATAGAAGAGGAATTTTTCAGTGTGCCCAAGCCTGGATTGATCTCCTTCCCAAAATCAAAGTTAGGGACAAATTTCAAGGCATTTGGGTGGACAGATCTTCGGAAAAGAAAAACCCTAATTTTCTCCTGAACTAGCTCTGTAGGATTTCAACTCAAGTTTTAGATTCGAAATATTGACCTGGTAAGATCTAAGATCTCCTGTATTTCCATTTGAGATTCTCATTTTAAGATGTCTCATCATACCAAGCTTGATGAAAATCTTGAGGTAGCTGATAACTTCTAAGCTTGGAAGTATAGGATCTCCCTGGTCCTAGAAGAGAATGAATTAGACTCCTACATTCATGAGGAGGTTCCAGTTCCAGAGGGAGATGAGGCGAAGGCCTTACATAAGAAGAAGATGGTTATGACAAAGAGGATCATTTCTAATTCTATCAAGGATCACCTTATCCCATGGGTGTCCTCTCTTAAGACACCTAAAGCTATGTTTGATGCCCTAACCAAATTGTTTGAAGGTAAGAACATAAACTGAAAGATGACTCTGAGGAATCAACTGAAGAATGTGAAGATTCAAAATGCAGAGACCATCGAGTCTTACTTCATAAGGGTTTCTCAGATCAAGGAACAATTAGAATTTGTAGATGAAGAAGTGGAGAATGCAGAGATTGTGATAACAACACTGAATGACCTTCCTAGGTCATGGGATTCTTTCATCCAAGGAATCTATGCTAGAAACAAGTTAGTTAAATTCAGCAGACTATGGGAAGAATGTTCTCAAGAAGAAGCACGGATAGTAGCTCGAGAAGAGAAGATGGGAAGTGAAGACCAAGATCTCACAGTCCACTCCAAGAAAAGCAGAAGAAGACCTCATTACTCCAAAGGTAAGGATCCTCATCACAGAGATAACAGTAGAAGAGACCTATCAAAATTGAGATGTTATACATGTGATGAAAGAGGACACTTTGCAAAATAATGCCCTAAGAACAAGGGTCACTCTCATAAGAAGAAGGGGAACAAAAGAAGACATCATGCTCATGCTGCAGAGGATGATGAACCATCCAAGAAGAGATCCAGATATGAAAGTGAAGATTCTTCAAGAAAGGATGAATATGTTCTGATCTCCGCTCTCACAGGTAACATTACTCATGGAAGTGATTATTGGCTTATAGATAGTGGGGCTTCCAAACATATTACTGGATTCAAAGAATCCTTTGTGAGACTGTCAGAAAATGAATCACCTCACAAGGTGAAGCTAGGAGATGAATACCAATATCCAATAAAAGGTAGTGGGGAATCTTCATATAAACTAGACTTGGGTAAGTCTCTAACAATGGAAGAAGTATTGTTTGTGCTAGGACTCAAGAAGAACCTTCTTTCCATATCAGCATTCGATGCAAAAGGAATGAGAGTTGCATTCATAGATGGTCAAGTCATCATGTGGCCAAAAGGAAAGACTATCAATGATACAGTAGTGATTGGAGAACAAGAAGGAGGTTTGTAAAAATTGAAGGGCCATCCAGAACAAGCCTTGATCCATGGCATAGTAGATCCAAGTGAACTTTAGCATAGAAGGCTTGCTCATGTGCATTACAGAGCACTACCGATTGCAAGCAAAGCTATTGAAAGTCTTCCAGAATTTCAAGCAAAACATGATGGGGTCTGCAAAGGCTGTGCGAAAGGGAAGAATACAAAGAAGACATTTCCTAGCAGTGAAAGAAAAGCCAAAGGAATACTAGAAATCATCCACTCTGATGTATGTGGTCCTATGTCATCAAAATCACCAAGTGGGTATGCATACTATGTTTCTTTTATTGATGATTTTTCTAGAAAAACATGGGTTTACTTCATGAAGAACAAAGACGAAGTATTCAGTAAGTTTAAGGAATTCAAAGCCTTGATCGAGAACCATATTGAAAAGAAGATCAAGACCATTCGATGAGATAATGGCAGAGAATTCACTTCGAATGAATTCGAAGAGCTATGCAAAGAATCAAGGATTAAGCGGGAGTTGTCCACTCCTTATAATCCACAATAGAATGGGATTGTGGAATGGAAGAATAGAACCATCATGGAAGATGCAAGAGCAATGCTTCATGATCAAGATTTTCCTAGGCATATTTGGGCTGAAGCTGCCAGAACAGCGGTGTATGTATAGAACCGTACTCCACATAGAGTAGTCAAGAACAAGCCTCCTGAAGAAGTCTTCTCCAGCAAGAAACCAGAAGTCAGCCACCTCAGAATATTTGGCTGTCTTGTGTACATACACATTCCAAAAGAGAAGAGGAATAAATTAGATCCTTCAAGAAAGAAGGGCATATTTGTAGGATACTCTGAAAGCTCGAAGGCTTATAAAATATATTTCCCAGGATACAAGAAGATTGACATCAGCAGGGATGTGACATTTGATGAAGATGCAACTTACAACAAATCCAGAAAGAGACCTGCTGAAGAACTTGAATAAGTAGAAGCAGAAGTACCCATAATTCATGATACAACCATGAACGAAGAAGCTCAAGAAGATCGAGATTTCAAGGAACCACAAAGACTTGTAGATCCACCTCTGGAGAAGAATCCTCATAAGAGGAAACCTACTTGGGTACGTGAACTTATCTAAGGTGTGAAAAGATATGGGGCTCCAGAAGAGAATCATAGAGAAAGAAAGAGGACCAGATCCTGCTCTGGGTATGTAGATTTACTATGTGATTTCATTGATAAAGAACCTTCCAGTTATGAAGAAGCGGCAGAACGAAAAGAATGGAAGGATGCTATGATCGAAGAATATCAATCGATGATGAGGAATGATGTTTGGGATGTTGTCCCAAGACCAGAAGGGAAGTTAGTTGTAACTTCCAAATGGATCTACAAGATCAAGCATGCTACAGACGGTAGTATTGAAAAGTATAAAGAAAGATTTGTAGCTCGAGGTTTCTCTCAGAAAGAAGGAATAGACTATGAAGAAACCTTTGCACCTGTAGCAAGATACACTTCCATCATATCAGTACTTCCTCTGACTGCAGTGATGAGATGGAAGATACACCAAATGGATGTCAAGACTACCTTCTTGAATGGTGTAGTGGAAGAGGAAGTGTATGTAGAACAACCACTCAGTTTTGAGACACATGATAGAGATTCTCATGTATGCAGATTGAAGAAAGTGTTGTATGGTTTGAAACATGAACCTAGGACCTGGTACGACAGAATTGACAGCTTTCTATCTAGTTTGTGCTTTACCAAGAGTAAAGCAGATTCCAACCTTTACTACAAGGTTGAGGATGGAAACCCAGTGATGCTTCTACTATATGTAGATGATATATTTGTGATTGGTATGGATGGGTTGATTGCTGATACGAAGAGAAATCTTGCTGCCGAGTTCAAGATGAAGGACTTGTGTATGATGCATTACTTTCTAGGTATGGAGGTGTGGCAGAGTTCAGATGGAATCTTCCTTGGACAAGGGAAGTATGTAGTGGAGATCCTGAAGAGGTTTTGGATGATGGACTGCAAGGCTATGGCCACACCTATGGCATCAAACCTGAAGCTATTGAGTGATGCTTCATCAGAGTCGGTTGATGCTACGATGTATCGTCAAATGATTGGTTCATTGATGTATCTTAAGAACACGAGACCAGACATTTGCTTTGTTGTGAACACCTTGAGCCAGTTCTTGACATATCCAAGAAATGTTCACTTGATTGCTGCAAAGCATATTGTGAGGTACCTGAAGGCTACAGTTGATTATGGGATCGAGTACGATGTGAATCAAAATATTAACCTGGATGGTTATGTTGATTCAGATTGGGTAGGCAGTGCCATTGATAGGAAGAGCACTTCAGGGTTTTTCTTCAGTATGGGATTAGTTGTGATCTCTTGGTTTAGCAGGAATCAATCCCATGTGGCACTGAGTACAGCTGAAGCAGAGTATGTCACAGCTTGTTCAGCTAGTTGTGAGGCAGTATGGTTGCGGAAGCTACTATATGATATATTTGATCTCCAGTTGGATGCTACTTGTATCCATTGTGACAACCAGTGTTGCGTGAAGTTGTCATAGAATCCAGTGTTCCATGACAAGTCAAAGCATATCAAGATCAAGTATCACTATATCAGGGATATGGTGCAAAGGGGAGCAATGAAGCTCCAATATGTTGCGATAGAGGAACAGATAGCTGATGTATTGATGAATCCATTGGCTGGAATGAAGTTTAAGTACTTCAGGGAGAAGATTGGTGTTCTCCAGATCGAGTTTTCCTCCAACAAAAAATAATGAGACCCATAGCCATTTTGACATGGTGAGAGGATTGGTTCCTTCGATGGCCAGATGTAATGGCTGAGCCATTCTATCATGGTGAGATGATTGGTTCCATCCATGTCAGATATGAGTGCTATCCATTCTATCAAGTAGGATATATGTGGAAATTAATGCCAGCAATATATTAATTTTACTCACAACAATTATCAATTGATCATGCAAAATTGCTCACAAAAGAGACTGAATATGGAGCTGTAACACTAAATTGTATTAACTGAGTGTACAATAGCCAACCCTATAATAACATAGGTTTCTGAATAAATAGAATAAATCAAGAAATATAATGCATGAGTAGGCATCCAAATCTATCATAAAGCAGGCTTACCAAAAATAAGCAAATCCCCCATAGGTGTAAAAAGTTGATCCCAAATCTGTCATGGAGCTCACGAATTGGAAAAAAGGCATAGGAAAGCTAAAGAGTGGTGGAATGGAAGCTTATACATGCTTTTGCATGGAGAAAAGAGAGGAGGATGTGTAGGACAAAAAACAAGTCAACCTCACCTAGTCTAGCTTTTCCTTTTTCCTTAAAACACTGAAAAAGCAAGCAATAAAGCAGAAAAAGAAGAAGGGTACCTAGGAGGCCAGGAATAAAGCAAAATTGATTCCTTTAGCTCTCCCATGTGCTACATGAGTCAAATAAGGAAAGTTTGACCTCTATGGATAGGCAAATAGCAACTTGCACAAGGTGGGACGCATGAACTAGGCAAATAAGACAAAAATAATGGAATTAATGTCTAAGTGGGTAAACTATGGGTTGATTATTCTAACACCCCCCTTAAGCCTAACTTATGAGTAATATATCAGAAAATTATAGGGCCTAGAAACAAGGCTTAGTCACCCTTTACATACTGCAAATCCATTTAAACAAGGAAAGAGGCAAAACCAACTTGGGAAAATCCTCCCTTAAACATGGACTGTAAAACAAAATTGTAGAATATTGTCTTCACTCATGCTTTCATAGAATGATCAGCAATCCCCAGCAGTGATTTGATATTGCTGAAGTTCTTCTCACAAAATGATTTGGTGAAGATATCGGCTACTTGTTCTGAAGATGAACAGAAGAGTAGGTGAATGGTGCCATCTTGCACAAGTTCTCTGATGTAGTGCATATGGATCTCAATGTGTCTGGTTCTCTGCTTCTGAATTGGATCCTTGCAGATTCGAATGGTACTCTGGTTATCATAGTATATGGTAGTTGAGTACTCAGGTTCAAAGCCACACTCTCCAAGTAAACCTTGCAACCATAAACATTGAGTTGCTGCATTGACAACTCCTCTGTACTCTGCTTCTGTAGATGAGAGTGCAATGGCACTCTGTTTCTTGCTTGACCAGCTGATTGGCCCTTTTGCAAGCATGAACACATATCCTGATGTGGAATTTATGTTTGTGCTATCACCTTCCCAATCACTGTCAGTAAATCCAATCAATTCAAGATCAGATTTTGCTTTATAGAAGATCCCATGTGTCCTTGTTCCCTGAACAAAGTTAAGGATTCTTTTGGCCGCTTTCCAATGGATCTCTTGAGGATGATCCATGAATCTAGAAGCCACACTTACTGTATAACAAATATCAGTTCTAGTATGTGTCAGATACAACAAACATCCAATCAATTGCCTATACAGTGTATTGTTTACCATCGGTGAAGAATCAGCTTCTTCCAGCTTCACTCCTGAAAGGAAAGGAGTTTTGCTTGCTTTGAAATCCTTCATTTTGAATTTGTTCAGCAATTACAAGGCATATTTGGACTGGTGCACCTTGATTCCAGCTTTGGTTTGAGAGATCTCAAGCCCCAAAAATTGACTTAAGAGCCCCAAATCTGTCATGGAGAAGGCATGGTTCATAGCTCCTTTTAAGGAAGAAATCTTAGCCTGTGAGATTCCTGTAATGAGGAGGTCATCAACATATAACACAATGATAATTAATGAACCATTAAATAACTTCAAATAGACATTTGGATCTGATTTGCACTGAACAAAATTCAGTGATAGGAAGAAGCTATCAATCTTAGCATACCAAGCCCTGGGGGCTTTCTTTAGCCCATACAATGAATTTCTCAACCTACACACAAGAGAAGGGTTAGTAGCAAAACCTTGAGGCTGCTGCATATATATCTCCTCAGTGAGATATCCATTTAGGAAGGAACATTTTACATCCATGTGATGTACCTCCCATTGCCTTGAGGCTGCAATGGCTAGAGCTAGCCTGATGGAATCCATTTTTGCCACTGGGGCAAAGGTCTCATTGTAATCTATGCCATGAACCTGTGAGTAGCCCTTGGCTACCAATATATCCTTGTAATTTAGTGGTGAACCATCAGCAGAAAATTTGGTCTTATAGACCCACTTACACTATACTAGTTTTCTCCCTGGGGGAAGATCCACTAGCTCCCATGTGTTGCTCTTCTGGACTGAGCTGAACTCCTCCTTCATGGAAGTTTTCCATATTGGATCTACTGCTACTTATTCATATGTTTTAGGATCAGACTCCACCATCAAATAGCATTTTTCATCAAACATAGGATCCTTCATGCACAGACCACTCTCAAATTGAGATCTAGTCCTCCTTGGGTCATTGGGATCCCCAGCTAGCTCACCTGCTGCATGTAGTGTCTTGGCTGCCCATTTTGGCCTTGTGGGGCTTCTAGGGTCTGCAATAAACTCATATCCATCAGACAAATCAGAATCAGCATGTTCAACAAACTCTTTACTTACTTCTTGAGGTTCAGGTGGTAAAGAGGCTTCACCAACTTCCACTTCTGCAAGGGGTTCTTCTTCAAACTGAACACACCTTTCGATAAAGGATTTATTTGTGCTCAAATTTATCAACTTGTACCCTTTTGAATCTTCAGATTATCCAACAAAAATACACTCTTGGCTTTGGGGCTGCAAAGCCTTCCTCTTCTCTGTTGGGATTCTAGCCCATGCCTTTGAGCCAAAAATCCTGAAATGGGTCACATCTGGCTTGTGCCCACTCCATGATTCAAAGGGAGTCATACCATCAAGCTGTTTGTGAGGCACCCTATTCTGGATATAGGCTGCACAGTTGATATCTTCGGCCCAGTACTTTGGTGGCAAAGTTTTGGCCTCCATCATGCATGTTGCCATCTCCTTCAGTGATCTGTTCTTCCTCTCAGCAACACCACTTTGCTGTGGTGTGTAAGGGATAGAATGCTGAATATACACAATAGTTAATAAAATTAGACTTGACATACTCACCACCATTGTCAGATATGAGGGCCTTGAGTTTCCTTCCAGACTGGTTTTCAACCAAAGCCTTAAAGACTTTGAATAGGCCAAAAACTTCAGACTTGTGTTTCAGGAAGTGAACCCAGCAATACTTGGAAAAGTCATCAATGAAAGTTAATGCATACTTGTCCTGACTCATGGAAATATGTGGGAATGGACCAGCAACATCACTATGGATCAGCTCGAGGGGTGCAGAGGTTCTCTCATGACTAACTCTCTCAAATTTGTGCTCTGGGTGTTTTCCTAGGATACAGCCTTGGCAGACTCCTTTGGAAAATTTTATCTTGGGCAACCCTATGACCATCTCTTTTTCACAAAGATCAGAAAGATATTTGTAGTTAAGGTGGCCAAATATTTCATGCCACAACTTGCTGGCTTCATTAGCATGAATGAGAAGAGAAGAGGGGTTTGAGTAAGGTAGGAAGTGTGAGAACATGTATACCTTTTGAGCATGATTCGCAACTCCTTTTGCAATGACTCTACCAGTTGAAATCTCTGTGATCTCAACTTCATCGGGGGAGAATGTGACCTTCTTAGGAGACCCAGTGTGGGTCATCTGGTACACTGACAGAAGGTTGGAGGCGAGACCAGGCACATACAACACATTTCTGAACTGACCATGATCAAGATCTGTCCTTCCTTTGCCTTTACTTTCAGTGAGAGAGTCATCTCCCAGTACAATAGATGGTCCTTTCGACATATGCAGTGAGGAGAAGGCCTCCTTAGTCGAAACCATGTGTCTTGAAGCTCCAGAATCAATGATAAAACTGGGTGAGCTTGATGTGCCAGCAACTAAAGCATGAGCTCTCTCTCTATCGTCTGAACTTGATCCTCCTTCTCTCTTCTTTGAGCTTTCTGGAAGGGAGATGCCATTCTTCTCCAGGAGATTGGTCAGCATGTCTATCTGCTTTTTCATACAAGAGCTTTCAGTGTGATTGCCCTTATTGCAGTATGTGCACTTGTTCATTTCACCATTGTTCTTCTTCTTCTGGTTATTCTTCTTGGGACCTTGTAGATCCTCCAGAGACTGTTTCTTGTCTCTCTTTTTCTCAAGTGGCTTTTTAGCTTTCTTTTTGATTTTTGAATCCACCCTCAAATCTCCAGCAATCAAAGCTTGATCTTTGGATGGTTTGATGGTGCCCATCATCACCAGCTTGTCATGTTCTTGTGTGAGAGATTCCATGAAATCTGCAAGGCTAGGCAGTTTCCAGGCTCGAGCTGTAAGTTTTGTGGCATAGAAGGTCGAAACAAACACTGAATAATCAGGGCCCAGCTTCGAGAGGATGGCCAGTACGAGCTGATAATATTTCTTTTCAATACCACACTATTTCAGCTGCAAAACTAGTGCTTTGAACTTGGAGAAATATAGCTGCAGGGATTCAAAGCTTGTTGGACTCAGAGAAATTAGGTCATTCTCGATTTGATGTCCCCTCATCTCATCTGTCTTTCCAAAAAAATCAGCAAGATTCTCGCATACTTCATTCGGTGATGTCAATCCATCGAGATGGAAAAGGAGGTCTCTGGAAATACTTAGGCACATGAGGCCATAAGCCTCATCCCTCCTGTTGTGCCATTTTATCTTCTCTGCAGCTACATTGGGCTCTGCTTCTGTTGCCATAGTCACCCTGTAGAGGAATTTCACTCTCAATAGTATCTCCATCTCTGCTTTCCATTCAAAGAAATTGAAGGGAGTCAAGATAGTTTTCTGTGATTGATCCATAGCTCTAGAAAATCTATCCCGGCTGTCAGTAGAAGGCTCCCAGTCTTTGATGTCGAACCTGCAAAACAATTTTTGAAGGAGAGAAACAACCTACAATGGATCTGACACCATGTGAAAATTAAGGCCAGCAATAGATTAATTTTACTCACAACAATTATCAATTGATCATGCAAAATTGCTCACAAAAGAGACTGAATATGGAGCTCTAACACTAAATTGTATTAACTGAATGTACAATAGCCAACCCTATAATAACATAGGTTGATGAATAAATAGAATACATCAAGAAATCAAATGCATGAGGAGGCATCCAAATCTAGCATAAAGCAGGCTTACCAAAAATAAGCAAATCCCCCATAGGTGTAAAAAGCTGATCCCAAATCTGTCATGGAGCTCACGAATTGGCAAAAAGGCATAGGCAAGCTAAAGAGTCATGGAATGGAAACTCATACATTCTTTTGCATGGAGAAAAGAGAGGAGGATGTGTAGGACAAAAAACAAGTCAACCTCACCTAGTCTAGCTTTTCCTTTTGCCTTAAAACACTGAAAAAGCAGACAATAAAGCAGAAAAAGTAGAAGGGCACCTAGGAGGCCAGGAATAAAGCAAAATTGATTCCTTTAGCTCTCCCATGCGTTACATGAGTCAAATAAGGCAAGTTTGACCTCTATGGATAGGCAAATAGCAACTTGCACAAGGTGGGACACATGAACTAGGCAAATAAGACAAAAATAATGGAATTAATGTCTAAGTGGGTAAACTATGGGTTGATTATTATAACAATAGATGTAAGGGAAATTACCATTCTAGGAATGGAGTCACCTGGTCAGTTACCAGGAACACTCAGTCTAGGACTGAGTAGCCATTCTGATGTGATAGAGGGATGTGTTCCCACTTGATCAGATGTAAGGTATGAACCATTCTATCATGGCTAAATGATTAAGCTCCTTCCATGTCATATGTGAGTGTTGGCCATTCCGACGAGTAGGTCGGATGTAAGGGAAACTTCCATTCTCTAAGAGAATGGAGGCAACTGGTTAGTTACCAGGTAGCTTAGTCAAGGAGGACTGGGGGCCATTATGAAATGATTGCTGGGATGTGTTCCCTCATGAACAAATATGAGTGCAAGCCCTTCCATAATTGTGAGCAGGATGTGTTCCCGCCTAGGTTCATGTAAATGTAGAGCCTTTCTTCGCATCATGTTTTGATCAGATATAAGTGTTGAGCCTTTCTTCGCATCATGTGTTGATCAGATATAAGTGATGTGCCTTTATTTTCATCATGTGTTGATCAGATGTAAGTGCAGTGACTTTCTTCGCATCATGTGTTGATCAAATGTAATTGCAGTATCTATCTTCGATCATGTGTTGATCAGATAGAGAAATTGAAGCCTTTCTTTGATCATGTGTTGATCAGATGTAAGTGCTGGGCCTTTTTTATATGATTATAGGATTAGTTCCTAAATGACCAGATGTGAGTGCTGGGCATGCCTTTCTGACAAGTAGGTTAGATGTAAGTGCTAGGTGTTCCTTTACTTGATCATGTGTTGATCAGATGTAAGTGCAGTATCTATCTTTGATCATGTGTTGATCAGATAGAAATGATGAGCCATTCTTTGATCATGTGTTGATCATATAGAAATGATGAGCCTTTCTTCGATCATGTGTTGATTAGACATAAGTGCTAAAGAATACCTACATGGAGGCTAGGCATACAACCAACATGAAAAAGGGTTGGCTCTGTAGAACTTCCTATGATGAAAAGAATCATGAGATAGCACCCCTGATGATCCATATCTAATGATGATAGCCTGTGATGATCTAGATCAAGTGATGATGATCCAGTAGTGATGATCTAGATCGAGTGATGATCCAGATCGAGTGATGATCCAAATCCAATGATGATGACCAATGATGATCCATATCTAGTGATGATCCAGATCTAGTGATGATGTCCCATGATGATCTAGATTGAGAGATGATCCAGATCCGAAGACGAAGATGAATTGAGATGGAGATAATGAGATGATCTAGCTAATACAGAGAAGAAGACTAGTGCTGAAAATTGTGTCGAAAGAATACCTTCCTAGTTAGGAGGGAGTGTTGATGTATTTGTAACTTCAGGATGTATTCATCTATGTATCTTATGTATTATAACCCGATGTTTATTCCGGGATGTATCTATAATGTAATTGAGTCATATTGTCATGCCCCGATGTTTCGATCGGGAGGATAAATAATGTAAAAAAGTCATGTCAATTCATAGTGAGTAACCCTCTGATTGTCTAAGGGTTAAAGTCCCCGTAGTTCCAGGGCACTAGGGTTATTAGACTCTCCTAGTAGAGGTCGTCCCTAGTAGGGTTTTAGTCATGTCGAAATTAGTATAAAAAGAGAACTGGAGTCTCTATTTATCATACAACTCATCCACACTCAAGTGTATCACATAGTTGAGGAAGGAGAAGACACTGGGGATGGATAAGAAGAATATTACTGCTGTTGGGAGATCACTTACTATTTTGGGGATTTTACTGTTTTGGTGCTAATTCTATCTCTGAGGAAGTTGTAGGGTTTTATCCTTTATGGCTTCCCCGAGGAAAAACACTGTGTTCATTGTCTCTTGTTATTGATTGTTGTACTTGTTATTCTCTTAGTTAAAGATCCTAATAATGCTAGTTTAATGTTGAAAAACTAACATTTTCTTAAATGGAAAGGTATATTGGGAGGGGGGTCAGCAACAATTTTAGGAGGAATTTTCCAATATTTAGTTAAATTAGAGATGTTCTTTAATATCTAATGAATGGTCATGCTATGTAATGAGTTCATTAAGTGAACCCTCGTTGGTCTAAGGACACTTAGTGACTTTTGGTCCTTGAGTGAAAAAACAAATGGAGCAGCATAATTCCATGTTGTTGGATCCTATAGGTGTGTATGGGGAAGATAGATATGAAAACACTACCAATAGTTGCACAGTGGCATTTTTTTTGCAGAGTTGACCAACTAATGCAAGATTTTAATTCAAGGAAAGTGAGCAAAGCCCTAATTTACTAAATCAATGAACAATGTAGTCATCAATCCATGAAAACATAGTGGCGAGGGCCCCCTAGATGTATTTGCATGCCAGGAGACCAACGCAGTTGACGTCTCATTGATCTGACCTTTAGTTGTCGATTTATGTCTAGTTGACAGTTGCCTCAAAATGTGGTTCATGAACACTTGGTGACTTCCAGTCCTGGAGCGAAAAGCCAAACATAGTAGCATAATTGCATGTCGTTGGCTCCTGCAAGTGTGTATAGGAAAGGTTGATATGGGAACACTATCAATAGTCGCATGATCAATTTTTTTGCAAATTTGACCCACCAATGCAAGAGTTGCATTCAAATAAATTGATAAAAACCCTATTTTATGAAATCAATGCATAAAGTAGTCATCAGGTCATGCAAACACTATGGAGAGTCCCCCCTAGATGTATTCAAATTCGAGGAGACCAACATAGTTGACATTTTCTTGATCCAACCTCCGGTTGCTGATTTATGTCCAATTGAAAGTCACCTCAAAATGTGGTTCATGGACACTTGGTGACTTTTAGTCATCAAGCGAAAAACCAAACAGAGCAGCATAATTGCATGCCTTTGGCTCCTACAAGTGTGTATGGGAAAATATGATATGGGAACACTACCAATAGTGACACTGTGGATTTTTTTTCAGATTCAACCCATGAATGCAAGAGTTCCAAGAGTTGACCCACAAATGTAATTAAATGTGCATTAATATAAAAAAAATCATTAAAAGTAAATTACAACAACTCTATATCATGTTATTTTTTGAATTATTTTTGGTGGTGTCTAAAGACATCGTTAGTTCTTGGTGCCTCCGATGTGCTATAGATTGTGTTTGTATCCTAGGCATGTGAAATGATAAAAATTAGTACTCTCATCCGAAATTAAACAGAACCCAATGAAATTGTGCAAACATTATTTATAGATAACTCAACTGAGGGTGTAGGATCGTGTTTATGTTTTCCAGTATACTGTGTATAGTAGGATGTATGTGAATGGTATTCGTCTATCATAGGTTAGTATTGAAATTGTATAGGTTAATGGTAATGAAATTGTGCTTCAGTGACACACTTTAAATTTTAAATAATGCACCTGACAATCTAGCCACACTAGACAATCTAGTAACACCTCACAATGCACTCACTCGAGTAGGAAATCTGGATCATCTCTGTTGTCGATGGTCTCCATCAATCTCTCATGCTATAAATGAGGTAGCAAGTATCGTACATGTGACCTATTTTTGTTCAAAACTTTTCGTTCCTTCATGTTTATACCAACTACTAGGTTGGTGAAGTGGTATACAATAGCTCCTGGTCTATAATCTTGATATACATACCCACCCTTCCATTTATGTTGTGCTTCTAGTGTAAAGTACTCCCCTTTTATAACCATGGAGCCAGTTGGGAATTCAATATTTTCATCATTTCTAACAAGTTTGAGATTGGTTTGTTTCCCCTCTAAGCAACAGGCCAATCAATAGTTAGAACCCCATTCATTATTTTTTTGGGAAACCATTGCATATATTTGACCTGTGAAAGGAAATATGTCAAGTTAACAATACATTTATTAAAAAAGGTCTTGATTGTAACATAAATAAAATTTCTTTAAATCTAAAGGCTTGTAGTGATTTAGGTACTACAAATTTACTTTTTTGCACCTGGTTGTATGAGATCGGATATGTGATCATAGTCTATAGAAATATATGTCTCATCATCTTCCAAATTGTCTATTTCATTACCCCCATTGAAATCAGTGGCAAGTGTCACTCAATACCATGTATCAAACGTATCTATATACTCACAATCACCCCATTCATTGATGCTATAGGAACCGCAAAAGCAAGATTTCAATCTTGTCCAAATTTGTAGGTATGAGTTTTCTAAGTTTCTAATTGAATGAAATAGTCGAGTTCCATGCAATGTGTTCACCCAATGTGTGTTGGATTGGTCCACATTTTTCACCTCCCATAATATTCTTTGCACTAGGTTTTTCCTTGTTACTTGTTCTCCCATCACAGATGCACACCATTTCACTATAGATGCACCACCTCAAAGGCGAGCACCTATAAACTTCATCTGTTCCCTTCTAAGGGTAGTTTTTATGTATGCACCATCACCATCATGCTCTCCTTTTCCATGAAAATTTTCGAAGTAGTTCCATAAATGTGATACCTTGTATTTTATGTGCAACCAACATAACCATTGAAATTCACCTGCATTCTTGAACTATTCAGCAGAACCATCTAATCAAATCAAATGACATCATGCATGATACCATTTGGATCGGTGGTAGAGAATTTCAAGTCAAAAACACATAGGATGATATGGACTTAAGTAGTTACCGAAATTTAGTAAGGAACTAGAAATGAAGAGTATGTGGAACTTAATAAACTAGGACAAGTTCTGATGTAGGGTGATTTATCATGACTATATACCACCTTACACTCTCTTTAGATGGATTAGACATCCTAAGAAACCTTTTAATCAAACTTCAAATTAATGGAATGTACCATCCTTCCCAATTATTAATAGAATGTAGACTACCATGGAGTGTTCAGAATGGTGTATAGGTTAAGACTGGGAAAGGCATTATAAGGGGATTTAACAACACATTTATCTAGTGTAGGAAACATATGAAAGAATCATGATGGTTTGGAAACAAGGTTCTAAGAGTGTGAAGCAACTAAATTTTTAAGGGAGGATGAAGTAAAATTGGAATGTTTTCACAATAAAATTGATGAGGGGACATATGTACAGTTAAAGGCAAATCCTAACATCCTAATAAGGATCTGCAACAAGGATGGAGAACATGCATTGCTAAAATGGGATATGAAACCTTAATGGATGTTGAAGTTAATCGCTAGTCATTGGTATAGAAGGTAAAATATAAAAAATCAAGACAAATGTTCACATCATTAACCATCATGTTTAAAACAATTTAAAATCTTTACATGGGATAACCTCTAAAGGAAACTTAAACAATGTCCCAATGTATGGTATTTGTGCTCGTAGGCATGAGAATACAATCCTGATATTTTTAACAAACTTCCTTTTTCTCTTCAACTATGGAAGGAACTAGAATCATTGATTAAGATTAAAATATTTGGATATGCAACATATTGGAGAAAAGATTTGAGCATAGTTTTAGAGAATAGAATTAAAGATTACTAATTGGTTCCCTACCTTACCATTTGGGGTTTATGGTTGGTTAGAAAATTGATGCGTTTAAAAATATGCACCTCTTAGACCTCATAGGTGAGTGCAATTATATACATGGTGATAAATACCTATAAAGGAGAGTTAAAATAAAAGAGCGAAATAATTATAGAGTTATTGAATATAGAATGTTCACTACCATGGGTGTTTCTTGATGGAGCTTACTAGCATACTCAACATCTAGGAGGAATAATCTAGGAGGAATCACAGTCATGATTTTTATCAGGGAGAATCACTTCATTTAATTGTTGGTTAGTTTGGGAGAAGGAACAAAGAATCAAGCACAAGCGTTGGCACTTTGAGTCATAATGCGGGTGGCAAGTCGAGGGATTTGATTTATCTATAGGTATATGGGTTGTCTCTCCTCGTGATAAATTGGATGATATTTATACAAAACATTGGAGATCTAAGCATTAAGAACCTACCCAATGAGATCAAATGTGCAACAAGCTTATCTAACATATAACATTTAGCCATGTTTATAAGGAGAAGAACCAGCATGGAGATTAAACATCAAAGTTAGGACCATCCAAAGAACATGGAAGTTTGTAGTTTAAGGAATTCCACTCATGTATAGACTAAAACATGGAATTTTGAAAGAACAACAACAAAACAATTTTGGCATGAACAATGGAAGATGGAATTAACATAAATCTTGAGAATGTTTATTAATTTTTGTACATGTATATAAAAACCATAGTTAAAAATAGATTGTGCTTAAAAGCTAATTGTGTATAATAACATATATAATGCACACTTAACAAAATGACCTGCCAAGATAGGAAAGACGTTACCTAGATCCCCAGTACGCATACGCAAAGAACCTGCCAAGTACACTTGTAAGTCCACCAAGAGAGACAACAGGAAGAAGAGTTTGACTTACGAGCATTTAGATTTAGAATGATTAGATTTGATTGGATTTTCTGAAACAATGATTCCTCTTCTTATGAGGATGGCTGGAGGGAGCAGCCAAAGGGAACTGTTTATTTAGCTTACCGAGATGGAACATAGTAGTGCTTGAGGCACATAGTCCACTTAACTATACGGAACACTGCATAGGTCGTGGAATAAAGAAAGCTTAAAAAAAATATTTATATGTTACGGTGAGCATACTTTAAATTTTTTCACTTTTGAGTAATAAGGATGTATGATTAGTCTTTTCAATTAAAGGTTTAGTTAAAAAAATGCATTTGTCACCCTAATATGCATAGAAAATAAGCTTTTTTTTCTAAAATATTCTCGTTTTATTAATATTTTATTGGATCATGTTCACAAATAATACATATACTATATTAAAAAAAATCTACCACCCCACTTCATTCATTATAATATAAATATATTTATCAACATAATTAACAACAAAATTATATAAATTAATATATAAAAACAAAAGACCAAAACGTTATAGATATCAGAATTTTTTTTTAATTTAGAAACAAATAAATTTAAAAATATTATCATAACACACATCAAAATATTTAGTATTTATCTACTATAAATTTGTATTAGATTTAAATATTCAATATTACATATAACAATTAGACGAAGACAGACATGAAAAATAGACATAATATAACGATCACACATGAAAATTATAGGGCAAATTGAAAATTATATATATATATAGATATAGATATATATCCGCCTCTCAGCAGCCGATACGAAGTTGTTGCCCATCCTATAATTCAATGCCCAGAAATCTTTCGTGCTTGCGACCAGCTAAGTAAAGAAACCTCCACAAAAACGAACGTTACCCCCATTTTGAACGGATTTTTTTTTGCACAATATATTTAAAAACTTGAAGCCATTTTGAACCGATTGCTTCTTTGTTCATAAGATAGATCTGAGAACGAGAAATTTAAACCATTTTGAACAAACGCTCCCACTATATAATATTTGAAATTTAAACCAGTTTGAACGGATTGTTTCTTTGCACCATATATTTAAAATGTTAAGCCATAGTGAACGGACTTTTTCTTTGTTCATAAGATAGATCTGAGAACGAGAAATTCTTCTCTGGACCCGGAATTAAGACAGAAGGCATCTGCAATATCGTGGAGTTCTCCAACTCCAGCACCAGTGAAGAAGATGTTAAGGGGAAGGCTCCAGCTGATGTTAAGGGTAAGGCTCCAACTGAGATTCAAACCACAGACAGTTCTGGGGATGTTGCATCTAATTCCGATAGTTTTCCCACACCATAATACTCCATGTTATTGGGTCTATGCAAGGTTTTGTCAAGATCTTGGACTCCGGTTTCAGACATGATCGATGGATGGTCGAGAGGCATTAGGGCAACTGTTGTGTAAAATTCATTGATTACTTGTTGCACCGAGAGGCGCTCTACAGCCCAGTATGGTGAAGATCTTGTAACGTTACCTAACTTTATGTAACGTTATTTTTATTAATAAAAAATATTTTTTTAAATTATAGGCCAAAATAAATGTCGGCCATAAAAAAAACCTAATATGGGGGAGATGTTGTAATCTTCCTACCTAACAAAACAATATAAAAAAAAATATGGGTGAGGAAAAAAACACAATATGGGGGAGATGTTGTAATGTTTTTACTTAACAAAATAATAAAAAATGTTGGCCTTGCACATGGTTTTAAAACCATAAACCATGTGCATGGTTTTAAAAGCATGGTTTAGAACCATTGGCATAAAACTATGGTTTTAAAACCACGCACATGGTTTTAAACCATGGTTTTAAAACCATGCACATGGATTATGGTTTTAAAACCATGTGCAAGGCCTTCTAAACAACCCATCATTTTATAGTACATGGTTTAGGAGGGCCTTGCACATGGTTTAAGGCCTCCTAAACAACCCATAGTTTTATTCTACATGGTTTAGGAGGGCCTTGCAAATGGTTTTAAGACCATGTGCAAGGCCTCATAAACAACCCATGGTTGTAGGAGGGCCTTGCATATGGTTTTAAAACCATGTATGGGGAAATGTTGTAATGTTAGTTCATAACAAAATAACAAATAATATACGTGCTTGAAGAGATTTGATCCCTCTTGACGCTTGATAGAGCCTATGATTTGGATCTACGCTGGTTACATGACATTAACCAATCTTAAATAGTTGTTATATTTATTATATTAGTGACATGAACTAACAGGGATTTCACTTAGTGAACCTTTTACATAGCAAGTGCGATAGGGGAATATTAAAGAATACCTTTAATTTCTAAGGATATTGACCGAAACTCTTTTTGTTGAAACCCCTCCCAATAATTAAAACTTCTTCCCAACCCCTTTTTATACCTGAATCCTTATAAACCACCCTAACCACTCGGACCTTGAACCCCTCATCCCCCAATACCTGCAATATATTGGTTCAATTTTTTATAATTTTAAAACCCACAATATGAACTAACGTGATAGGATATTGGTCAACAAGTGAAGCCCTAGTGCATGAACAGACCTCAAATAGCTGAAAAAAGTATCGAGGCTTATGATCCAAATCAGGATGTTCGGCTCAAGATAGAAGGGATCTACAATAGTTTTCACGAAAATGCATAAGAATCTGAGTTATTCTCAGTAAATGGAAAGCTCGTCATATATCATATGTGCAACCAGATGATTTAACATTCTCAGTATTTGAGATCAATAAAAGACTTTCAACAACTATTCGAGCCACTCTTTTGTGGCAATCACGGTTTCCCGTAACAACGATAATTAATCAAGGTAACATTTCTATGCTTCAATAGTGTTTCAGGTTTTAATGAAATACTAGTGATTTCTCAACTTATTCTCGGAATTATTGACACTTTCCTTTATCTTTACAGGCATCGAGCTTCATCCTCAACGTCTTCCAGGATGCGTATACAAACATAGCTTGGTCGAAGCATTTAGAGTAGATGAGTGAGCAACTTCACTACTCTAGACCTTTGCAGAGAAAACAATGTAACTACCTATGTAAAAACTTCCAAAAATTTAGCACAAGTGCTAACAAGGTGATTTATCATAAATACACCTTACACTCTCTTTGAATGGATTAGACATCCTAAAGAAACCTTTTAAATCAAACTTCAAATTACTGGAACGCTCTAAACATCTTCCCCAATTATTGAATGTAGACTAGCATGGAGGGCTGGGAATCGTGTATAGGTTAAGAAGGGGAAATATGTGATAAAGGGGTTTATTCCATGCTAGGAATGGTGTATAGGCTTAAATTGGGAAAGATGTGATAAGGGGTTTAACAACGAAGTATTTATTTGAGAGGAATTATCATTTGGATTACAACATAATAATCTTTGCATGGAACATATAAAGAAAGGTTGATGGTTTGGCAACAAGGTTTTAAGAGTGCCAAGAAATTAAATTAAAAATATGTAAGGGAGGATGAAGTAAAAATGAAATATTTTCAGAGTAGAATTGATGAGGGGACATATACACTTAAAGAAATATCTTAACAACTTGATAAATTTCTACAACAATGATGGGGAACATGCACTGTTAAAATTGGATATGAAATGTTAATGAACTTGGAAGTCAATGGCGAGGATAAAATATAAAAAAAAAGGCAATTATTCACACGGTTCACCATCATGTTTAAAATATTTACATGGCATAACCTCGAAAGGAAACTTAACCAAGGTCCCAATGTGTGATGTTTGTGATGGAAGGCATGCGAGGACATTCTTCATATTTATAAACAATGTCCTTGTTCTCTTCAACTATGGAAGGAACTATAAACAATGTCCTTTTTCTTTTAAGATTAAAGTATTTGGATAAGGGCGCTCGCACGAAGTTTGGTCCACTTTTTGGTGCCACTTAGGAAATCAGAAACGCACTTCCGAAGTGCAAATCAAGAATGCATATGCATTATTGATGGTACGTTCAGAATAACCCGAGCCTAAACACAAGGCTAAGGTTCGTGAAAATATATCGCATATGTGATATATCGCATATGCATTTTGTAATGTTAAATATCGCATATGCAATATATCACATATGGTGGTATGAGGAACCAAAAAAACAATTTATTAATAAAGGATACAACTTTGGTGGTTTTCTCCTTCTTTGGATTTCCATGTAAAATCATTATGTATTGTGCATTTCTATTGAATGGTTGTTGAATGTTTTATTAATGTGTGATTATTACTTGAAGTGATGAAATTAAAATTATTAGAAGTGTCTAATACCGATTCCCCCCCCCCCCCTCCCCCCAATCTCAACATCTATAAATATTCAAACAATTGGTGTCAAAGCATGTTTTATTCACATAGTTTGACAACTAGAAGACATATCCCATATATTACTCATGGATTTTCAATTAGTATATCCTAAAAAAGTTCCCTTTTTAAATGGAATAGATTATGTACCATGGAGCATAAAAATAGAGGCATATATGTAGGTTGTTGAGCTTGAAATTTGGAGTGTAGTTCATAATGGATACACAAATCCAAAGAATCAACCAAAAGGATCAATAACAAATAATCTACACAAATACAATCCAAAGAAAATGAATGCAATTTTGAATGGCCTATCATATTGTGAGAAGAACAAAATGGGACAATGGAATTAAATTACATAGCTCTGTGAGAATATATACTATCTTTATTCAAAAGAAACTCTCTCAATAAAATGAGATACAACCCAAACAAATGATGAATCCATTGAGAGAAAAAGAAAAGTCTCCAAAGATAAAGAAGACTTTGAAACCAAAGAATAAGTATATCTAGAGGAAGAACTTATTAGTTCTCTATGTGAACTAAAGAAAGATGAAAGAGAAAACTAATCATTAATGGAGCAATTGCAAAAGTATCAAGATGAATATTATATTTCAAAAGAAGGGACCAAAAGATTATTTTTGGATGTTATGCAACCAAGTCCCATAAATAACACACAAATAGTAGAAACACGATAAAAGAGAGTAATCCATGCCTGAATAATGAAGAACATAGATAAATAACAATCCTCTTTGAGGGAGGAGCCTCCTTACACAATGCAATTATGTACCCAAGACAAGACAATATGCAATTCTTACTAATATGAGAATATCCCCTTACTATATATAGGAGACATATGTATACAATAACAACTAATTGACCCAAGCCTACATCAATAATATGTAATACACTGCCATATAGGAGGTAAACTGTGCCACACTATAAAGGGAAATTGTGCCCAATAGGGGGAAATGTTCCCAACATTTAGGTCTTAACGTTGGACTGAAAGAAAAAATTGAAAATACACAACAAACCCTCACAAATAAACTAGAGGAGAAGGAAAAAAATTGCAAGCAAGAAGATGAAATTATCTCCCTAATAAAGGAACTGAAACAAATATATAAGAACCATGAATAATTTCAAAATACCATTGTTGGTGTAAGAAAAGTAAAATAGTAGATCTGCCAAGAAAATTGATGAAGACCTAACAAGTCAACTTCAAGAGAATAAATAATTTTTTCAAAGGAAAGAGTTTGAGATCCTTTCTATATGGAAGAAGATTTGGATAAGATAGTTTCCCAGTTGGAGACAAATTCAAAATTTGAGAAGAGCACCATGATTTGAGATAAAATATTTGGTTGTTAAATATATCCACATGAAAAGCGTAGTCTTTGTTTTGACAACAATCATAAAACCGTTGAAGAAATATTCAAGTCAATTGAGGAGAAGAATAAAATCAACACAAATGCCTTTAAAATCCCTAATGGAAATGAGTACACCAACATTTAATGGAAGCATAATCATCCAAGGTATGATAGAAGCAAGCACAAGAGGGATGCACTTCCAAGGAGACAACATACACCTAGTTAAAAAAAAACCTTAGTTCCTTACTTTTCAATATTGCATATGTGATATATCCCATATGCGATATATATTGCAAGTGAGATATATCCCATATACGATATATCACATATGTGATATTGAAAATCAAAAAGAAAAAATAAAACAGAGGCCGTAGGCCCCTCAAATCTCATTTTCACAGGATCGAGACAGTGAAAAACCGCAGGAGCGAAATAGCGCAAGTGCAATTTGCGTTTTACCTTTTCGAGGTCGAGGTCGAGTTCGAGGTGGATTGCTCCAATGGCAGGTAAATGCTAGCTTATTATTTTCATTTAGTCTTCTATTCTTTAATTTTTTTCAGAATTTCATTGTTTTTATAATTATTTTGAACAAATTTAAAAAAATAATTGAATGTGAACAATCAAATAATGATTATAAGTAAAATAACTTGTAGTTTTTTTGTTTAAATCTTAACAGACAACACAAATGAACAACACAATGTGGAAAAACCACCCTCTAATAACCCTCAACAACCTAACCCACAACAATCTAACCCACAACCAAACCCAAACTCGGAGGGGGAACAAGATAGAAACGCACAGATTATTGCACGCTTGGCATCACTGAGGCGCCTTAGCTCATCTATTAGAGGGGGGGGTTCATTTGAGAGATTCTTTAGCCGATGCCTTAGACACAATAACAAACACAATTTTTAATGCCCAATGAGATATCTACAACATTACCTCATAAAGAGAATCCAGGAGGAAATACTACTCCAATGGATTGACTCATTGACTCATAAAATTACAAAAGATCAATTATTTTCATTATTCCGAGACCCTAGAACTGGATTGGTTCCACCCACCAGTCAAGCACACATTTCCATAAATTGGTGCATTGAACCAAATATAAAGGTCAATTGGATGGATCGTTGCTATATGGTCTTCGATGAAGACCGCCATGGGAATAGGGACATCCCATTTTTTTTCCTTAGGAAGTTGTATGCAGAATTCATCCTAGAGAAACATGTTAACTACTTCAATCTCTTAGGAAACCAGGGTTTTGGTCATGGGATGCCCCAATATAGGGAAGGTGCCAGGACAGATCCCAACCATGTGCCATGCCCACCACGCACACCAAAAACCCCTTGGGTATATCCTCCCGTAGGTCCTGTCATTGAATATGCACAAGAGGAATTATTTGACATGGCAGATACATTGCTTGAGCATGGGACTGATGTCTAAGTCAATGTAGAACAAGGGGTTGGCACTTCTACGCCAATCCCATCTACAGATCACAGAGGAGATGTAGAGTTTTCAGAGTATCATGTTATTCCACACCCTTGCACATCGTGTGGAGACATATGCTATGGCCCTGCTTCCGACTTCCGAGATGATGGATTACTTCGCTTTGTAAGTAAAACTCATTATTTTAATATTATATTTTGTTTCATATCAAAATGTTCAATTGTTTCGCAATTTATTTCTATTTAATTATCTAACAAATTATGTGAACAAATATACAGCTGGTGTCCCATGGCACACCACAGTCGCATAGTCCGCCGATCAACGTTGAGAACAATGATGCGATTGTCAATATTGCTTATGGGTTTGGTTCACCAATAGGGGTAAGAACTATACTTGTTAATTTGTCAACTTTATTTACATATTTATAGTATAGATTGTAACATTCAATATGTATCCTAATTTTGATACAACATGTTTTATGCAGATTGCCCAGGATGAGTATATTGTATCGCAGCCTATTCCCTCTCATGCAAAGGTAGATTCGCAGATACAGGTATTATTTGAAATATGATTATAATTATGTTTTGCTTTATTTGGAAAAATAATTTTTTAACTTGTATCACTTTGACATATGTTACTTTATGCAAGAACCTATTGTGACAGTGGTTCTTGAAGAGCACCAAAGCGAGGCTGTTGTCAACCCGCCTCTTTCCGCCAAACATGTATGTATGTCTCGCTTTCTTTGGTAGTTCATCATTTTCCTTCCAGGTAGTATATATGTCTCTGATTCACTATTTTATATGAAATTGACATATATATGCTAATTTATATGCAGGACCCTAGTGAGGCACTGGTGTGTGAAGAGCACCAAACCGGTGGCCCACCTTTAACGAGGCGGTAGGTATGTTTATGCAGATCGCTTTCTTTGTACGTTTTTGTACATATCTTGATTGTAACATTCAATATGTATCCTAATTTTGATACAACATTTTTTATGCAGGTTTCCCAGGATGAGTATATTGTCTCGCAGCCTATTCCCTCTCATGCAGAGGTAGATTCGTAGACACAGGTATTATTTGAAATACGCTTTTTATTATATTCTTTTAATTATGTTTTTATTTGTTTGGAAAAATAATTTTTTAACTTGTATCGCTTTGACATATGTTACTTTATGCAGGAACCTATTGTGATAGTGGTGCCTGAAGAGCACCAAAGCGAGGTTGTTGTCAACCAACCTCTTCCCCCCAAATAGGTATGTATGTTTTGCTTTCTTTGGTAGTTCATCATTTTCTGTCTAGGTAGTATATATGTCTCTGATTCACTATTTTATATGAAATTGACATATATATGCTACTTTATATGTAGGCTTCTAGTGAGGCACCATTTCATGAAGAGCACCAAACCGGTGGCCCACCTTTGACGAGCCAACAGGTATGTTTATGTAGATCGCTTTCTTTGTACATTTGTGTACATATCTTTTTCTGATTTGGTGCTTGAAGAGACCCAAATTGGTGATCCTCTCCCCCTGCAAGGTACATGTATATTTGTTGACATTGGCATATATATATATATATATATTCTTATACAGGATGATAGTGAGAAAGTGGTGCAAGAAGAGAACCCAATCAGGGTTGCTGTTAGTGAGGCACCAGGACCTGTGATTACTTACTCACGTAAAGTAAGTAGAAATTTTATTTTGGTTTTGGAATTTGAACAAATGTACATAGAAATTTTAAAGGTTGGTAAATTAACTTACAAATGTTGGTTTTTCTGCAGTCTCCACTGATGAGACATATCCCTCTTGTTCCCGATGGGGATCACCAGTGAGAAGTCGCAAAAGAAAGCTAGACTTCTCCGAAGACTCTGCAAGTGGTAGTAAAATGGGGGATAACTAGAAAAAATGTATAGGGGGCATACATAGATGTATCTTTTTGTTCATATGTACACACAGATGTACTTTTTGATCCACTATTTTGTATTATGTCCGTGTGGCATGGCAATTTTTGTACAACATTATTGCTATACATATATAATATAAAGCAAGGTTCAAATTTATACATATATATATATATGGTTGGCTTCATCTTGGAACATGATATCATGGTTGAATTGGTCTTGGAACATGATATGTGTGGTTCATGCATGTGTGCTAACTTAAATTAATTTCCAATACTTAAAGGAACAATTTAAACGACTAATCAACTTTTTAACATCATACAATTCTAGCATACAATAACATACCCTAAGTTACACACAGTAACACACAGTAACATACTCTACAATTCTAACATACACAGAATAACATACTCTACATTACCCTACAACACTAGCATCATACCATACTATGATACAATAACATGTACCATAACATAACATACTAAAAATATGCACCGTTTAACACTAAGTCATGCATGCATGTGTAATATATACCATATCATACCCTACAATACCCTATGATACTAGTTCGTCATACCATACTAACATACATCATGTACCCTACAAACCCTAAATTGGTTGAAGTAAGCCCTAGTTGGTGCATGCAAATTTGTGTCATTGAAATCCTAGTTGGTGCATGCAAGTATTGGTGATCATGTGTTTCTAGTTCCCTCTCCTAACTTGCATGATTTCTCACTAAACCCTAGTTTCATCTCATACCTTGGTAACCCTAGTTGGAGGATGCAAATTGTTGTTCATGAAAGCCTAGTTGGTGCATGCAAGTATTTGTGATCATGTGTTTCTAGTTCCCTCTCTTAACTTGCAAATTGCTCACCAAACCCTAGTTCCATCTCATACCTTGGTAACCCTAGTTCCACCACATGCCTTTAATTCCATCTCATCAAAATACCCCAATAGATAACAACACACAAAATACTACATGATCTTTGCAAATGTGCCAATTTAAAAAATTGTCCAAAAATAATAATAATATTTTATAGAAAATATCCAAAAACACACATAGTCTTATACATCCAAAAAATTGTATGAACCAAAAGATTATCTAACTCAGCCAAAATAGTGAAATATATACATTGATATTACATGTCACCTTTATTTGAATCACAAGGAAGAAACCAAATAGGGCCCTTCAATTGTAAAATTCTAACTCCATATCTTCCAGAATTTTACATGCTTAAGAAAGAGAATAAACAATAATGTTTAGTTCCCCAAAACATGCTGAAAATAAATGTAATAAAGAGTAGCAGTATTTGACAATTAGGTCTTGTTTAACATCCAATTTAGAGTGAGATCCTAGTCAACAAAAACCTAGAGAGTTTTTACACCACCATTGAAATCACATTTCATCAAGAGCATTAAGGCCATTAATTATCCAAAGTTGTTTGTTCCAATGCCAGTTCCAACTTTATACTTACTCACATGCATATATCAAAGAAAAATAAGATGCCTTGTGATACTAAAATTTGGATCACTTTGATATGTACCATCAAGGAAACCCATGACTTTGATATGTAAGCTACCATGGGAAAATAATTAGATGTACATGTGTTTAGTGTACTTTTTGAGACAATGCTTGAATAAGAGATTAATTCTTGAACAAAAGAATGGTTTTTTCCTCAAGTAGAATTAAGAACTAAGTTCACCCCTAGCCAAATCCCCCATATGACCATGTACAAATAATTAATTTATGATTCTTTTGAGTTCTCTTTTTCCATACCAATGCCACTAACAATTATAATAAAAGCACATCTCATACCTTGTTCCATCTCATAAAGCACATCTCATAACTTGAATGATTACACACCAAACCCTAGTTGGACATCTCATACATTGTCTTGACCCTAATTGGAGCATGCACAACTTGGTGACTCATGAAAGCCTATTTGGTGCACGCAAGTATTGGTGATCATGTGTTTGTAGTTCACTCTCCTAACTTGCATGATTTCTCACCAAACCCTAGTTGGACATCTCATAGCTTATCTTGACCCTAGTTGGAGCATGCAACTTGGTGACTCATGAAAGCCTAGTTGGTGCATGCAAGTATTGGTGATCATGTGTTTCTAGTTCACTCTCCTAACTTGCATGATTATGCACCAAACCCTAGTTGGACATCTCATACCTTGTCTTGACCCTAGCTGGAGCATGCAACTTGGTGACTCATGAAATCCTAGTTGGTGCATGCAAGTATTGGTGATCATGTGTTTGTAGTTCACTCTCATAACTTGCATGATTGCTCACCAAACCCTAGTTTGACATCTGATGGCTTGTCTTGACCCTAATTGGAGCATGCACAACTTGGTGACTCATGAAACCCTAGTTAGTGCATGCAAGTATTGGTGATCATGTGTTTGTAGTTCACTCTCCTAACTTGCATGATTGCTCACAAAACCCTAGTTGGACATCTCATACCTTGTCTTGACCCTAGTTGGAGCATGCAACTTGATGACTCATGAAATCCTAGTTGGTGTGTTATCTCCCAAATAAAATAAATTTATTTTTGATAGTATGAAGAATTTAAATGATGCAATGAAGGATATGAAGATCACTAACAATTTTGAAGACCTCTATTTTTTATGCAAATTTCACCAAGTTGTGGCTTCGGTGGCTTGGGTCAGGATCAAAACATCTCATTAGCCACTGAAAGATGGAAGATAAGTAGCAGGTGGAAGACCCCTTCGACAGATAGGCGCACTACTGTAACGTTTTTACACCATCGGATCATTTCTTAACAGCAATCGGAGGTTTTAAAGGCTTTAAGATAGACGAGATAGAGATAAATATTTTCACAGTGTTGGCATCGGAACTTGAAAGGACTGACGATTGGAGAGCTAGTTCCCTAAGGCACCGCAGCTGCAGAGAAAATAATGAATAAAATTTCCACCATTGCGGAGAAGATAGTGGCTAAAATTCCCACCACTGAGGATAATAAAGGGATTAAAAGCTCTGACGGTAAGAAGTTTTGAGTTTTGATCGCCGACATTGCGGAGTCTTAGTTCACTGCAGAGCCGCAACAGTGGAAGAAAGATAGACTACAGGTCATCGGCAATTTAGTCCTCCGAGGAGCCACAACTGCAGAGAAAATAATGACTAAAAGTTCTGCCACTGCGGAGAAGATAGTGGCTAAAATTTCAGCCACTGCGAAGAATAGAGGGATTAAAAGCTCCGATGGTAAGAAGTTTTTAGTTCCAATCATCGATGTTGTGGATTCTTAGTTCACTGCGGAGCCACAATGGCGAAAGAAAGACAGACTATGGGTTCCATGAGCAAATGAAAACTTTGGCATTGGAACTTAAAAGCACTAACTATTAGCAAAATAGTTCGCTGTGGAGCCACAACTACAGAAGACAAACAGACAAGGCTTCCATGACCAAAGGAAAACTGCGGCGATCAAAGGTTCAAGGGACTAACGATTGGCAAGCTAGTCTACTAAAGAGCCACAACGGAGGAAATCTAACTGACTATGGCTTCCGATTGATGACAAGAAACTTTCTGATAGAAGAAATTTGTCGACGATCGAAAGAACTAAGAACAATGGAGTGGTAAGCTAGTTCTCTACGGAGCCGCAACGGCGGAAGGAAGAAATACTATGGGTTCCACGAACAGACAAAAATTTCAACGTCGGCACATGGAATCACTAGTCGTTGGCACAATAGTCCATTGAGGAGCCGCAACTGTGGCAAACATTTAGGCTTGGAGTGCTGATGGGCTAGAGGAAACAGATTCCGATCGCCGATGTAGAAACTGTCACGAGCTAAAGGTGGAGAGTGGAAGCATAGAGACTTAGAGTGCCGATGAGCTAAAATAAAAAGCCTCGATGAGCGACAGTGGTGATAAGTTGGGAAACTGTGGAAACATTGGGACTTGGAGCACCGAAAATACGAAAATATTCATATTGGGGTCATCGATGTGATAGAAGAAAGCTTCCGATCAGTGACCGCTGTGGTAAACTATAGGAAAATAGAGACTTGTAGAGCCGAAACTGCGGCGATGAGATCGAGAAAATACAGCGGATTAAATGAGGAAAATCACTTCAGTAAACACATAAACATAGGTCATTGGCGAACTTCATAGTAAACCCTCAGTGGTGGTTATCAGCGACCACTTCAATCATTTAAAATTCACTCAGTGAACTAGATCTTCCCAAAAGATGAACAAATAGTTAGCAAGGGTTTGAAGCCCTAATCGGGAAAAAACTATGACTTTCATGTATTTTTGATGTAGACATATCGAATTTTCAAGATCTCTAAATTTTGTAAAAGGATATAAAGACCATGATTATTTCATTAATAAAGGTTCGACTCTGGGAATTTATGAGCCTGTTCCATTATCAAGCGTCTCATCTGGTTTATTCTAAGTATAAGCTCTTTTGTTGTGATTTGTTCAGCCATCTCTTTCTTTACTTTGTTTATTGCATGAATGTGCATTTAGGTAATTTTCAGATTTATTACAGGACCGATAGCTGTCATCCTATTGGTTATTTAGTGATATTTTATTTATAAACACCATCCTCAGTAGGATTTAGCCATTTATATGCATGTGTTATGTGTGTAAGTCTGCCAGCCTGGTGAGTTCTCCATCCCTACACCTTTTTGACAAACAACTGAAAAAGTTGTAACTAAAAGCCTTGTGATTGAGTGAGCTTCATGCATGTCCTGAGAGTGAGAGGTTATATAGGTTATCCGGCTTGATCCAATTCATAAAACCAAAAAAAAAAAATATTTCAAGTTACCAGGAATCCTCGAGCTACAACCTAGAGGAGTTTCCTGGAGTGATAACAAAGTGGCGCCGTTGCCAGGGAGAGGATATTGAAGCTCAGCTTCCTTAGGATATGACATAGATCCATGCTTTGATGATAGAAAAGGACTAGACATTATTATGGTTGTAATCATCTATCTGGAGACTCCATTGATATAAGGTGGCTTCAAGAAGACCAAGTACCAGATAAAACCCAAAGAGGCCACTAGCAACACCCGTTTCAGATCCAGAAGAAATCTTGAGGAAAGCTAGGACTTTACTAGGACAAACTAGCAATGCTGAAAAAAATACTACATCAGGTATTTAAAGAAATCTTTTTGCTGTTATTTCTTCTACTGAAACTTTTAATTCCCAGGAATTTTGAGATACAAAAAAAAAATAATTGGGCATCTTTAAGCACTATCGCTTCTAAAGATCTCATCCCTAGTGATTCCATGAAAGATGAATTCAGTGGCGAATCCACGATATCAAAATGTCAAAATCATTTGATGCTCTTTTGGCTCGGAGGTTTGCACCTCTTGACTTCTCTTCCATTCCTGGTTTCCCACATCCAGTGCCTAATATGTCCGAATGGGGAGAATTTTTTACCTGTCTTCAAGGAGGAGGAAGAAGACAATCCTGCAGAACACCTCCTCAAGTTTCACGAATGCATGGATATCTTAGATCAGTAGCATGAATATGTTCATATGAAGACGTTCAGGTATTCATTATATGGTGTTGCACGTCAGTGGTATTTTTCTTTACCTCCTTCCATCATTTCATCATTGAAATATTTTTACCGAGCATTCTCTGAGCACTGTAAAAGGTACTATTCAGAGGAGTTTGCATTTAATCATTGTTGTGAAGATTATAAGTTGAATTCTCAAGATTAAAGGGTAAATAGAGAAGAATATCTCCCTCAAGAGCTACCTCATCTCTCTTATGATCTTCACAATGAGCTTTCTGCTCACCAAACGATCATTGAAATCTGTAAAGCTAGCTCAGAGTTTCCATATTTGCAAATCAAGGATAGTTGCAGTAACCAAGAGGAGAAAGATCTCCAGGGACTATCTAATCTCCAGCTAGAACATTAGGAAGATCTTCCTTCTCCTTATGAACATGTTGCTTCAAATCATGACAAGGAACTAGGTAATATTTTTCCAGAACTGTTTCAAAATTTTATTGCTAATACTCATATACAAGAACCTTCATCTCTATCATTGGGATCTTATCTTGATGCTCCTATATTCAACAAATGTAGTGATGAGGAAGAAGAGGTTAAAATTTGTGAAGACTTATTGTTTACTCAAATTTCATCTAGTTCTTCTTTTTAGCAGAGAGATGATAAAAAATGTGGGCATGCTGTGATAGATGCTTGTTACAAATCTACTGCCCAAAATTCCAATACAGATCTTTTTAGTTTTGGTATATCCTATAAAGATATTATTGTGGAAGAGAAAATTGTTAGCTGTGATAAACCAGCCTATCATCATGATGAATTCAGATTATGTGAAGGCGAGCAAAAAAATTCAGATCAGCTATTGAGCTTGCATTTTTATTAAACAAAGGAAGAAGGCAATAGATATGAAGAGGAAGATGATGATCTGAAAAGTCCAGAATAGCAGGGCATAACTCATCCTTCCCAGTCATAGGTTGAGCAATCTACAGTTAACGTAGTGATCACTGAAAGTAGTTAACAGTAGCATTTCATTAAGTTGGAACAACAACATAAAAAGGTATTTCTTGTTAACTTTCATGACCTTGTTGCTAACTATCTGGAACTTATGAGTGGCATAGATATCAAAATATTCTTATCAGATGATAGCTGGTTCTGTCACCCTCCGAAACTACATTGTTGCATGCTAGGGATTCATTTATTTTTTGGGCCAAGATCAAGGATAAGTTCAGCAGATGAGCTTCTGACTGTAGGAATATATTAAACCCACTCACAACTTAGGATAAAATAATTAATCATTATTTGATTAATTATTCACCCACTAGCTTAATTAGTTGGCATCCACTTGCACCTTAAAGTCAATGCATGCCATCTATATCCTAGGAATGATTTATTTCTGATTCTGGGTTGATCCAGAATTAGTATACAGGACTTTACAACAGATTCTATTTTTTCTGCTTTTTCTGCTTTTTCCTGCTTTTCTATGGATAAGATAAAATCTAGTCAACTAGGAAACTGGGAGCTTTTGTTTCCAACCCATCCTCCATTAGTTTTTCTCCATTTTCTAGGATTAGAATGTTATTTCCATCTCCTTGACAACTCACTCATGCCTTTTTCAACTCGTGAGGTCCTTGATAGATTTAGCAAGTGCTTTATCCACCTATGGGGGTTTGCTATATTTTGGTAAGTCAGCCTTTTTGAGCTTTATAAGTTGTTTCCATACAATTTGACTTTCCTATGAGGGAAGTACTATTTATGTACACTATTATTTGTAATTATTCAATGGAAGGATACACACCAATATTCATCTCTTCATTCATGTGATTCGGTCTCTTTTCTTCTCTCTATTTTTCCTGTGTATGCTTGTGAGAATTCTTAGTAGCAAGATCTATTTCATGTGCTTCTTATTAGCATAATTTCTCATAGCATTGATCTATTATTTCTACATGGTATTAGAGCTACAAGGTTGATCAAGTTCTACAGAGTTGAGGAGCGCTTCCAATCTCCTATCCCTCTCTGAAGAAGAGCTTGTCTAGCTTACAAGATTTTCTCCTAGTTTGTTTTGCAGGTTGCAGAGAGTATCTCTTAGAGCATATTAAAAAATTCAATATGGATTCAAAATTTCCTCTACTATCGCCTTTCAACTATGTTGATTGAAAGACCAAGATGAGTGCATACTTGAAGAGGCAATGTCTCTTTGATGTCTCCATTGGTGCATTGAGTGAACCTGAGTCTTATGAAGAGAAGATTGATTGGATAAATAATTGTGATAGAGCTTATGGAATTATGTGTTTGGGAATGTCTCCAAATATATATCATCTCATAGATTCTGCTAAATTTCCATATGACCTTTGGAAAATTTTGGACAAAGCTTTTGGTTTGCAGGAAATTGAAGATGAAGCATGGAGCGAACCTAGCATCTCCTCTTGTTCTCTTTCTCAAGATTTATTGGCCTCTACATTCTCTGATGAAGTTGATCATGATGAAGAAGTTTCTCATACATTTCATGTTGCTTCTTCCCTCTTTCATTCGAATGCTTCCTCCTTCAATGAAGAAGCAAATATTGAAGAGCCGTCTTTTTATGTCTCTCCTGAAGGTGATTTTTCTTCTTGTGATACTATTGATGAAAAAGAAGTAACATATGGAGGTGCTGCTGATATTGATTATGATCCTATAACCCATTCATTGTTATCTCAATCTCCTATCTTAGATTCTGAGATCTATGTGCCAGATTCTTCACACCTTGTGCATACTTCTCTCATTGATGGTGTGCAACCCAGTGAGTTCCAGGATGTTTTATTAGCCACATCAAGCCTTATTTGTGCCATAACACTTACCTTACTTGATCTCATGTGCTTCAGCATATCCTCCTTCTTTCTTGGCATCAATACTCAGAGCCTTCTCGAAGATTGTGAACATCTCATTCTTTCCTCCTTTCATACAAAGGATTCATTACCAGTGTATTCCCATGAGTCTATTGATATGCTTATATGTGATCCTTTGGATTCTAATTTAGAAGCATATTTTCAGGTTGATACACATATAATACCACCATCCATACCATATACCATACCTTTGAATAATCCAAAGACTATACAAATCCCAAGCTCACTAGTTGATTCCTCATTGGTCTCTTATGCAGTGATATTTATCTTAAATGGTTTGAAGTCTTTCCTAACTTTCAGTGGATGGTTATGCATGTCCTTAGTCATATCACTACTACATTTTGATCCAAAATCCGACGGAAAAATCCGACGGTGTGTGGATTTATCTTTTTAAACTTACCAAAAATCACAAGGATACATTTTTTTTTTGTAAATGTGGCCACAAGTGTCGGTTAAGCGACGGCTATTTTCATAACCGTCGGTTAAGCGTCGGTTATGCAACGGATATTCTCATAAGCATTGATTAAGCGATGTCTCTTTCTATGTTAAATAGTTTCCCAATTGGTCAAATATTTAACATAGAAAGTGTCGTCGCTTAAGTCAAATATTTAACATAGAAAGCGACGTCGCTTAAGCGACGCTTAGGTTCATTTCCTACCCATTGGATTCTTCTATTTCTCTTTTTCTCTTTTCCAAATGGAAGACTGGATCTATCATAGCTGATGGATTTACCTCTGCCACAATGACGTTCTTCTTCAAGATCACATCCGGATCGAACTTCTTCCGTTTGCCTCAAACTAAACACTTGCAATGAAAAAAGCTCGACTCTGCTTAGAGAATGGCGACGGATCAAAGTCCAGTGACTCAAAAAATACCTCATTGACAACTGTAGACATATCCAAAAGTTCTACTAGAGCACACTCTCGGAGGCTGCTAATAAAAAAATTACCCATCTTATTCAAAAATCTCTAACGACTGGATCCAAGCATCTGATCTCTGGGATGGAGGACCAGAGATCAAATCGCATCTCCTCTTTCTGAAATCAATGGTTAGTACTTCTGTCATTGTATGATTTACAATAATGCCCATTTTACACATTCTATTTTAGAAATTGATTACTGAATATATCTTGTATCAGCCTCTGCTATTTACATATTTGCCCTTAAACTAGCTTTGACCAATCACATGATATGATAAAAAACCCTGTTAATTACGGTTTCTGTATACCGAATATTCAAAGTAGACCTAAAGCTTTTAGAATTATTCCAATCTTGCATTTGCAGGTGACAAATTTGACTTCTAGGGTTTTGGGCTGCTTTTCTTTGATCTAAAGAGTAACAAATTTTGTTCTGGAAACAAAATGACCGTCATGAAGATTGGCTACAACAAAATGGGTTTTCTGAAAAATCCCTAAGTTTGGCAAAGGTCCAGGGTTCATGTATTCTATAAAATCCACAAATCTCGTTACGGTTTAGGTATTCTACAAAGCGCAGAAATCTGGGTAAGGTCCAATTTTGGGTATTTATTGATTTGGGGCAATTAGTGACATTTCTAAAAATGGCAGAAGGTTGGTGCTCTGAAGAGGTGCTAAAGGCCGTTTTTCCCCTGATGAACGAAAAATACCTAGCATTCTGTATGTGTGTATGCACGCGGTGGAGAGATTTAGCCAAAGATGATTTTTTTTGGAAGAATTTGTGTGCAAAGAAATGGCCATCTATTTTCAAAACCAAGGGATCTCCTCCAATTGGGGCTTCTCAGGGTTACCATAAACTTTACATGAGTATCTGCAAGCGGCGGCGTAGCCCCCTCCCAGTTCCCATATTTTCCTTTGATGATATAGAATTCTACGTTTATATATGGCTAGATGATAAGTTGGTTTATTCAGATGTAGTCCTCGGTATGCTCCTTCAGTCAGGGATTATAAACCCTCCTCCTGGAATTTGTGTTACGATGAGGGATCATTTGAGAAGCCTAACCTACAAGATGACAATTCCCGTGAGTCCCAGGTTTCGGGTTGTGTTCAGTGAGAGCATTCGTGTTTCTCTTCTCGTAGGGTGAAGAGACAGTGATAAAGTTGCTTGCATTATTTATAAATCTGGCTTTGATTATGTTGATGGACCAGCATACAGGGCCCTTGCTTATGATTATTTGCATTTTTCTCCCTCATATCCATTTGTATCAGAGATCAGATCCTGGTTTTCACTGTTGCTTGTGGATGCTCAAGACAACAACATGGACGTCTTTGGCATTGAAGTGGACTTTTGCGATGCTGCGAACTCCGACAGTGAGGTTTTATGGATTCTAGATATGCTGGATTGGAAGTAGATAAAAATCTTAATGGATGGAAACAACTTCACTTTCCAGACACTCAAATAGTAAAAGTTAAGTGTTCATTCGAATATGGCTATTGATAGAAGATGTCATGCAGTTTCATCTTATGCTAGTAAGTTTCATCTTTGGTCGCAATGTTTCTATCTAAAATTTTTATCTTATGCTAGTAAGTTTCATCTTTTCCTAGTTGCTATCTAAAAATTACATCTTGAAGCTGTACAAGTCACACAGCATGAGGTCATACCATGCGAATGAGTTTCATTAGTTAGTGTTGAGAATTTGTCTGTCTATATGCAACAATTAGGAGGAGAACCTTTTACTGTATAATAATCAAGATATCCATATAGAATCTTCAACATAGTGTATTTATGTTTTGCTGGATACGCCCATTGATATGACTATGACTGTAATGCCAACACATTTTATAGTTAGTGTAACTTGGCTTAGGGTTAGCATTAGACTAGCTTTTCAAAATTTCTCAATCTTTATTAAGCATAAAATTTTCCTTGTGGCTATAAATTTAGAGTAATGACATTGAAAAAGAGTAAACATCGTACTCTATACATGTGAAATAAATGGAGGAGCACATGAAGTAAGATTTAAGGGACTATCAAGAATGGTACAACTTTATCAATAATAACAATGGTTTAAACATTTAGACAAGGTGGTCAACATAATAGAGGTTTGCCACCCAATGTCCTTGATGACACCTTCATTTTAAAAACGAGGGCCTTTTATACTCATTGAGGTGACTTGTACACAATGGTTGTGGGAAACTGTTTTCCAACTAGCTGTGACCCCTTAGAGAACACTTCATGACATTTTTGACCACGTGCTTTGTTGTTAATGCCAGTAACAAAAGCACTAAATGACAAACTATAGTAAGAGGATAAATATGACATCAATTGAAACCTAGGCTACCATCTCTCTATTTTTGACTATCCCACTCAAGTTTGATTAGGAACATTTGCTGCTGCAATATTTGCATCTATTGGACTTTATTTGGAGGAATATTGATGTCTAGAACAACTTTTGCTACTAGTGCAAAATTGCAAATGGTGACTTTGATACTGATGATAACATTCTCTTGAAGTCCCTTTTGTCCTAGGTGCTGATGATACCATCTTATTTTCAGTATGTCTAAGTCCTTGTATCAGTTCTTTTGTTTCCTTGATAATCAGATTGCTTCCTAGCATCCTCTTGCCCTTTTCCAATTTCTTGTTTTCTATCTCCTCCAAGTCTTCCAATTTCTTCAGTGCCATAATGAAATGCTTCCTTTTTCTTATAACATAATTTTTTTATGAGTAAAAATACATAAGTTTTCCATAAATATACATGTATCCCTTATACAAAAATACTCACTATTCTAGCTACTCTAATGAAATTCCAGCTCATCTAAACTTGTAGGTCGGAGGAGGAGAGGTGAGGAGGTTCATCCTTTCTCCTTAATTGCTTATTTGAGTTTGTTTTCCACATTTGTGGATTTGGTAACAAGATCTTGACTGTTGGAGGCCTTTTCTGGTTCATTTTCCTTATTTGCAGGTTTCTCGCTCTTTGTTCTTGATTTTCGATTGTAGGCTTATTCACTGTTGAGGATACTTGGGAGTTTCTTCTTTCTTATGTTCTAGGTTTTAAGTTTGGGGTTGTTTTTGTAAGTTCATTTAAATTCCTTTGGTTTGATTGCCCTTTAGCATAATCAGGGACAATATTTTTCTAAGACTTTATTTTATGTGGTGTTTTCTGTTGTCTTTAGTTAAGACTCTTAGTGACATACTTTTTGATCTTTGGCAGTTACAAGGTCATAAAAGAGTTGGGGGCTGACACTTATATGGAAGTGTATGGAAGGATTTGAATCAGCAGACACATGAGATAGTATGACTTATTATTATGACTTAGTATGTGTCTGGGTCTTGAATCAGGTGGCAAAATTCCAAATTCATACATCTAACATTTCTGTGTTAAGAAAACTGTTGAATTGGGAAACATATTTTTATTTTAGCATGCAACTGAAATGTAGGCTGATTAGCCAACCGGGGCTGTATTAGAAGACAAAAAAGATAGCAGAAGCAATATTTTGAGATGAAAAAAGCATGTATTATCTATTGGCAAGCCGAAAGAGAAATATTCTTTACCACCATAATAATGGCCAAATTGTACAA
The DNA here is from genome assembly GCA_001517045.1 of Pseudotsuga menziesii. Classification (NCBI taxonomy): domain Eukaryota; kingdom Viridiplantae; phylum Streptophyta; class Pinopsida; order Pinales; family Pinaceae; genus Pseudotsuga; species Pseudotsuga menziesii. The sequence continues at coordinate 68,338 of LPNX010008026.1, read as the reverse complement.
TACATGAACCCATATTTACAACGTTCTGGCACCCTAGCAATAGGTTTCCTAAAGCACAGACTTTTACCATGCTGTGTACTTGGGTGGTCTTGGGCCTCAATGGTAATATGTTCCAAGAACCATGGATGCGCTGGGTGAGAAGTAGAAAATGGATGGTAGGAAGTGGAAACAAACCTATTGTCCTGCCTGAAACTTCATTGGCTGCACTTGGTGACTTGGATGAGAATTCTTTGAAGAAAAGCAGAAAATAAGAAAAAATACAAAGAAACTTTCTTGATTATGCTTCCCTTATTGGTCATCAAATGTAATTTGTAGTGGTCTCATCCTTAGATAGTATATTGCTATCTATAGAAAATACATGGATGACAAACAATGGCTTCTTGGGTCTCCAAAAATATTTAAACACGATGCCATTGCTTCGTAAATATTGTTTGCATTGCAAACTTTCATTGGTCTTCTGAGACAAACATTATTTATTTAAAATGCATTATTAATTAATGTTTGGATTCTAGATTGAGAATGCTTCGATGTTTATAGTACCTTATCTAAGGTTTATGTGTGGGGAACCAAACTTTTCAATTGTCGCACTTGCAGTAGCACCTGTGAACCCTAGTAGATTTTCAAGACTTGGATCTCACCAGAGAATCGAGTTTTTACCAAAAGACAATATACTTGAACGTAGACACTCTTACATGATTAACAAAGAAAAAAATAAACTATGAAATCTCAAATCTCACAAAATATTTACCTTAGAAAATGCTAAACCTGAAGTATCAAACATACAATTCTTTTTCCTTGAAAACCAAAGATTTTGTGGCATGTTGGAAATTGTCCAATGCCCAATTTTGGACATGCAACAATCTTGGCCTGCTGTGGCCTATATTAATGTTCTTTATGTAAGGATCAGAAAACTTGTCCTCTTGAAAACCAGAACTCTAGATAGCTGCACAGAGTCTCTTGCACCTCAGAATGCATTGGGAGTAGTACACTTATGGTGAGATTATAATTTGGAGTATAATGATATGGATTCTCTGAACACAAGCCCAACTATCTGACCTAAGGCTAGGTTCTTAAACCTCCAAGCCATAGAGAGAAGTGGGTTTAATGAATGTGTCAAAGACGTGCATCTTGGATAGAATGCCCTAAACTGGGATCTAGAAACAATGACACTCAAGTATTGCTAGGGATGTATAACTTGTACATAGATGCAAATAGTTTTTACTGATCTCAAATTACAAGTGGAACCTGTAAATTTAACACCTAAATAATTGTAAGCAATGGTGGCCTCAAGGGTCCCACTAAAGAAGAAAAGAAGACTTTTGATGAGACTTTTGTTTAGTCCCATTAATATTTGATGAGACTTTTGTTTAGTCCCTTTTTTTTAGTCCCTAGATCACAATTAGAGGTCCCAGGAAATTGGCTATCCCTTTTTTCCACCCTGCCGCTTCCCCCCAGAGAAAGGGTCAAAGAAGAATCTTCTACTGCTAGTATCCTGCACTAGGAAATAAACAAGAAGAGTTAAAACATGACTTACCTTATGCAGGCTATTTTGGTTGAGATGATGTTCAGCTTACCTTCTACAGGCTATTCTAGTTCATTTGGTTGGACCTTAATGGTGGCAATAATAACAGATTGTTTGGCCTTGATGACACATTTCCCTCTAACCATGGTCTCTATTGGTGAGGGGGTTAAACCAAAGTTTGTGGCTTTCAGCTTGGCCAATAAAGACTCTCTAGCATGACATTCATCATTATTGTGCCATGAGATTTTATGGGTGTCCCACTAGTTTCCTACGTTCTTTGATTTATGTTTCTTATTCTTTCAAGGGTCGCCTTTACCTGTCTTTTTCTGTGGCCGATTTCTAACACTATTTTCTTTCTTATTGATACTCAATTTTTTTTCCTAAATCTTGATAGCATAACAATAAGCTGCTTGTAGTGAAAAGGTGTCCAAAATTTGTTCCTGTTGGGTTGACCCTATGTAGCCCGCTATGTACTTGAGCACTATGTGCTTGTCCGAGTCCTTGATACCTAGTTTTGTCCAGAGGATATGGAGGGCGTTAATGTAGTCCTGAACAGTCTGGTCTTTTTATTGGTACAAGGTTGTCCATCTTGTATTGGTCATTAAAGCTTCCAACAAGGTAAATTAGCTCATAATGAGCATTCTTATAGTGTTTGGTTTGAGCAAGGGACTTAAGAGTGAAATCAAATCTAAGTTTTCAATGAAATCAAATCTAAGTTTTCATTAATTATTTATTACTTATCTGTTCCTGTTAGCTACACACCCATGTTTCCACAATTAAAATTATTTGTGTTTTACCTTATTGTCTTATTGAAAAGGAAAATAAAAAGGAGCAATTGAGGCTTGAGCTCCCCACAACTTCTTGGAAGCTAGAATGTAACCTTGTACCGTCTCAAAATGTCCATTGGCAGTGCAATCAAGATCCTTGTAGTAGCTTCTGGGTATCACTTTAGATTCCATCCATGTGTCCCCCGGAAATGGACTCAGCTGCTCAAGTCATCACCTCTCTCTGGAGTACCTTTGTCATCCCATTACAATTATCTAATTTCCCATATTTCATTATTCTCTTTTTATTTGACATAAGTGCCATCAAATCAACCGCCTCCCTCTTCAGCCATGAGATGTTACATAAGCTTACCATGGATCTAGATCAAAAATAAAGAAATTTTAAAACCTTATAACACCACTCCCATCTGCTTAAGAGATAAATCACTTCATGTCACTTGCCTTGTTGTATTAACATGCGATAATCTAATACTCAAGAACAGAGCCACCATCTGCAGCATTGGGGCTTCTTACAGGGGTTGATCCAATAAGCCCGAATTCTACTCGAGTATAAATATTATAATCCTCTTCTGACAGCTTATATCTAGTTAACCGGTCACTATATTATTAACTTGTCACTTGGATGATTAGCTAAGCCCTATGGTGATTTTATTAGTATTAAACAATATCATCATTGTTGTTCTTATGCAACATATCAATATATTTATGTCCAATATAACTTCATTTAAGGATTTTCTGTTTGTGTATTGTAGTTATTCGATGACTCAATTCAACATCATATTCATCGCTTGTGTGAAGCATTATCCTCGCACAAAAGTCAACCACACTTTTTTTTATAAATAGAACCCTCTTCAAGATTTGGTTGTCTGCCCAAAACTAATTGTGACTTGAAGCACTAAATAACTCAAAAATATATGCAATTAGGAAACTAGAGGTTAAGACTGCAAATGCTTGATTGAACACAATGAGTGAACTCCTATAATCTGGCATTTGTAGTAATAGACTTCATAAGGTATTGTCTCAGCTTAGCACCGCGGGTTATTTCATAACCTTCCGATGCTAACCGATTCAAAGTCTATCAAGATAATATATGCTTCTTCATTCCTAAGAATATCATTAATATCATACCTTGATGCAATGTAGAAAGCATACTGCTAAGTTCTGCAGCCATGGAAAAAGTACAGAGTCCACGACTGTCACAGAAATTTATGTTTTAAACATTCTCATTATGGACACATCTTTTTGGTAGTGCTGCAAAAGGTAGTGCAGCAAGTATAATAGGGGAGAGTGATGGAAGTGCTGGAGCTGACATCGGAAACACTAATTTGAAATTATTAGAAGAATTTGGCTTTAACAAGCACTGTAATGTAGATAATATTAAGTTCATTTTTAACTATTCTGTTTATTTCTCTCATTTTGAGGTTAATTTTGTTGTACTTGGTAGGGACTGGTGCACAGCATTCAAGGCCTGCACAAATGGTCGGTGAGAGTGGGCCAGAGCCTTTTATAAAAGACAGGGCAGGGCCTTCCATGGATTTCAAATCATCTTTTATGATTGAAATTAACATTGCAGAAACAGTGCAAGCTATGTTTCAAGAAATAAATGGATCTTCATATACAAGGATCATTATATCTTGTCTACTATCACCACCATAAACTTTGATGTGAATAGAGAAAGTTATTTATAAATGCCTATTTTTTTGTTTTGTTTTGGATATCTTGGTGTTGAATTCTCATCCTATCTTGCGACTATAAAGTGGGTATGCTATCTCCCATTATAGTGCCATGTGTATCCATTACTATAGAGCTTGTAATTGTTAGTCAAGTTCAATGTGAGGGAGCTCTGGTGTGGCTCATGTTTCTTCAGTTATGAAATTAAAAGATTTAAGAAATAGAATAAAATGTTTAAATAGCATAACTGTTGAGAAAAATGTACCAATTACCATAGACAGTATCTGAATTTATTAACCTGAAACATGGCTCTTAAATATAGCCTTTTGCTCACAATCCCTGATTGCAGAAGAAAGTTTCCTATGAAAACACCTAATACATAAAATAAATTAGAATAGGGAATACCATGTCTGAATTACCAGGTCACTGCACTGAGTGATTCTTTGAGTATAATACCAGAAAAGAGCTAGTTTTTAAGAATCTTAACCAGAAAAACAATTAGGGAAACTAGAAAAATGTTTTTAAGCTTCTCATTACATAATTTATTTGAATTTTAATGTTTAATTAGCATAGAGTGTTGTGTGATTTACCATTGGATAGGGAATGGGACTCTAGTTGTGGGTTAACCTTGGGAATGGCCTCAAAGATGATAGTGAGAAAGATATAATTATTAATAAGTGGTTATACCTCTTCATTTTCTCATAAAAACAGATGGAGTTTAAATTATTGATGTCTTTTATTATTATATATGTGTGTAGAAGGAGGTCATACCTTCCTTAGATCCTAAGGATTTGGCTGAACACAATAGAAATTGGTCAAAGTGAAATGAATCTTTTGAAGGATCATCTAATCCATCCCATCGTAGATAAGAAGATGATCAGGGAAATGCATACTGCTCTGGTCATCTTGTACCAAAGCGAGAACATGTCCAAGAGAATGTTCTTGAAGAACAAACTGACCAGTACTCACATGAGCATGACTCACACATTAGCTAGCTATCTAATGAAGCTCATAGAGTTTGGAGATCAGCTAGTTGCTGCTGGTGACATGGTAGAAGACAATGAGCTAGTCTGGATCAATCTGAATGGTTTTGGTCCATCTTAGCATCATTTTTTACAATGTGTATGTGCTTGTTAGAATCTACCTTCATTCAAAAGTCCGTTGGATTCCTTTCTTGGGGAGGAGATGACCTTAGAGACAGTTTTTAAACCAACTATGAGGATGTACCAGAACTAGCTCTAATTGGGAAGGTGAAGAAAGTAGGAAAGAAAGGAAGATCCAAGAAGGGTCAAAAGAAGAAAGAAGACTCATGGTATTCTAACCAGAAGAAGAATGATTTGACTCTTGAGCCATATCAAGTGCTTCAAGTGCAACAAGCATGACCACCATGTTTTGTGTAGAAGCATAAATTCAACGCACTTGGCTCTGTGTGAAACCCATTTCCTATAGGAAAAGTGATTTTCTTTAACTCGTATATTGAATCAAAAGATATTAAAGGGCTTCCAAATAGCCACATTTATCATGAATGGGTTCATATAAAATGTTTCTTACACTTTCTTAATCTAATCCATTTCCAGGAACTCATGACCATCAATTCTCCATCTATGGGGAAAGAAGGGGGAAAGAAGGGACTTGCCACTTGTATCACTGGATGTTTGTCCCCTCCCACAAGAAAAACATGGGCTCAGATTGCCATAATATTCAATCACAAGGACCAGCTCTGCCAGCAAATTGGTGGTAAGAATCAAAGAGAAATTTGGGAATTTCTATTAAATCTATCATCTTACACTAAGTTTGTAATTTGGGAATTTCTAAAAACAATTATTCAATGAAAAGTTAGTGTCAAACCTTGTAATATTGAATCATTAAAAGCCTTGCATTTTAGAAATGTCTTTGACTGTTTAATCAACTTGCTGGTGTGGAATTTCATTTTATGAAATAGAGGTAATTGATCATCAGGATGCTTTTTATTTCAGGTGTCAGACAGCCTACTTCATGAACCCAATACCGAATTGAACCTTGTTAATAGATATGTTTTGTATGGTTTTGTCTTCACAACTGATGGGTTTTTGTTAGGTATTCTTTTTGAGCTCACGCACTAGATTTAGTCTTTCAAGAGGCATATAACTACAAAATTGCAGCTCGTCCAGAAAGACGTCGCTGTTTTCAGAAAGAACTGATGGGATCAGCGGAGATTGCTTTTAATATCTTGAGTTCTTTCTTGGCTGTTGAATATTTTCATGAACATGTAGGAATAATGTCTTGAAATCATTTCTTTCTTCTGTGCTTTGAAGGTTATTCAGTCATCTTGAATCTACTTTAGCTTTGCATTTCGATGAATGTCTGAATGCATTCAATTTTTGTTTGTAGTTTTTAGTTTATTTCATGACATGGGTATTCTGAGAAGCCAGCAGTATTATATTTTTTTGTTTGGCATTTATTTTATTAGAGATATATATAATAGAATATTTATGGGAAACTCTGGGATTTGTATAAAAACATTCAGCTTCCATTTATCTCCTATCCCGTCGGCTTTCTGGATCGAGGATGCTAGTAACAAGCAGCCAAAATACCAGATGGTAACCCAAGGGATTCACGGGGTTTCATCCTAAGGCCTCTGTGAAATTTGCACAAGAGCGTCTACCAATAGAGCTAACCATTGGGCGATTAGTTTGCCCCTCTTGTTAGTACCAATCCTAATTGTACCATTCTCCTACATCCGCTATGGCTTGTTGATCCTGATATAGTTCTCTGGGGTATGATGGATCTCCATGCTAAGGATCCTAGCTGCATATCAAAGATTTTATATGCATGCCAAGAGATAAAGGTAAGTGCTTGTAGTTAAACTCAATATAGCAGATAGATATAAGATCTGTATCTGTCATAGATAGTGTCCAACTTGTATCTCTTTGATCTGTATTTAGAAACTATTTTTATTTCTTATAAATAGTTTGGATCCTATTCATTTCTTAGGTAGAATCTACAATTTAAAATCTCAATTGAAAAAAATTGTGATATTGTGAAACTAATAGAAGTTAAAAGTCAAAATGAACCGTGTTGTGTACCATTTTCTTTCTAGCAAGTCAAGTCAATATTGTTAAACTACCACGTTATGGTTTGAAATAGTAGCCTTTTAGATTGTTTATTTGAAAGTTTGAATGCCACTAAATATAGGCCTTTCTAAAAAGTGTGTTATAAGGGATGCATCCTCGAACCTATCTGAAGATTTTATATGTACACTTGTATTCTTCATTTCTAGTGTTATTTAGGATGCTCATGCCTTTAACTTGAGGTTATAGTCACTGAGAAATTCAAGTTAGATGTTTTTTTGCTTGTTTTGAGAACTTCATATCCAATATTTTTTGGCATGGAAAACTCTACTGTTTTTTTCTACAATGTTAACATTGAAGGAATATATCTTCAATGTATAGCTTCATTTAATTCTTATGAAGAAAACCTTATCTAGAGGCCTTAACTATGGTATTGGACTTAACTCCATTTTCCTTTGCAATTGAACTTGCTGCTCTTGCATCAAAAAGGGAGTTTTTGAATTTGGAGAAGTGGATAAATGATAATATTAGTAGTCAACGGGATAAGTTATTTGAGGTAAGCTGCTCTCTATTTATTGTTTTTGTGTAATTAGTCTTAATTAATTAATGTTGCATACTTGGGTATTTAGTGGACACTGATTCCTAAGTCAATTTGAGGTAAATTGAAAGGCTGCTTTATTTGTTATCCTCGTTGTAAAGTTCTTGATGACTGAATGTTGTATCTTTTCATTACTGGACACTTGTTACTTTGGTTGTAGGCATGTCTGAAATTTCTGAGGGAAAGAACTTTATTTGAAGCATCAAATGACTCTTTAGGAAATCCTATCCACTGTTAGTCAAATACTTGATATGATAGCAAGTCATCCTATTTCAGTAACTAATACGTAACCATCTCTATTACTATGATTACTACAAGTAAATTACCAATGATAGTTAACAGCAGATGATTGGTTTCCCTTTGCTTAAGCTGATATGTATTCCCCTAATAAATCACATAAACTAAATGCATACAAGGTAAAGTAAGCAGAACAATAGATCAGTAATATAGACCTGTGCATACGTATAACTCTAACCAAGCCCTTTGAATGTATAGGAGTAATACCATAATTAGACTCTATATTACCAGCTTAGGTATAACACTGTTTCCATATGTAACTAGTACCAATCCCTTTGTCTACAGTAATTAGAGCACAGTGAATATGAGACGTAGTATATAGAAACAAATGGGTGTAATAAGGGTAATAGAACCAAGTTAAAGCAAGCAGCACATATTGAAGAATAACAAGTACAAGCTGATTACTACTATTAGCTCATATATGGAATAATAGTGCTTCTATTCTAGCGTGCCCCACTTACTTTACTACTAACCCCCCAGGAATATAATATGTGAAGACATGGAATTGCTGTTGCAAGTGAACTCCCTCTACTGAGCTGCATAGAGACCATAGATGCGTAGATTGGATGCTACGAAAAAGATTGCACTGTGTGAAGAGTTGTGGAAAATCTAAAAGAATTGGCGAAGTTTTAACATAGGCAATGCTCATCTCTATATACAAATATATATTCTCCCTAATAAACATACTATCATGAATGAATATTTCTCAAGAAATTAGCATATAATTCACAATGCCTTCACAAGTTCTATGCTTATGATCAAACTCCCATTCACTTAAACACCATTCCATAAAACATATATGAGATGACCATTGCTTAACAAGTACTAGATGGCTGCATTAGAAGGTGCGCATAAGACAAACCACACAATGCATACATATTGAATGAATGATATGCCAAATGAAAAGAACCATAAGATGCCAAATCTTGGGAGGAAAGAGGACTTAAACAAAGAATTTATGGTTTCCTTCGATCATTGCATTGATGGCACATGCCACCACCAGCTCACAGCCCAACATGTCCAAGCATACGTCCCAGCCACCTCTTCACATGTATTCTAGAAAATGAGAACAACGTCCAAGGCTACATACAAACTGTATGGATTGTGCACAGACTCAAAATCGAGTTAGCAGCAGCATATGTCCTGTGTGACCTGTGTACAATCTAAAAATTGAATCAGCAACAGCATAAGGAAGTGAGGGATGAGAATGGTAGTGTCCATCCCTATAAAGAGATAATTGGCAACATATGACCATCTTTGATCCTTCAATTGCAATGTACAACCATGGAAATGAAGCTTAGGCTGTGTGGCTTCAACAATCATGGAATTTGCCAGACAGAAATGCAAACTCAGCTAGAATAGTGCAACAGTCAATTCATGGCAGCCATCGGTCTCCAATCCTAGAGTAAATTGAATAGTTAAAATCTACCTCAGCAAAATATTACTATTGTATTTTTTTTTTAGACACATTTAGCCGTCGCTTAAGCAACGGTTGGCAGACGATTTTTTTATAAAAAAACTTCAAACCCATCGCTTAACCGACGTCTTATTCGTCGCTTATGCGACGTCCTGCAGGCCATTTTTTTTTAAAAACTTCACAACCATCACTTAACCGACGTCCTATCCGTCGCTTATGCGACTTCTTGCACGCCATTTAAAAAAAAAAAAAATCAATACCGTCGCTTAACCGACGTTTAGTGAGCTAGTTTAATATGAATTGGATGTCGGATAACCGACGATTTAGATTTAACCGATGGTAAACTAATCTGTCACTTAACCGATGGGTTGGAAATATGTCAGATAACCGACGGACATCCACCGACGCTTAAAAAAAACTCATAGTGTCGTACATGCGACAGGGAAGTGTCGAAAATCCGACAATACGGCCGTCGGATTTTTGGTCAAAATGTAGTAGTGTATATGGACTGATATTAAACATGTTTGGATTTTTTCTAAACACTTATAGTTTAGATATTATGCCCATCCAACAATCAGATTTTTACACCTATCAGTTTTCCCCAGTTGTTCATAATTTTCCTAGTCTAGCCCTATATCCTCATGGAGCCACTGAAGCCTTTGTCTTTGAGGTTCCATATGCCAATGTTTCTGATATATCATAGTTTTATCAGCCTCATATCAGATCTATATAGGTGCTATAACATATTGGAATATTTACATGTGATTCACATCATAGTTTTGCAGCTATTCAAGGAATTGGGTGTGAAATAAATTGCCCTATTTTTTGTACTCTTTGGGAAGGAGTATGCACAGATCTCTTTTCCATTTCAGATTATGTTTGTAGATCATAGTTTGACAGTAGAAAGAAGCATTTAGATAATGATCCTACTTCATCAGTTGATGAGATACAAGGAGTCTCTCCTCTTCCTTCTTGCAGGTTCTACACTCCAGCGCATGATCATGGAGTTCATGATTTCTTCAGCAAGTCCTTCATCCAGAAGCAGTTCAGTCAGCTCATTAAAGTGAAGATGAAGAAATTTTGAAGACATATTTCAAATTCTGTGCCTTGTCCTATCTTGAGGGAGGATTTTCCCCATGTGGTTTTTCCTCTTTCCTCACTTTTTTGGACATAATAATTGTAAAAGGGTGACAATATCCTTGTTGCTGGGCCCTATATGCATCCATATTTTTTGTCATACCATCATAAAGTCAAACTTATAGGGGGCTGCAAGAATATATTAAACCCACTCACAACTTAGGATAAAATAATTAATCATTATTTGATTAATTATTCACCCACTAGCTTAATTAGTTGGCATCCACTTGCACCTTAAAGTCAATGCATGCCATCTATATCCTAGGAATGATTTATTTCTGATTTTGGGTTGATCCAAAAATAGTATATAGGACTTTACAGCAGATTCTGCTTTTTCTGCTTTTTATGCTTTTTCCTGCTTTTCTATGGATAAGATAAAAGCTAGTCAACTAGGAAACTGGGAGCTTTTGTTTCCAACACACACTCCATTAGTTTTTCTCCATTTTCTAGGATTACCATGTTATTTCCATCTCCTTGACAACTCACTCATGTTTTTTCCAACTCGTGAGGTCCTTGATAAATTTAGCAAGTGCTTTATCCACCTATGGGCGTTTGCTATATTTTGGTAAGTCAGCCTTTTTGAGCTTTATGAGTTGTTTCCATACAATTCGACTTTCCTATGAGGGAAGTACTATTTATTTACACTATTATTCATAATTATTCAATGGAAGGATACACACCAATATTCATCTCTTCATTCATTTGATTCAGTCTCTTTTCTTCTCTCTATTTTTCCTGTGTATGCTTGTGAGAATTCTTAGTAGCAAGATCTATCTCCTGTGCTTCTTATTAGCATCATTGCTCATAGCATTGATCTATTATTTCTACACTAACCTGGATTCATTGGAAGCATGATGTCACATGATAAGAAGGATCTACTGATTAGAATTAGGAGTAGGAGTAGATAGGAGAATAAACTCTTAATATGAGCAATTAGGTCATTTTCAGTTGTTTTCGTGAAGAATCGAAGCGGGATATAGGAATATTGCAGGGGATCAGTGAAAAAATGACTCCATGCCCAATGGAACACTAGAAGATAGCTTTATTTATTCTTTTTCAGGAAAGGCATTTTGGGCTGGGGTCCTTGGGACCTCACAGGGGGGTTCCCATTGCCAAGTAGGAGCCAGATGTTATCTCCCAAATAAAATAAATTTATTTTTGATAGTATGAAGAATTTAAATGATGCAATGAAGGATATGAAGATCACTAACAGTTTTGAAGCCCTCTATTTTCTATGCAAATTTCACAAAGTTGTGGCTTCGGTGGCTTGGGAGAGGATCAGAACATCTCAGTAGCCACCGAAAGATGGAAAATAAATAGAAGGTGGAAGACCCATTCAGCAGATAAGCGTACTGCTGTAACTTTTTTACACCATCAGAGCATTTCTTAACAGCAATCGGAGGTTTTAAAGGCTTCAAGATCGATGAGATAGAGCTTAGAAAGATTTATGTAGTGTTGGCATCGGAGCTTGAAAGGACTGACGATCGACAAGCTAGTTCCCTAAAGCACCGATACTGCGGAGAAAATAATGACTAAACGTTCCACCACTGTGGAGAAGATAGTGGCTAAAAGTTCTGCCATTGTGGAGAATAGAGGGATTAAAAGCTCTGATGGTAAGAAGTTTTGAGTTTCTATCGCCGACGTTGTGGAGTCTTAGTTCACTGCGGAGCCACAACAGGGGAAGAAAGACAGACTACGGGTTGTTGGCGATTTAGTCCTTCGAAGAGCCACAATTGTGGAGAAAATAATAACTAAAAGTTTTGCCACTACGGAGAAGATAGCGGCTAAAATTTCCACCATTGTAGAGAATAGAGGGTTTAAAAGCTCTGATGGTAAGAATATTTTAGTTCCGGTCACCGACGTTGCGGAGTATTAGTTCACTGCAGAGCCACAACGACGGAAGAAAGACAGACTATGGGTTCCATGAGAAAACAAAAACTTCACCATCAGAACTTAAAAGCACTAACCGGTGGCAAAATAGTTCACTGTGGAGCCGCAAATTCGGAAGACAAATAGACAAGGCTTCCATGACCAAAGGAAAACTGTAGTGATCGGAGGTTCAAGGGACTAACGATCGGTGAGCTAGTCTACTAAGGAGCCGCAATGGTGGAAATCTAACTGACTACGGCTTCCAATCGATGACAAGAAACTTTCTGATAGAAGAAATTCGTCAGCGGTAGGAATAACTAAGAACAACGGAGTGGCAAGCAAGTTCTTTGTGGAGCCGCAGCGGAGAAAGGAAGAAAGACTATGGGTTCTGCAAATAGATGAAAATTTCAGCGTCGGCACTTTGAATCACTAGTCATCGGTACAATAGTCCATTGAGGAGCCGCAACTATGACAAACATTCATGCTTGGAGTACCGATGGGCCAGAGGAAATAGATTCTGATCACTGATGTAGAAAATGTCTCGAGATAAAGGTGGAGAGTGGAAGCATAGAGACTTAGAGTGCCAATAAGCTAAAAGAAAAATCCCTGATCGACGACAGTGGCGATAAGTCAGGAAACTGTGCAAACGTTGGGACTTGGAGTGCCGAAACTGTGGCAATATTTAGATTGGGGTCACCGATGTGATAGAATAAATCTTTCGATCAGCGACCGCTGCGGTAAAATGCAGGAAAATAGAGACTTGTAGCGCCGAAACTGCGGTGATGATATGGAGAAAATTCAGTGGATTAAATGAGGAAAATCACTTCAGTAAACGCAGAAACATAGGTGGTTGGCGGTAACTTCACAGTAAACCCTTAGTGGTGATTATCAGCGACCACTTCAATCATTTAAAATTCACTTAGTGAACTAGATCTTCGCAATAGATGAACAAACAATTAGTAAGGGTTTGAAGCCCTAATCGGGAAAAAACTATGACTTTCATGTATTTTTTATGTAGACAGATCGAATTTTCAGGATCTGTAAATTTTGTAAAAGGCTATAAAGCCCATGTTTATTTCATTAATAAAGGTTCAACTATGGGGATTTATGAGCCTGTTCCATTATCAAGTGTCTCATCTGGTTTATTCTAAGTATAATCTCTTTTGTTGTGATTTGTTCAGCCATCTCTTTCTTTAATTTGTTTATTGCATGAATGTGCATTTAGGTAACTTTCAGATTTATTAAAGGACCGATAGCTGTCATCCTATTGGTTATTTAGTGATATTTGATTTATAAACACCATCCTCAGCAAGATTTAGCCATTTATATGCATGTGTTATGTGTGTAAGTCTACTAGCCTGGTGACTTCTCCATCCTTGCACCTTTTTGACAAACTACTGAACAATTTGTAACTAAAAGCCTTGTGATTGAGTGAGCTTCATGCATGTCTTGAGAGTGAGAGGTTATATAGGTTATCCGTCATGATCCAATTCATAAAACCAAAAAAAAAACATTTTAAGTTACCAGGCATCCTCGAGCTACAACCTAGAGGAGTTTCCTCGAGTGATAACAAAGTGGCGACATTGCTGGGGAGAGGAGATTGAAGCTCAGCTTCCCTGGGATATGACATAGATCCATGTTTTGATGATAAACAAGGCCTGGACATTATTACGGTTGTAATCATCTATCTGCAGACTCCATTGGTATAAGGTGGCTTCAAAAATACCAAGTACCAGAGCAAACCCAAAGGGGCCACCAGCAACACCCGTTTCAGATCTAGAAGAAATCTTTAGGAAAGCTAGGACTTTACTAGGACACACCAGCAGTGCTGCACAAAATGCTACATCAGGTATTTCAAGAAATCTTTTTGCTGTTATTTATTCTGTTGAAACTTTTAATTCCCATGAATTTTGAGATACAAAAAAAAAGGGTTGTTCATCTTTAATCACTATCACTTGTGAAGATCTCATCCCTAGCGACTCCATGAAAGATGAATTCAGTGGCAACTCCACAATATCAAGATGTTAAAAGCATTTGATTCTCTTTTGGCTCGGAGTTTTTCACCTCTTGACTTCTCTTCCATTCTTGGTTTCCCACATCCAGTGCCTGATATGTCTGAATGGGGATATTTTTTACCTGTGTTCAAGGAGGAGGAAGAAGACAATCCTGCAGAACACCTCCTCAAGTTTCACGAATGCATGGATATATTAGATCAACAGCATGAAGATGTTTGTATGAAGATGTTCATGTATTCATTATATGGTGATGCACGTCAGTGGTATTTTTCTTTACCTCCTTCCAGCATTTCATCATTGAAATATTTTCACCGAGCATTCCTTGAGCACTGGAAAAGGTACTATTCAGAGGAGTTTGCATTTGATAATTGTTGTGAAGAATATAAGTTGCATTCTCAAGATGAAAGGGTAAATAGAGAAGAATATCTCCCTCAAGAGCTACGTCATCTCTCCTATGATCTTCACAATGAGATTTCTGTTGGCCAAACAATCATTGAAATCAGTCAAGCTAGCTCATAGTTTCCAAATTTGCAAATCAAGGAAAGTTGTAGGAACCAAGAGGAGCAAAATCTCCAGGGACTATCTAATATCCATCTAGAACATTAGGAAGATCTTCCTTCTCCTTATGAACATGTTGCTTCAAATCATGACAAGGAACTAGGTAATATTTTTCTAGAATTGTTTCAAAATTTTATTGCTAATACTCATATACAAGAACCTTCATCTCTGTCATTGGGATCTTATCTTGATGCTCCTATATTCAACAAATGTAGTGATGAGGAAGAAGAGGTTAAAATTTGTGAAGACTTATTGTTTACTCAAATTTCATCTAGTTCTTCTTTTCAGCAGAGAGATGATAAAAAATGTGGGCATGCTGTGATAGATGCTTGTTATGAATCTGCTGCTCAAAAGTCCAATACAAATATTTTTAGTTTTGGTATATCCTATAAAGATATTATTATGGAAGAGAAAATTGTTAGCTGTGATAATCCAGCCTATTATCATGATGAATTCAAAATTATGTGAAGGGGAGCAGAAAAATTCAGATCAGTTGTTGAGCTTGCATTTTTATTAGACAAAGGAAGAAGGCAACAGATATGAGGAGGAAGATGATGATCTCAAAAGTCCAGAACAGCAGGGCATAACTCATCCTTCCCAGTCAGAGGTTGAGAAATCTACAGTTAACGTAGTGATCACTGAAAGCAGTTAGCAGCAACATTTCATTAAGTTGGAACAACAACATAAAAAGGTATTTCTTGTTAACTTTCATGACCCTGTTGTTGACTATCTGGAACTTATGAGCAACATAGATATCAAAATATTCTTGTCAGATGATATCTAGTCATGTCACCCTCCAAAACTACATTGTTGCACGCTAGGGATTCATTTATTTTTTTGGTCAAGATCAAGGATAAGTTCAACAGATCAGCTTCTGACTTGGCTTCATTGGAAGCATGATGTCACATGATAAGAAGGATCTACTAATTAGAATTAGGAGTAGGAGTAGATAGGAGAATAAGCTCTTAATATGAGCAGTTAGGTAATTTTCAGTTGTTTTCGTGAATAATCAAAGCGGGATATATGAATATTGCAGGGGATCAGTTATGAAAAAATGAATCCATGCCCAATGGAACACTAGAAGATAGCTTTATTTATTCTTTTTCAGGAAAGGCATTTTGGTCTAGGGTCCTTGGGACCTCACAGGGAGGTTCCCATCCCCAAGTAGGAGCCAGATGTTATCTCCCAAATAAAATAACTTTATTTTTGTTAGTATGAAGAATTTAAATGATGCAATGAAAGATATGAAGATCACTAACAGTTTTGAAGACCTCTATTTTTTATGCAAATTTCACAAAGTTGTGGCTTCGGTGGCTTGGGCGAGGATCAGAACATCTCATTAGCCATTGACAGATGGAAGATAAATAGCAGGTGGAAGACCCCTTCGGCATATAGGCATACTACTGTAACTTTTTTACACCATCAGAGCATTTCTTAATAGCAATTGGAGGTTTTAAAGGCTTCGAGATCGACGAGATAGAGCTAAATATTTCCGCAGTGTCGCCATTAGAAATTGAAAGGAATGATGATCGACGAGCTAGTTCTCTAAGGTGCTGCAATTGCAAAGAAAATAATGATTAAAAGGTCCACCACTGCGAAGAAGATAGTGGCTAAAATTTCCTCCACTACGGAGAATAAAGGGATTAAAAGATCCGATGGTAAGGAGTTTTGAGTTCCGATCGCCGACGTTGTGGAGTCTTAGTTCACTGCATAGATGCAACAGTGGAACTTAATATAGACTATGGGTCGTCAATGATTTAGTCCTCCGAGGAGCCACAACTGCGGAGAAAATAATGACTAAAAGTTCCACTGCTGTGGAGAAGATAGCGGCTAAAAGTTCTGCCACTGCAGAGAATAGAGGGATTAAAACCTCCGATGGTAAGAAGTTTTTAGTTTTGATCGCCGACGTTACGGAGTCTTAGTTCACTGCGGAGCCACAATGACAGAAGAAAGACAGACTATGGGTTTCGTGAGCAAACGAAAACTTCAGCATCGGAACTTAAAAGCACTAACCAGCGGAAAAATAGTTCACTGCGGACCTGCAACTGCAGAAGACAAACAGATAAGGCATCCGTGACCAAAGGAAAACTGTGGCAATCGGAGGTTCAAGGGACTAACGATCGGTAATCTAGTCTATGAAAGAGCCACAAGGGTGGAAATATAATTGACTACGACTTCTTATCGATGACAAGAAACTTTCTGATAGAAGAAATTCATCGACGGTCGGAAGAACTAAGAACAACAGAGCGACAAGCTAGTTCTCTGCGGAGCCGCAATGGCGAAAGGAGAAAAGACTACGGGTTCTGCGAATATATGAAAATTTCGGCGTCGGCACTTGGAATCACTAGTAGTCAGCACAATATTCCATTAAGGAGCCACAATTGTGGCAAACATTCAGGCTTGCAGTGCCAATGGGATAAAGGAAACAGATTCCAATCGCCGATGTAGAAACTGTCATGAGCTAAAGGTGGAGAGTGGAAGCATAGAGACTTAGAGTGCTGATGAGCTAAAAGACAAACCCCCGATCAACGAGATGGCGATAAGTCAGGAAACTATGGAAACATTGGGACTTGGAGCGCTAAAAATGCGGCGATGAGATGGGAAAATCCAATGGATTAAATGAGGAAAATCACTTCAGTAAATGTAGAAACATAGGTGCTTGGTGAGAACTTGATAGTAAACCCTCAATGATGATTATCAGTGACCACTTCACTCATTTAAAATTCACTCAGTGAACTAGATCTTCGCAATAGATGCACAAATAGTTAACAAGGTTTTGAATCCCTAATCGGGAAAAAACTATGACTTTCATGTATTTTTTATGTAGACAGATCAAATTTTCAGGATCTGTAAATTTTGTAAAAGGCTATAAAGCCCATGATTATTTCATTAATAAAGGTTCGACTACGGGGATTTATGAGCATGTTCCATTATCAAGCCTCTCATCTGGTTTATTCTAAGTATAAGCTCTTTTGTTGTGATTTGTTCAGCCATCTCTTTCTTTACTGTGTTGATTGCCTGAATGTGCATTTAGGTAATTTTCATATTTATTAAAGGACTGATAGCTGTCATCCTATTGGTTATTTACTGATATTTTATTTATAAACACCATCCTCAGCAGGATTTAGCCATTTATATGCATGTGTTATGTGTGTAAGTTTTCCAGCCTGGTGAGTTCTCCATCCCTACACCTTTTTGACAAACTACTGAACAAGTTGTAACTAAAATCCTTGTCATTGAGTGAGCTTCATGCATGTCTTGAGAGTGAGAGGTTATATAGGTTATCCAGCTTGATATAATTCATAAAACACCAAAAAAAAAAAATTAAGTTACCAAGCATCCTCGAGCTACAACCTAGAGGAGCTTCCTGGAGTGATACCATGGTGCATGCACAACTTGGTGACTCATGAAACCCTAGTTGGTGCATGCAAGTATTGGTGATCATGTGTTTGTAGTTTAGTAGATCCTAACTTGCATGATTGCTTACCAAACCCTAGTTGGACATCTCATACCTTGTCTTGACCCTAATTGGAGCATGCACAACTTAGTGACTCATGAAAACCTAGTTGGTGCATGCAAGTATTGGTGATCATGTGTTTGTATTTCACTCTCCTAAATTTCATGATTTCTCACCAAACCCTAGTTGGACATCTCATACCTTGTCTTGACCCTAGTTGGATCATTGAACTTGGTGATTCATGAAAGCCTAGTTGGTGCATGCAAGTATTGGTGATCATGTGTTTGTAGTTCACTCTCCTAACTTGCATGATTGCTCACCAAACCCTAGTTGGACATCTCATACCTTGTCTTGAACCTTGTTGGAGCATGCAACTTGGTGACTCAAGAAATCCTAGTTGGTGTGCATGCAAGTATTGGTGATCATGTGTTTCTAGTTCCCTCTCCTAAGTTGCATGATTTCTCACCAAACCCTAGTCGGAAATCTCATACCTTGCTAGTTCCAATGCCAGTTCCAACTTTATACTTACTGACATGCATATCAAAGAAAATTAAGATGCCCTGTGATACTAAAATTCAGATCACTTTGATATGCACCATCAAGGAAACCCATGACTTTGATATGTAAGCTACCATGGGAAAATAATTAGATGTACATGTGTTTAGTGTACTTTTTGAGATAATTCTTGAATAAGAGATTAATTCTTGAACAAAAGAATGGTTTTTTCCTCAAGCAGAATTAAGAACTAAGTTCATCCCTATCCAAATCCCCCATATGACCATGTACAAATAATTACTTTATGATGATTTTGAGTTATCTTTTTCCATACCAATGCCACTAACAATCATAATAAAAGCACATCTCATATCTTGTTCCATCTCATAAAGCGCATCTCATAACTTGCATGATTACACACCAAACCCTAGTTGGACATGTCATACCTTGTCTCGACCCTAATTGGAGCATGCAACTTGGTGACTCATGAAAGCCTAGTTGGTGTGCATGCAAGTATTGGTGATCACATGTTTGTAGTTCCCTCTCCTAACTTGCATGATTTCTCACCAAACCCTAGTTGGACATCTCATACCTTGTCTTGAACCTAGTTGGAGCATGCAACTTGGAGACTCATGAAAGCATAGTTGGTGTGCATGCAAGTATTGGTGATCATGTGTTTCTAGTTCCCTCTCCTAACTTTCATGATCGCTCACAAAACCCTAGTTGGACATCTCATACCTTGTCTTGAACATAGTTGGAGCATGCAACTTGGTGACTCATGAAAGCCTAGTATTGGTGATCTCATGTGTTTCTAGGTCCACCTCATACCTTGCCTTGACCCTAATTGGTGCATGCAAGTATGAAAGCCTCTAGTTGGATTTTGATTTGTACATGGCAATGTAATTAAATGTATATTAAACTAAAAACCTCAAGAAATGTAAATTTCAACAACTCGAGAGCTTGTTATTTTCCAAACTATATTTGGTGGTGTCTAAAGACACCATTCTTGGTGCTTCCAATGTGTCATAGATGGTGTTTGTATCCTAGGTACACGAAAGGATAGAAATTAGTAACATCATAAGAAAGAAAAGAGAACCCAATGAAAATGTGCAAACATGGTTTATAGATAACTCACCCAAGGTTGTACGATCATGTTTATAGTGTCCAGTATCCTTTGAATAATATTATGTCTGTGAATGGTATCTGTCAATCATGGGTTTATTACATTGGTAATACAATAAGGCTAAATAATGGAAATTGTACTTTAGAATTCACTTTTAAAAAGGTTAAATAATGCACCTGACAATGCACTCATACAAGTAGGCCATCCGGATCATCTCTGGTGTCAATGGTGTCCATCAATCTTTCGTGCTCTATATGAGGTAGCAAGTATCATACATGTGACCTATTTTTGTGAGAAAGTGTGCGGAGCTTGATGTTTGTACCAACTACTAGGTTGGTGAAGTGGTGTACAATAGCTCCTGGTCTATAATCCTAATATATATACCAACCCTTCATTTTCTGTTGTGCTGCAAGTGTCAAGTACTCCCCTTTTATAACCATCGAGCCAGTTGGGAATTCAATATTTTCATCATCTGTAATAGGTTCTAGAAGGGTTTGTTTCCCCTCTAAGAAACGTGCCAACCAATAGTCAGAACCCCATTCATTATTTTTTGGGGTAACCACTGCATATATCTGACCTATGAAAGGAATTAGGTCGAGTTAACAATACATTTTGTAAATAATGTCTTGCATTTCTAATTTCTACATAAATTAAATTCTACAAAGGTAGAGTAAACAATACATAAATGCATTTTCTTATTTGGGTACTACTCATGTACCTGCTTGTATAATATCCAATATGTGATCATAGTCTCTAGAAATATGTGTCTGATCATCTTCCAAATGGTCTATTTCATTACCTCCGTTGAAATTGGTGCCAAGTGTCACTCGATCCCATGTATCAATGGTGTCAGTGTGCTCACAATCACCCCATTCACCGATGCTACAGGAACTGCAAAATAAATACTTCAATCTTGTCCAAATTTGTAGGGCCGATTTGTTTGAGCTTCTAATTGAATGAAACTATCGAGTTCCATGCACTATGTTCACCAGAGGTGTTTGTGATTGGTCCACATTTGTAACCTCCCAAAATATTCTTCACAGTAAGTGTTTCCTTGTTGCTTTTTCTCCCATGATAGATGCACACCATTGGACTATAGATGCAGCATCTCGAAGGTGAGCACCTATAAACTTCATCTCTTCCCTTCGAAGGGCAGTTTTAATGCATGCACCAACACCATCATGCTCTCCTTTTCCATGACCAGTTTCAAAGTAGTTCCATACATCTGTCACCTTGTATTTTATGTGCGAGAAACACAACCATTCAAATACACGTGCATTCTTGAACTGTCCCGCACAACCATCCGACCAATTGAAATGATGATAAAATGGTATATCCATAGCTATCACGTGATCATAGAATAATTTAAAGAAATGTTGCATGTAATGGATGTCATGGGTCTAGTCATCACTTATGTAGAAGTGACTTTCTTTTAGTATCACACATTTCTCTTCATTGCTATCTTGCCCATGTCGATATGTGATATGCACCATTATGCTCACCTGCTCTGAGTGATAGTATTGACTTTGAATTTCATTTTGTGGTTGTAGGGTGTAATTTTTCACAAAGTCAACCACTGATAGTATTGTTCTGAGAGGGAAGGTGTCCTGGCATATTCTGAATTGCTCATCTTGCCACCGTGCCATATCGACATGTTGAATGTACTATTGGATCTTTCCACGAAACTCTGGAATAAAATCACATACTCACACCTAGTACATGAATATTAATTTGTCAATATTCAAGAATTTACCTGTGAAGTCACCAATTTAATCTTCATGCTTTCTTTCCCATGATTTAGTTGATATGTCTCATACTAATAGTTTTTCTTCTCGACAATTGCATTCTCGAATGCTTGATCTTCACTTTCATGGATGCAATCAGACCATAAGGATATCCCACCACAATTGTTGCAAGAACCATCTACACATTGTTTTAAGTAATGTGTCTGCCCATATTGCCTCGGACACATGATGCTATGGATGGAATCTCTGGATGACATTGGCAGTACTATACTTGAGCATTCTTGCACATGGTTAGGATGCAAAAAACAACGTATATGTGCAAATGTATGGTAATATAGGTCAACCTCTATGTGGTATCTACAACAACAAGTGTTCCAGATGGTATTGATTCTAACATACCAAGGCTTGCATTTTTCAAAATATCTTTGCCCGAGCCTTAGCTCTACATGGGAAAATTTAAACATCTCGAACAATTGAGTTTGTGTCATTTCACGATAATGCTTAAAATGAGGTTCAGTGTGATGAGAACCCCTAAAATGTTTTAACACATCCTTCATGTTAGAAGAATCCCTAGTGTTATCATGCCAAAACGTTTGCACTAGGCCCTTCACTGCTTCGACTAACTTCATGTCTTTGCGGGGAAACCTACCGCTAAATGCCCATAATGTTTCCATTTGTCCCTCTACATCAAGGTTGTCTCTTCTTACTGAATATTTTTTAAGTGTCTTTGGATGTAAAAGAACAATTTGTGATGCGCATTTAAGTAAACGACATTGTCTTGTGGATCTACATACAATTGTTTCAGCCAATACAAGAGGAGCCACATTACAGTCTTTTGAACGAGTTTTTTACCAATCGATGTGAATGCAGCAGCAAGAGATTTAACAATGTGATTACTTGATTCCATATTCTTCATTGTTGTTATGCCTAAATTTCTTCTAACAGTTTGGCATATTTCTAGATTTAAGCAAAGCTAAAAACAGTTGGCATTTACCGGCTTCGGATTTGTTATCAAAATATTGTTTCATTATTTGAGAAGAATGACGAAGGATAGTGCGTTTAGCCACCTTACCTTCCATGGAAGTCAATCCGTTCTTGTCCACTTGTATTCATTTAGGAGTTCTATTTCGTTTTGATGCAAAATTTCTTGCCGTTTGAAATGCTGGAGTGATGTTTACATCCACTACCGGCTCACAACTTCAATTAGGAGATTGAACCACTGAACATGGTTGTCATTAGAGGAAATTTCAACTCAAAATGGGCCTCCTAAAAAAATTAATAAAATAATATTTATTAATTTTGGAGGAAGAAAAGAAAAAAACTACTCTTTTGTTTGTATTTTCAACATATCTCCCCATGTTTTTACTCAAATTTCGATCAGGAGAGATCGTTGGATGCGGAATTAAATTCTGCATCCAACAAGCTCTCGCGATCGAAATTTGAGTAAAAACACGGACATATATATTGAAAATACAAACAAAAAAAGTATTTTTTTTTTATGATAGCTATCCCCAAATTTATATAAAAAACGTGTTTAAGACCTATATGGTATTTCAAATTTAAAGCAATTTCATTGGCTAACACATGATGACATGGAATTTGAGTTAAATTAAAAGGCCCATTTTGAGTTGAAATTTCCTCTAATGTGCTGAGACACATTTACATCGAGAGTAACATAATTATTGAACTCTTCACAAGATTGTTTGTCTACTAATGGATGAACAATATCAACTTTCGTATAACCAGCTTCTTTTAATTTTGCATTATCTTCCTTAGCCTCTACATCAGGTATCTCTTGAGGGGGAATGGGGACTATTTGCTCATGTAATGAATGGCAAGGATTTCTTGAATATTCCCTTTTGTTTTGTTTTTTATTTTCTGCTTCTTCCGGTGTAAGCACCTTCCTTGCTGACTTTCGTCCACTATTACGTACATTCCCCATTGAAATCCACCCAAACCTGTACAAAACTATGGAATTATGTAAGTAACGATAAAAAATTGCATGTCGAACAGTTCTCTGTATGTGGGTTCAGACGAATTATGTCTTTTGATACGTTAAAGGTGGCCAACACTACGCCACCCTACATTTTATATAAAACCCATATCGCATATGCGATATAACGCACCTCCGATATATCACATATGCGATATTGAATTCCATATTTTCAATGAACGGGCAGGTTTTTACATGTTTTCCATAACGCATTCCCGATATATCGCATATGCGATTTAGTGCACATGAGCTATATCGCATATGCGATTTTGTGCTCAATGAAAATGTGCAATTTACATTTATCTAGATATGATGAGGATGAGGGTGATGAACATTGAGGGTGTCAATGAGCATAATGATGATGAGTATGAGGGTGAGGGTGTCGATGAGGATGAGGGTGAGGGTGTCAATGATGATGAGGATGAGGCTGATGAACAATAATGATGAGGATGAGGATGATGATGATGATGGCGATGATGATGATGACCATGATGATGATGATGAGGATGAGGGTGATGGTGATGATGAGGATGAGGGATGATGATGATGATGATGATGATGACAAGGATGGTGATGATGATGATGATGACGAGGATGGTGATGATGACAAGGATGATGGTGATGATGAAAATGATGGTGAACAATGATGGTGATGAGGAGGAGGATGATGACTATGATGATGATGATGATGAGGATGAGGGTGATGATGATGATGATGATGCTGATGATGATGATGATGACCATGATGATGATGATGAGGATGAGGGTGATGATGATGATGAGGATGAGGATGAGGATTATGATGATGATGATGATGATGATGAGGATGTTGATGATGTTGAGGAGGAGGAGGGTGATGATGATAATGAGGATGAGGGTGATGATGATGATGATGACGATGATGACGAGGATGGTGATGATGATGATGATGACAACGAGGATGGTGATGATGATGAGGATGAGGGTGACGATGAAGATGATGGTGAACAATGATGGTGATGATGAGGAGGATGATGACTATGATGCTGAATAGGAGGATGAGGGTGATGATGATGATGATGATGATGATGACCATGATGTTGATGATGAGGATGACGGTGATGATGATGATGAGGATGAGGATGAGGATTATGGTGATGATGATGAGGAGGAGGAGGATGTTGATAATGTTGAGGATGAGGGTCTCGATGAAGATGATGACCATGATGATGATGAGGAGGAGGAGGATGATGATGATGATGATGACAATTATGATGATGATGATGACCATGATGATGATGATGATGATGAGGGTGTTGAACGATGATGATGAGGATCGAGGTTGATGATGATGAGGATTAGGGTGATGATGATGATGAGGATGAGGGTGATGATGAAGATAATGAAGGGGAGGATGATGAATATGATAATGAGGATGAGGATGAGGGTGTCGATGAAGATGATGATGATGGTGAGGATGAGGGTGATGAATGATGATGATGACTATGATGATGATTATGATGATAACCATGATGGTGATGACGAGGATGAGTGTGATGAATGATGATGATGAGGATCAAGGTTGATGATGATGAGGATGAGGGTGATGAGGATGATGAGGATGAGGGTGACAATGAAGATGATGATGAGGATGATGGTGATGATGATGAGGATGATGAATATGATGATGATGAGGAGGATGAGGCTATTGATAAAGATGATGATGATGGTGAGGATGAGGGTTATGGACGATGATGATGACTATGATGATGATGATGAGGATGAGGGTGATGATGATGATGATGATGATGATGATGATGATGACCATGATGATGATGATGAGGATGAGGGTGATGATGATGATGATGATGATGATGATGATGATGACCATGATGATGATGATGAGGATGAGGGTGATGATGATGATGATGATTATGAGGATGAGGATTATGATGATGAGGAGGAGGAGGAGGAGGATGCTGATGATGTTGAGGATGAGGGTGTCGATTAAGATGATGACGATGATCATGATGATGATGATTATGATGACCATGTTGATGATGATGAGGATGAGGGTGACAAACGATGATGATGAGGATCGAGTTTGATGATGATGAGGATGAGGGTGATGATGATGATGAGGATGAGGATCACGATGAAGATGATGATGAGGATGATGGTGATGATGAGGAGGATGATGAATATGATGATGATGATGAGGATGAGGGTGTCGATGAATATGATGATGATGGTGAGGATGAGGGTGATGAACGATGATGAAGAGGGTGATCATGATGATAAGGATGAGGGTGACGATGAAGATAATGATGAGGATGATGGTGATAATGAGGAGGAGGATGACTATGATGATGATGATGATGAGGATGAGGGTGATGATGATGAGGATGAGGATGGTGATGATGACCATGATGATGATGAGGATGAGGGCGATGATGATGATGACCATGATGATGATGATGATGATGATGATGATGAGGATGAGGATGAGGATGAGGATGAGGGTGATGAGGAGGAGGAGGAGGATGAGGGTGATGATGATGATGAGGATGAGGATGAGGATGATGACCATGATGAAGTTGATGCAGATGAGGGTGATGATGATGATGATGAGGATCAGGATCAAGATGATGATGATGGTGATGACGATGAGGGTGATGATGATGATGATGATGATGATGATGATGACCATGATGATGATGATGAGGATGAGGGTGATGATGAGGAGGAGGAGGATGAGGGTGATGGTGATAATGAGGTTGACGATGATGATGATAACCATGATGAAGCTAATGAGGATGAGGGTGATGCTGATAATGATGATGATGGAGATGAGGATGATGATGAGGATGAGGAAGATGAGGGTGATGATGATGATGATGATGACGATGATGATGATGACCATGGTCAGGATGATGAGGATGAGGGTGACGATGATGATGATGAGGATGAGGTTCATGATGATGATGATGAGGATGAGGGTCATGATGATGATGAGGTTGACGATGATGATGATGACCATGATGAAGTTGATGAGGATGATGACGGTGATGATGAGGAGGAGGAGGAGGATGACCATGATGAAGCTGATGAGGATGAGGGTGATGATGATGATGATGACCATCATGATGATGATGAGGATGAGGGTGATGATGATGATGATGAGAATGAGGGTGATGATGATGATGAGGTTGACGATGATGATGATGACCATGAGGATGAGGATGATGACGGTGATGATGATGATGATGATGAGGATGACCATGATGAATCTTATGAGGATGAGGGTGATGAGGAGGAGGAGGAGGAGAATGATGAGGATGATGATGAGGATGAGGATGAGGGTGATGATGATGATGACGATGATGAAAATGATGACCATGATGATGCTAATGAGGATGACGGTGATGATGATGATGATGATGAGGATGAGGATGATGATGGACATGATGATGCTAATGAGGATAAGGGTGATGATGAGGATGAGGATGAGGATGAGGGTGATGATGAAGCTGATGAGGATGAGGGTGATGATGATGATGATGAAGATGATGAGGGTGATGGTGATGACGATGATGATGAATAATGATGAGGAAGAGGAGGAGGAGGAGGAGGATGAATATGATGATGATGATGAGGATGAGGATGAGGGTGATTATGATGATGATGAGGATGAGGGTGGTGATGATGATGAGGATGAGGGTGATGAACAATGATGCGTTAGGAAAAAAACAAATTAGTTAAAATTTATGTGTAGCACCATTAGAATTTACCTAGTTCAATTATGCTAGCAACATTAGAGAACTTCCATGAAGTAATCAATAGTGGGAACCCACCACCCATACAAGTTCGAAGTAGCTAGTGACATTGTGAATCTAGAAGCCATGCCACATAAATTAGCTTTGAACATAATTCTATATATTGCATATACGTTATAGCATATTGATATTGCATATGCGATATGAATAAGCTATATTGCATATGTGTTATAGCTTATTCATATCGCATATGCGTTATATCGCATATGTGATATGAATAAGCTATAATGCATATGCGATATGAATAAGCTATAACGCATATGCGATATAGCTTATTCATATCGCATATGCATTATTTTAAAATTTAAATAGTTGGTGGGATTAAGGTTTGGCATTAGGTATGGAAGCAGCTTCAGAATATCAAACCTATTGGATAGGACAAATCAACCAGGGCTATTCCTTGTCTTTTAGAACTCTATCAATATGCTCAGTTTAGATGGCATGTTTTGATATGATATACACAATATTTTTTTATGAAAATGTAGGATATTGTAGAGTACGAAATGATGATTCTGAATATGTAATTTTTACCTTCAAAACTATGTTTTATTTATTTATAATTATTTTTCTAAATGACACACGTCAATTTTAAAAAATACATACATCGATCGTTTGTTATATAACGTTTGATTTCCATCACCCTTTCCCAAAAAAACTCTATGGTGCACTAGATGAGATCAAGATCTACGATATTATATTAAGAAATCAAGGATTTCAATAATTTTTTCCCCTAAAGTGTTGCACCCACACATAAGGTTTTAATTTCAAGCTTTTCTGACTTCAATAATTAATAATAATAAAAAAAT
>LPNX010008026.1:0-39185 GCA_001517045.1 Pseudotsuga menziesii | reverse complement strand
TACAAAAGTGACACTATTAGGAGAAGGAAGGAGGCATTAGAGCCTATCCCCCCTTAAGGACACATTCCTGAACTCCTAACATAGACCAAATTTTAGAAAAAATTACTTCTATAAGAGACTTGGTGAAGATTTCTACAACTTGATGTAGGGAAATAGAGAACTTCAATAACACTATCATGAACAAGATTTCTGATGAAGTGCATGTGTAGCTCAATGTGTTTGTTGCACTGATGTAGAACTAGATCTTTGGCAATCTTGATGGCACTTTGATTGTCGCACCAAAGTGGAGTAGGATGTTGCTCCTCGAATCCAAACTCTAAAAGGATATGTCAAAGCCATAAAGCTTCCTGACTGGCATTAACTGTGGCTCAATATTTTGCTTCTGCGGAAGAAAGAGTAAGAGCTTGTTATTTCTTACACGCCCAAGTGACAGGTCCAGATCCCAAACTGAAAATATAACCTGTAGTAGAATTTTGATCATCAGGATCATCGGCCCAATCTGAATCAGTGAAACCAACCAACAAAGGTTTCCCCGCTGTACTGTAATGAATCCCAAACTGGATTGTACCTTGAATATATCGAAGTATTCTTTTTGCTTCTTTCCAGTGACTTTCATGATGAAATTGCATATAACGGGCACTAACAACGGCAAAGGAAAGGTCAGGATGAGAATGAGTCAAGTATAAAAGACTACCAACAAGCTAACGATACAAGGTGGCATCTACTTCAGGGGAAGTACAAGTGGCAAAAAGTTTAACTCCACACTGGAAGGGAGAAGGGGTTGGTTTACAATCTTCCATGTGGAAGCAATGAAGAAGGTCACAAGCATACTTAGACTAGGAAAGAAAGATTCCTTCTTTGGTTTTCAAGACTTGGAAACAAAGAAAATAATGCAAATGTCCTAAGTCTGACATTTCAAATTTTTTCTTAAGACTTGATTTAACATGTGTTATAAGGTTCGGATCACTATCGGTAAGGATAAGATCATCAGTGTAAAGAACAAGTATGATGATATGGTTTCCTACTTTCTTGGTATAGACATTAGGGTCAGAATGGCATCTAGAAAACCTAGTGTCAAGGAGAAAGCTATCCATTTTGGCATGCCAAGCTCTAGGAGCTTGCTTAATGCCATATAAGGATTTCTTAAGGAGACAAACAACACTAGAGTTATTCTAAACATATCCAAGAGGTTGTTCCATGTAAATTTTCTCATGTAAATCACCATGTAAGAATGAAGACTTGACATCCATTTGATGGACTTCCCACTTATGTAAGTCTGCAAGGGAAAGAACAAGGTGGATGGAGTTCATTTTTGCTACAGGGGCAAAGGTTTCGTTGTATTCAATCCCTTCAACTTGTAAAAAACCTTTGGCAACTAACCTTTCCTTAAGTCTTTCAACACTTCCATTTGATGCATACTTAGTTTTGTAGACCCATTTACATCTGACAAGTTTTCTTCCTTTTGGAAGAGGAACAAGATCCCAAGTATCGTTTGCCATTAAGGAACGATATTCTTCATCCATAGCTACATCCCAATTTGGATTTCCTGAAGCTTCTGCAAAAGTTTCTGGATCATGATTCTCAGAAACTTGAGCCAAAAGAGAAGAGGCTCGCTGAAACTAAGAACGTGTTCAACGTTGATCTTTAGGATCACCTGCAAGATCACCAGCTGCTTCACATGTTGAACAGACCCATCGAAGAAGTATTGGTGCTGGTGCAATTGGAGGAACATGAGCAGGAAGAGGTGGATTTTCATCCTCACTGTCATCATCAGAAACTGGAGTTGGAAACCTGTCAAGTAAGTTGGAAGAAGAAGAAGAAGGCACAATCGCTGAATCAGGATCGCAGGCCAAAGATGGAACACCCGCCAAGTTAGGCTCGCAGGCCAAGAGATTTTCATCAAATTTAACATCTCTTCTAATGATGATATCATGTGAATGGGGCTAAAGAAGTCTATAACCTTTTACATATTTAGAATATCCAACAAATATGCACTTTTCACTTTTAGGCTGCAATGCTTTCCATTTTTCATCTAGAATGTGAGCCCATGCTTCACAACCAAACACACGAAAGTGACTTACATCTGGTTTAATTTTACTCCATGCTTCTTCCGATGTTATACTTTGTAAAAATTTAGTGGGTGTGATATTAACTATGTAATTTGCACAATTTATGGCCTCAGCCCAATATTGAAGACTTAGTCCCTTAGATTGGATCATACAATTAGCCAATTCTTTTAAAGTGCGGTTCTTCCGTTCAGCTACACCATTTTTTTGTGGTGTATATGGAACAATGTGCTGTCGTTGGATTCCTTATTTAGTGCAAAAAGTAGTGAACTTGTTGTTAGCATATTCTCTTCCATTGTCAGATCTTAACTTAATAATCTGATGACCAGATTGTTTTTCAACAAGGGCCTTGTAGGCCAAGAACATGTTAAATCCTTTGCTCTTAAGTTTTAGGAAGTAAAACCAAGTGTGTCTGGAGTAGTCATCATTGAAAGTTAAGAAATATTTGAAACCAGAAAAAGAAGCAGATGGAAGAGTGCCACACAAGTCACTATGCACAAGCTCCAAGGAAACTGAGGTGTGCCAAGAGGCACGTTTGTCAAAACTGTCCCGGTGATGTTTTCTAAGTACAAAACTGGAACAAACACCATCCTTGCAAGATACCAGCAGAAGACCTGTCACCGTATTTTCTTTACATAGTTGTTGCAATGAGCAATAATTTAAGTGACCAAATCGCTCATGCTAAAGTTTGCTCAAGTTATCACTATGAATAACAAAAACTGAAGGAAAAGTGATGAACCAAAGTTGTTAAATTTGTACAACCTGGTAATATCATCAACAGTTCCAGTAGCAAGGACATTTTGAGGATTTTTACAATCCTTGATTACAACTTGGTGAGGTGTAAACATCACAGTTTTACCTTCACCATAATGAGTAATTTGATAGACTGATAACAAATTGCAGAAAATTTTTTGGAACACATAGTACATCACTGAAATGACCATTTTCTACTGGAACTGTTCCAGATCCTACAACACTTAGAGATATATCATCACCAACAAATATTTGTTTGGTGTTACATTCATGCATAGTAAAAAATATGGCTTGATCCTTAGCCATATGATAAGATGCTTCAGAATCAATGAGCCATTCATTTGAAGTAGAAGAAGAAGATGCAGTATAAGAGTAACTAGAAGCACAAAGTGCATGTCCATGAGAGTTAGATTCCGAAGATGAATATGGTTGATGTGGTGCTTCTTCATTGCTGCTTCCAAGACTGCCATCTTCTTAAAAAAATTAGATTCATCATGATTATCTTTCCCACAAAAATTGCAATGATGCTCAGTCTTCTTTCCTTTTTTCTTGGATCGTTTGTCATTTTTTGAAGAAGGAACTGACTGAGAGGGTTTGGGACCCTTGTTGTTTGGCTTATTATTGTGAAAATTCTATTTCTTGGGAGGCTTGGAATTTTCTTTCTATTGGGACAATAAGGCTTTCCTAGATGTATCTACATTGTTAATTATTCCAAGATGAATGAGATTATCTTTCTCTCTAATTAAGGAATCACAAAAGGATTCAAGACTAGGCTCTTGATAGCTAGCTGCAGTCAAGGATTCTTTCATGGAGTAGAATGTAGATACAAAAACAGAATATGCAGGTCCAAGTTTGGAAGGACTATGATAAATACATTGTTTGTCTTCTTTCTTAATATTGCATTCTGCACATAAGAGTCTAAGAGTTTTATACTTAGATAAATAGTCTTGAATGCATGAAAAATCATTTGGATTCAAGGAAAGCAACTCATTCTCAAGTTGATGACCCTGAATTTCATTGTGTTCACCAAACACAGATTCCAACTTTTCCCAAGCTTTATCAGGTTCATCAATGTCAGATATGTGGAATCGCAAATCAGTAGAGATTGATGTCCCAATCAATCCACGAGCTTCATCACATCTATTTTCCCATTTACATTTCTTATCATCATTAGTGGGTTCTGTTTCTTTCCCTGATGTTATCCTGAAAAGTCCCATACTTCGCAGAACATCCTCCATATGAGATTTCCATGAGAAATAGTTAGAACTTATAAGTATAATATCACAAAAGGCAGCCATACTATGAAATAATGGCTGAAAAAATAGAAACTAATTGTCTGGATGCAAAGAGCTCAAAAAAATATGCGGTTTTAAAAAAAAACGGCACGTAAAACGGATTCTAGATGATGAAGTTATGCTTGATCAAAGAAAATGTTGAAGATGTCCCCAATAGTGACGTGGCAGATATTAACTTGACCAACTAAAAAAAAGAAGCCTCCTCTTCCCAAGATCAACATTTGACAATCACTTTTACAATAAAGTTGTTTTGAAGTGAATCACTTTTATAGAATAAGTGATGTTCACTTTTACAATAATGTGACTTTTAAATAGTGCGGCAATAAATTAAAAAACTTAAGTGACTCACTTTTATTTTATTTTATTTATGTGAGATGCACTTTTACAATAAAGTAACTTGAAAATAGAAATTGCATGCACTAAAAAGTAGCTTGATAAGACTTGAACTCAAGACTTATCAAGGTGTAAAGCAACTTTGGACCAAGTGAGCTAAGTTTAAGAGGTACATAAAAGTATGGAAATAGTAAAGGGTTTTTTTTTTTTTTACTCTTCCCTCTTGTTTTCCGTGCTTGCTTTCTTTTCCTTCAAATCACAAAAAAAACAAAAAACAAAAAAAAAATTCCATACAATGGGGTTAGATCTAGGTTAGCTTACGTGGAAAGTCTACGTTTTCAAGTTTTCTCGCTATTTCTGATTTGCCAGGATCACACAAGGTACACGGTAAAGAGCATATGTAGTCAAGAAGACAAGAAAAAAAAACTTTCCCTTGCTGTTTCTGATTCGCCACGATCGCGCAAGGTGCACGGCAAAGAGCATACACAGTCAAGAAAAACAACAGTCCGAGACTAAAACCTAAAAGATCTAATAATAAACTGATAAAATATGAGAGATTTAAAAAAAAACAAATCCGTCACTGTAACATTATACCTTCACATTTGCCGAAATGGGTGTTTCTAGAGCAAACAAAAATGGTTTTTGGTGAAACAAAAAATATTTCCAAATGGAAACAGTGCTCCAGACGCAATGGAACAACTCCCATAGGCCACAAATGCACAAAAAATTCAAAACCAGAAACCCTTTCAAAGTTTCGAAAACACCGGTTCCAGATCTTGATCAAAACCGAAAGCGGCTCTTCATAAATGCTCCGATACCATGTTCGGGGACACAGGGTACTCCCAAAAGATCAAACACCTTCATATACCGCTTCACACAAACAGATCACAGATCAACACGCCGATGTTTGTCACGTGTTAAAACTCTCGAGAGGGAAACAGTTCACGACCCCAGCCAAATAGCTACTTGGAGCAATTTATTATGCAAAAGAAAGAAAATTACATAAGCTTCTCATAATCAATCAACTAGCCAAGAACCCTCTATGCTGTTTAAATAGAGATCATAGACCAATCGGGTGTTAAGTCACGGATCAATGTTAGGTATGATCTAAGAGAAGTTGAACCATCGGATCACTCTATGTCTAGAACATATCGTGACCATCGGATTAGAATATTTACAAATGCATACTAATGCATACTAAAGAAACACACTTTTACCTAACGGATATAATACACAAGTTGATATTAATTAACTCTTACGTGTCTAAATAGCCTAACATTTACAATTATATACATGTTCATAAAGACCTATAAAGGAGAGTTAAAAGAAAATAGGGAAAGAATTATAGGGTCATTGAATATAGAATGTTCTCACTACCATGGGTGTTTCTTGGAGGAGCTTACTAGCAAGCTAAGCATCTACTAGGAATCAAGGTCATGATTTTTCTTAAGGAGAATCACTTCATTCAACGGTCTGCTAGTTTGGGAGAAGGAACAAACAGTCGAGCATAACTATTAACTCTTTGAGCCATAATATGGGTGTCATGTGAAAGGAATTTGAGTTCTCTATAGGTATATGGGATGTCTCTCTTGATGATAAATTGGATGATCATTTTACAAAACATTGAAGATCTAAACATTAAGAACCTAACCAATGAGGTCAAGTGTGCATTAAGATTATTCTAACATATAACATTCAACCATGCTTATAGGGAGAAGGACCAACATGAAGATTAAACATCAAAGTTAGGACTATCCATGGAACATGGAAGTTTGTACTTTCAAGAATTTGAAGGCTACTGATGTATAGAATCAAACATGGAATTTCGAAAGAACGCCAATAGAACAATTTTTTGCCTAAACAATGAAAGATGAAAGTAACATATATCTTTGACATGAAAAATTAAAGATGGAAGTAACATAAATCTTGAGAATGTTTATTAATGTTTATATATATAAGATTTATAGATAAAGATAAGTTGTGTTTTAAAAATAGATATTTATATGTTTTGGTGAGCATACTTTAAATCTTTTCATTTTAGAGTACTTGTACAACTAATCTTCCGAATGAAAGGTTTAAAAAATATATATTTTCTCATTCTAATATAAATAGAAAATAAGTTTTTTCTATTGAAAAAAATATTCTCATCTTATTTGATCATATCAACAAATAATACATATACATGAAGACTACCCCGCTTCATTATAACATAAATTCATTTATAGCCCCAAGGGTTAGCTCAGGGCACACTCTCCTTGAGCCCTCTGCTGCTAGGATGGCCTGCGGTTTACCATCTCTACCATCCACGAATGTGGGAAGTATTGCTGGTTTCCACTGGATCTTTCCATCTGAAAAAAAAACATAAATTCATTTATCCACAAAATTACATAATTATATAAATTAATAAGTAAAAACAGAAAACAAAAACATTATAGATATAGCATTTTTGAATTTAAGCTAGAGAAACAAATAAAATAAAAAATATTATCATGACACAAATCACTATATTTAATATTTATTTTATTAAATACTATAAATTTTTATTAAATTTAATTATTCAATATGACATAACAATGCATGAAACGAACGCAGACATGAAAAATACACATAAACTGTAACGACCACATATAAAAATTATAGGGCAAATTATATAAATATATAAAAGAAACACATCGAAAGACCAGATCCGCCTCTCAGTAGCGGATACGACGGTGTTGCCCATCCTATAATTCGATGCTAAGAAAACTTTCGTGCTTGCGACCAGCTAAAGTAAAGAAACGTCTACAAAAAAAAACGCTCCCACTATTTGAAATTTAAACCGTTTTGAACGGATTGATTCTTTGCACCATATATTTAAAATCTTAAGCCATTGTGAACGTACTTTTCCTTTGTTCATAAGATAGATCTGAGAACGAGAAATTCTTCTTTGGACCCGGAATTAAGACAAAAGGCATCTGCAATATCATGGAGTTCTCCAACTCCCGCACCAGTGAAGAAGATGTTAAGGGTATGGCTCCAGCTGATGTTAATGGTACGGGTCCAGCTGAGATTCAAACCACAGACAGTTCTGGGGATGCTGCATCTAGTTCCGAGAGTTTTCCCACACCTGTAGGAAATAATACTCTATGTTATTCGGTCTACGCAAGGTTTTTCGATATAAGCGGTAACCTTGTAACCCAAAGCTTCTATGCACTTAACATTAAAGAGAACTGTTATGTGCCTCTCCCCAGTCACCCAATGAACATCGACTCGGAGAATGCCAGTGCAGTCGTGGATTATAATCTCTATGTTATATGTGGTAGGAGAGACACATTTGTCTGTAACTTCGTTCACTTGTTTGATCCACTATTGCAAAAGTGGTCACATTTAACTTCCACCATTGTGAAGAGAAAACAAGCCCATGCGGCTTCTGTCGATGGAAGAATTTATGTGTTCGGAGGGTGCAATAAACAAAATTCTAAATGGGGTGAAGTGTACGAACCTTCCACCAAGAAATGGCAGGGAATCCCAAGATCTGATACCCTATGCGAAGCTTTTAACAGAGGTCTTAACCCAATATGGGCATGTGCTGTTCTTGGAAAGAAAATGATTCTTCTAGGATATCTGACGGGAATAGCGTTGGACGTGATGACAAGATCTTGGACTCCGGTTTCAGACAAGTTGATCGATGGATGGTCGAGAGGCATTAGGGCAGCTGTTGTGCAAAATCTGTTGATTACTTGTTATGTTTGTTATATTAGTAACATGAACCGACCTCAAACAGCTGAAAGAAGTATCCGGGCTTATGATCCAGATCAGGATGTTTGGCTCAAGATAGAAGGGATCGACAACAGTTTTCACGAACATGCACAGAAATCTGAGTTCTTGTCAGTAAATGGAAAGCTGGTAATATATCATATGTGGCAGCCAAATGATTTAACATTCTCCGTATTTGAGATCAATGAAAGACTTCCCACAACTGTTCGAGCCACTCTTTTGTGGCAATCCCGGTTTCCCATAACAACAATAATTAGTCAAGGTAACATTTATATTCTTCAATAGCGTTTTAGGTTTTAATGAAATATTAGTGATTTCTCAGTGCGCAACTACTCAACTTATTCTCGGAATTCTTGACACTTTCCTTTATCTTTCCAGGCAACGATCTGCATCCTCAACGTCTTCCAAGATGCGTATACAGACATATGGTT
The DNA here is from genome assembly GCA_001517045.1 of Pseudotsuga menziesii. Lineage (NCBI taxonomy): Eukaryota > Viridiplantae > Streptophyta > Pinopsida > Pinales > Pinaceae > Pseudotsuga > Pseudotsuga menziesii. The sequence continues at coordinate 30,551 of LPNX010008026.1, read as the reverse complement.
GAAGCATTTAGAGCTGATGAGTGAGCAGCGAGCGCCAGCTCCAGCGTCAGATGAGTGAGCAGCCAGCGCCATTCTTGGTGGAAAATAAGCTCACATTTATTTTGAAGTTTGCGGTCTTCTTGGCGAAAAACTAGTCCATATTTATTTTTGAATTTTGAAGTTTCTTTGATGAAGCTGCGTTTTTCTTGAAATTAGTCCAGAATTGTTTTTTGAATATATGATACCCCGGTTCCAATTTACTTTTTTAATATATCCTTGTTTGTTTATGTTATAATTTCATGGCTGCTAATGAACAGAGTTTATATGGTTAATTTCATGTCAGAGTATTCACCGTTGTTACAATAATTCATAACAAATTATTTTTTAATATATCGTTGTTGGTTTATATTCTAATTTCATGGCTGCTAATGAACAGAGTTTAGTTTCATGTCAGAATATTCACCGTGGTTACAATAATTCATACCAGTGTTTGGAATTTCATTTATCTTCGCCTTTCAATCTATTATATTATTATTGTTATTAATTTTTTTATTTCTTTAAATTTTTATAAAAAAAACAACCTTTAACAATGAAGTGAAGTTTTATTTAATTTCTAATTTAAATATAACAATAAATTATTATTGTTATTAATTTTTTTATTTCTTTAAATTTTTATAAAAAAAACAACCTTTAACAATGAAGTGAAGTTTTATTTAATTTCTAATTTAAATATAACAATAAATTTAGTTAGTTGATCATGTACTTTGAAAATGATCATAAATTTGGAGTTGGTAATTGTATTTGAGCTGGGAAGTGGATAAGAAGAAAACACATAATTTCAATTAATTACAAAAATTACAAAAATGATATAGCTTTTCTCAATTTTGACATGTAAATCAAATAAATCATTTTTGGAAGAATAGGACTTGTAAGTCCTAACTTGGAAGTGTTTGATTTGTACTTAAGTGAGAATGGGAGCATGGCACACCAAAACTTTATTTCCATGCTAAGATTGCAATACAGATTGTAGTTTGTATTTTTTAAGCTCAATATCAAAACAATAAAAACAATTTCATGTTTAAAAATAATAATAATTTCATTAAAACTTATTTTTAGATTATACCAAATTTATCAAAAAATTAGAAAGAACATCTTACAACAATTCATAGTTCCAAGTAAAGACCTTCACACTCTCTAAAAAATGAGTATAGGATTCTTGGTTTCAAATTACCTATATAATAGACAATTATTAACTTGGACTCACCCATAATTTTTATATATAATAACAATTTGTTGTAACTTTACCTAATCTTATACAAGAATGTGGATTCAAGTGATACAATTACCAAAACTAAGATTAGATCTTCAATTATGAATTAATTAACACTTATGTAAACATCATTCCATTAATATATAATTTTTTCAAATATACATAATAAATGTAAACTATTTCATTATTTTTTATTTTTAAATTAATTTTAATTGTATGATAATATGTTATTAAACAAGATAAGATAAAATTTATGAATATAAAACTAATTCTTAATAAAAAATTAGAAACATTTAATCATTTAAAATTTTTACCATAATAAATATTAAAAAAAAAATTCACAAACATAAACATATAAAAATTAAGGTGAAGTCTAATTTTTTTTTACAAAACTATTATAATATATAAATATACTACATGAGAGGCATGTATAAATATGTAAAACTAATTTTTAATAAAAATTAGAAACGTTTAATCATTTAAAATTTTTACCATACAAAATATTATAAAAAAATTCACAAACATAAATATATAAAACTTAAGGTAAATTCTAAAAAAATTTAGAAAACTATTATAATATATCAATATACTATATGAGAGGCATGTATAAATATTTGAACATGTAAACCCACTTCCATAATAAAAAATTGTGAAAATGTAAATGCCTAACCATTAATAAATTGGTTTTTTTTAAAGCTAAATTTCACTTTTATAAAAAATTTGTAAAATTACAAAGTCCTACCAATTAATGAATTAGATTGTGTTTGAGGTTAAATTTCTTCCAAATGAATCAAATGTGAGAATCGCATGTTTTTCTTTTAATTATAACATTGCATATTAGTTCAATGATTTTATTTTAAATGATGAACCCATTTTAAAAGCTAATTTTTGTGAATATCTTATATGATTTATTTAGATATAAAAATTAGACATTCTCTTCAAAATACACTTCTCTCTGTTTCAAATTCAACACCAAAGTTCAACACAAATAAAAGATAAATCACCCAAAAGTTGTAATAATATTTTTATTAATCATATCTTAATAGGTTATGGGATTGCCAAAAGTCATCAAATTTTAATAGGCAATGTGATTGCCACAAGCCACCTACCTAACAGGAAGGTCGCATAAAGATTCAAGATTGGACATAGTGTAATTTACATTATTGTTTTTACGTGAGAGTTTCATCTTGAGTATTGTTATGGAAACCTATGTGATTTTAATGTACTCGACATACGTTTCCGACTGCTTGCTAAGAAAGTACATCATCAAGAGGAATTGTGAGAAGATAGTAGACCCCATCCTTCATAAAGGAGTAATGAAAGCTGGATCACCTAGGAGCTCAAGAGTCAATACTTAGTTCCTCCTTATTTCTTAATTTCTCGATGAGAGGTTTCCAAATATCACTAAGAACTAAACCATCATCTCTATTAAAATTAAAGACTCCTCCCATTTCGTTAATGGTATAAAAAATATTCATGTAGATGAAAGTGAAATTTTGGTTAGTTTTGATGTAGTTTCACTTTACACCAAAGTTTCAGTTGAAGAAGCCATCACGATTATAAGCAAAATTACTAATGATGAAAGAGCTATTTTTTAATAGAATCTATTTGAAATCTACATACTTTACTTTTCATGGTGAATTTTATGAACAAACAGAGCAAAATTACTAATGATGAAACAACTAATTTGAATAGAATTTGTTTGAAATCTACATACTTTATTTTTCGTGGTGAATTTTATGAACAAACCGAGCAAAATTACTAATGATAAAACAACTAATTTGAATAGAATTTGATTGAAATCTACATACATTACTTTTCGTGGTGAATTTTATGAACAAACCGATGGTGTTGCGATGGGTTCTCTGTTGTCACCAGTCATAGCCAATATTTACATGCAATACTTTGAGAAGAAATCCATTGATTCTTTTCCTTTAAAACCAAGGAATTGGAAGAGATTTGTGGATGACACTAATGTCATTTGGCCGCATAGGAAGGATAATATGGATCATATCTTAACCCACCTCAGCAGCCAATCAGACAACATCAAATTACAATAGAAACTCAAGAGAATATTTTGCTTCCCTTCCTGGATGTTCTTATCACGATAAAGAAAGATGGCTCTCTTAGACATGAGGTATACTGAAAGAAGACACATATAGACATATATCTCAATGTGAGCTTACATCATGTACCTTCCCAAAAGCTTGGTATCCTAGAAACCTTGGCCATGGTAGTTGTGTAGATTGCAGATAATGACCGTCTTGATAAAGAATTGAATCATCTCTACATTATCCTTCAAAATAATGGTTACAATACATGGGACATAATAGAGCCTTCAAGAAATATTTAGTAAAGAAGACTCAAAAATTGGTCAATAAGGATCAAAGAAGAGGGGTGATACTCATGCCATATATTCAAGAAACTACTAATAGGATAGCCAAAAGGTGCTTGCATGAAGTTGGTTCCACTTTTTAGTGCCACTTTAGAAATCGAAAACGCATATGTGTTATTGTGGCTAGGTTCGAAAAACCCGAGCCCAAAATTGAGGCTAAGCTTAGTTAGCCAATATCAAATGTGTGACATATTGCACTTTAGTTTATTAAGAGTTACAACTCGCAAGTGCGATATATCGCACTTGCGATATATCGTACATGTGATATATCACACTTGAAAACTGTGATATATCACACATGTGATATATCGCAATTGAGATATATCACACTTATGATTTACAAAAGCCAAAAAAAAAACAAAACATAGGCCCATGGCCTCAATTTCTTATTTCACAGTCAAGACTGCAATAACGGGAATGCAAAAAACCGCATCGGTAATTTGAGTTTGAGTGACTTTGGAGGCGAATTTGGAAGGGCCAATTCAAAAGTTGGATCCAATGAAAGGTAAGTCGTCATTTCCTTCAAAATTGCTTTTGATTTTTGTTTTTGTTTGTTAATTTTATAGTTTTTGTTATTTAAAAAAAATTAATAAAAAATGTTGAATTAAATCAAACAATGAAATATTAAAACAATTTTGAATTTATTGTTTTAATCTTAACACATAATAGAAATGTTGAAGAAAATGTACAAAATGAACCCACTAATAACCAAGAACCAAACACAAAACCAAACACGGAGGGCGAACAAGACCGGAATTCATAGATTCTGGATCGTTTGGGTGCATTGAAGCGCCTTAGCTCAATGTTTAGAGGGGGGGCCATTTGAGACAATCATTAGCCAAGGCATTGGATACCATAACAATCACAATTACCAATGCCCAAGGAGAATTGTACAACATTAGATCGTACAGAAAATCCATGAGGAAATACTATTCCAATGGTTTAAGCTATAAAGACATCAAAAAACCAAAAATAACCAAAGACCAATTGTTTTCATTATTTTGAGACCCTAGCACCGGATTGGTTCCACCCACTAGTCGAACACACATTTCCATAAACTAGTGCATGGAACCAAATGTGGAAGCCAATTGGATGGATCGCTGGTACATGGCCTTCAATGAAGACCCTCATGGGAATAGAGACATCCCATTCTATTTCGTGAGGAAGTTGTATGCATAATTTATCTTGTAGAGACATGTGAACTATTTTGATATATTAGAGTTCCAAGGTGTGGGTCATGCAATGCCCCAAGATAGGGAAGGGTCTAGGACTTATCCTAACCATGTGCCACACCCTCCACACACACCAAAACCCCTCGAGTATATCCTCCTATGGGTCTTGTTATTGATGATACACATGAGGCCTTATTTGACTTAGTAGATACATTTCTTTAACATGTTACTATTGTCCAATGAAATGTAGGTGAAGGGGTTGGCACTTCCAAGGCTGGCCCATTGCACACTCAAGATCCACTTAGTATGTCTCTAGACTGTACTAGAGCTACATAACCCACTGGAGATGCAAAGGGTTTCGATCGTTGTGTTATTCCACACCATTGCACAACATTCGGAGGCATATGCTATGGGCTTCCTTCAGATTTTAAGGATGATGGATTACTTCAATATGTAAGTAAAACTCATTCTTTACATATTATATTTTGTTTATATCACAATTTTCAATTGTTTCATACATAATTTATTTATATTTAATTATTTAATAATTTATGTGAAATAATACACAGGTGGTGTCCCATGACACCCCATATTCACATAGTCTAACGATTGATGTTGATAACATTGATGCAGTGGTCAATGTTGCATATGGTTTTGGTGCTTCACCATTAGTTGTAAGAACTTTACTTTTTAATTTTTCATCATCATTTACATATTTATAGTAGATATTGCAACATTCAATACGTCCTAATATGGATACAATATGTTTTATGCAGGGTGGGAAAGATGAATTTGTGGAATCCTAGCCAAGTCCCTCGGATGTGGAGGAAGATTCCCAGACATAGGTATTATTTTATTTATACTTTTAATAGTTCAACATGTATGCTTTTAATTATTATAAATTTTATAATTGTATATTTACGTTTTTTTACGTAGCATGATATCTATGCCAACTAAACATCCTTTTTGATTGGTGACCAGTCTCTCACCCCCATGTACATGTATGTTTCTCTTTCTTTGAAAAAATCATTTTTCGACCATGTTGTATATGTCTGGTTTTCTTTGTATTATCTAACATTGACATATTTTACTTTATGGAGGAATATATTGAGGCAATGATGCTTGAATAGCACCAAAACAATGTTGTTGATGTCCCACCTCTACCCGGCCAAGTACGTGTCTGTCTCGCTTTCTTTGAAAAATTCATTGTTTGTACATGTAGTATATGTTTCATTTTCTTTGTATTTGTTGACATTGACATATATTACATTATGCAAGAATCTCGTGAGCTAGTGGTGCTTAAAGAGAACAAAATCGAAGTTCTTGGTGACCCACCTCTCCCCCCCAAAGGTACATGTATGTTTCATTATCTTTGAAAACATCATTTTTTGTCCATGTAGTATATGTCTCGTTTTGTTTTTATTATTTGACATTGGCATACGTTTCTTTATGTAGGCTTCTAGTGAGGTAGAGGTGCTTGAAGAGCACCAAATCACTGTTGTTGGTGACCCACCTTTGACCCCCAACCAGGTACGTTTATGTCTCTCTTTCTTTTAATTGTGCTTTTAATGATTTAATATGTACTTTTTTAATTATTTGAAATTGTCCAATTGTATCTTGATGCTTTTGTACGTAGGAATGTAATTTTGGTTATGGTGTCCATCGAGCGGACTTCTTTGCTAATGCATATGCCAATCCTTTTAGCACATCACCAGTTGATCCACCCACTGGTTACATACCTCTTCATGACCGATAGGTAAATTTATATATTGCTTATCTTGCTTATATTGATTTTTGTACACGCAAGCATCTTTTTGCTTGTTTCCCCCATTGATATGTTGACATTGACATATATATTATTTTATGCATATTGATAGTGAGTGAGTGGTACTTGAAGAGAACCCAATCAGGGTTGTCACTCACCCACCTCTCCCCCCGCCCCAAGGTACATGTATGTCTCGCTTTCTTTCAAAAAGGCATTCTCCCTCCATGCAGTATAGTTGTATTTGTACATGCAAGTATGTTTTTTGTGCACCCATTGATTTGCTAACATTAACATATATATTATTTTATGCATCTTGATAGTGAGAAAGTGGTGCTTAAAGAGCTCCCAATTGGGTTTGCTACTAGTGAGGCACCATCACTTACACCATGACCCACCATAACATAGTCACGAACAGTATGTAAAAATGTTATATTGGTTTGGAATTTGAACAAATGTACATAGAATTTTTATCCTATTGGAAAAATAACTTACAAATTTTGGTTTGTCTGCAGTCTCTGCATATGAGATCCGTCCCTCTTGTTCAACATTGGGGATCACTACTCTGCAACTGGAAAAGAAAGATAGACTTCTCACAAGACATTGACAATGGCAGTGAAAGGGGGGATAAATAGAATTAATGTATAGGGGTGATACATACATGTAACTTTTTATTTGTATGCACACAGATGTATAGTTTGATCCACTATTTTGTATTATGGCCATGGTATGTCAATTTTTAAAACATTATATGTACATATAATATAAAGCAAGGTTCAAATTTTTATATATGGTTGGCTTGATTTTGGAACATGATATTTATTATATGCCTTTCAGATATGTTTACCTATGTCTTTCATTAAGTATGTGTTTAATTAAAATGATAATTGGTGGTTCACCAATGTGATATTATGATATTATAGACATTATCATGAGATATCCTACTAACTATTTGAATATCCTTAATACTTCAAGGAAGAATTTATGACTCATCCAACTAAGATCAAGTAACCATTAAGTAAGCCATGGAAGATAATCACTAGACACAACATCATAAGTTGTTCAGGACATTCTACAAAGATAATTAAAAATTCATACAAGACCAAGACAAATGAATTGTATCTATGAAAATCGGAAAGATATATAACTTCAGAAATCCATCCTTAATGAAATACGTAGATCATGGTTCAATTAACAACCCATGTAGGGATATCATCAAATTTTTAACATCATAACCATACCATACACTACCTTAATTCCATACACTAACATAATAACATAATTACACTGACATCATAACATCATAGCCATACCACTAACATGCTAATATCATACATGTGTTTGTACTTCTACTTATGATCCATGGTCAACCGTATTCATTTTGTTTCATGTATGTGCATAACCTAGGTATATGGCATTTTTGTTTCTACTTAAATGATACTAACCAATATAATGATTTAAACCTAAAGACTTCATGAAACCCTAGTTATATCATAACCATACCATAGACTACCTAAATTCCATACACTAACATCATAACACTGACATCATAACAGCATATCCATAGCACTAACATCATAACATCATACCATACCATACCATACTAACATACAATACCATACCATACCATAGTAACATCATACCATACACTAACATCGTAACATCATAACCATACCATACACCATCCTAGACTACCCTAGAACCTTACCCTACCATCTTTACCTCAAACTACAAATTTTGAGTTTAAATAATTTAGTTACTGTTGTTTTTTAAACAAAATATGAAGTTTGTTAAAACGATTATTACTTATTATGAAGGTGCATTGATTCGACATAAAGGGTAAATAATAATTCCATCGAATATCATACATTGGTGCTTGAAACTTGCTACAAAACACATACAAATATGAACTCTATACTGATGATTTCAATTGACAATGGGATTAAATCGTTCACATAAGTATCTTAATTTTTCCCTATTCATTTTGTTTCCTGTATGTGCATAGCCTAGGTATATGGTCATAAAACCCTAGTTCCATCTCATAACTTGTCAACCCTATTTATAGCATGAAATTTGTAGTTCATGAAACCCTTGTTGGTTTTCAACTTGTACATGTACATGTGTTTCTAGTTCCATCACATAACTTGTAAAGAGGTCATAAAACCCTGGTTCCATCTCATAACTTGTAAATAGGTCATAAAAAAACCAAACGATATAAACCTAAAGAGGTTATATAAAACTTAGTTAGTTTTGCTTGTTATTCATTTACATGTGTTTTTACTTCTAAGTCATGCATGCATGTAAAATTCCGCTTCTGATCCATGTTCAACCCTATTCATTTTATTTCATGTATGTGCATAGGCTAGGTATATGGACTTTTTTTTCTACTTGAATGATATTAACCAATCTATATTATCTTCAAACCTAAAGAAGTAATAATTCCCTAGTTCCATCTCATAACTTCTCAACCCTAGTTATAGCATGCAATTTGTAGTTCATGAAACCCTAGTTGGTTTTCAACTTGTACATGTACACGTGTTTCTGGTTCCATCAAATAACTTGTAAAGAGGTCATAAAACCCTAGTTCCATCTCATAACTTGTAAATAGGTCATAAAAACAATCAAATGATATAAAGATAGAGAGATCATATAAACCTTAGCTAGTTTTTCTTGTTATTCATTTGCATGTGTTTCTACTTCTAATTCATGCATGCATGTGAACTTCCACTTGTGATCCATGTTCAACCCTATTCATTTTGTTTCATGTATGTGCATAGCCTAGGTATATGGACATTTTTTCTACTTAAATGATACTAACCAAACTATATTATCTTCAAACCTAAAGAAGTCATAATTCCTTAGTTCCATCTCATAACTTCTCAACCATAGTTATAGCATGCAATTTGTAGTTCATGAAACCGTAGTTGGTTTTCAATTTTTACATGTACATGTGTTTCTAGTTCCATCTCATAACTTGTAAAAAGGTCATAAAACCCTAGTTCCATCTCTAACTTCTCAACCATAGTTATAGCATGCAATTTGTAGTTCATGAAACCCCAGTTGGTTTTCAATTTGTACATGTAGGTGTGTTTCTAGTTCCATACCATTACTTGTAAAGAGGTCATAAAACCCTAGTTCTATCTCATAACTTGTAAATAGATCATCAAACCAATCCAATAATATAAACCTAAAGAGGTCATATAAACCTTAGTTGGTTGTGTTTGTTATTCATCTACATGTGTTTCTACTTATAAATCATGCATGTGTAATATACCAAATTTTGACCTAACATTTACGGGCATAAGCCCCATTGATAATGATGTTACTTTGATGTTTAGTTGGTATATTGGGTCTAAGACCCCACTGCATATGAACATGATGATTGTATGATATATTGGGTGTAATCTAATTGCATATGTTATATATATATATATATATATATATATGATTTCATGTGTTGGGCGTGGACCTTGAAGCACATAATTGATGAGATGTTTTGTGTTGACTGAGGAGCTCTAGAGCACATGAGTAATTATATTTGTCTTGAGCGAGAAGCTCTATAACACATGAGTTATGAGACATTTGTGTTGAGAATGAAGCTCTAGAGCACATGAGTATTTATATTTGTGTTGAGCAAGAAGCTCTGGAACACATGAGTTATGCGACATTTGTGTCGAGCATGAAGCTCTGAAGCACATGAAAAGATGAAATTGGAAGTCTTGGTCATAAGCCTTGGAGCCTTCCCAGTTGACGTTGAGTATAATCTCTAGAACATCGTATACTTGGCCATTGTATCCCTAGGTGTATCCTACAAGTACATCCTAGCATTAGTGTTGAGCGAGGAGCTCTGGAAATTGCACTAAGTTTGTAACTCCCTGTTTTTAGCACTGAGTATGGGATTTGGATGAGTGTTAGCAGTTACTGAAAATTATTAACTATGTTGAGTGAAAACAACTCGAATAAAACATTGATCTCATCTAACTTATTTTTAAGTGATTAAATGAAATTTTGAATTTTTGTATCTCATCAAGTACTAGAGAACTACCATGTTATACAAGAGAATCCAACATGCAAGGAGGTTTAAATTTTCCTAACCTAGTTGACCTAACCCCTACCTAAAGTCCTTATTAAAGAAAGTGACTAAGCTAAGAGAAAAGTGTCATATGTTTAGGGGTCATGCTAGGGACAAAATGTTAACAAATGACATGTATATAGGCATATAATGTATACATGATATGTATATAGAGTAAGCATAGCAATAATACTAATAGCTATAGGAAATAAAGAAATGATCCATATGTTATCATTATTACTAATGATAATTAAATATTAAAATACCTACAAGAGTCCAAATAAGAACTAGTCAAAAGTTCCTAAGTTAAATATTAAAAGTTGCTAAATTAAATAAAAAGGGTTAAATCAAGCAATCAAATGATTCTTGATTTAACTTTTCCTTTGACTGAAAAGTCTACCTATAAAAACCCAAGCCAAAGAGACAATTATGGATCTTTTTTTATTCCATAATTCTACTTGATTATTCTCAAGAGAGTTTCGGGTCATGGTTGGGTGGAATGTGGTAGTTCCCAAGTTATTCAGTTATCTAACCAGAGGTCATATCTGTCTAGGAATTTGTTAATGTTGGGTATTTGAGTCGGTAGGTTTTTAGCCATTAAAACAACTCCATCTTATAGGTATGAGGTTCTTGATTTTTTCCTTGTAAGCTACACAAATTTTATTATCAAAAGAGTATAGTGAATTCTGAAGGAATATCTAGTAAACATATGTTATAACTAGGTTATATTTTATGCATTAGTTATTTCTTCAATTACAGGTTAAGCTCATTGTTTATTAGTAGATGTATTTCTTTTTCGAAGCTTAGGTTGTCATTTCTTTATTTTAACCAAGTTATCCTAATATATTTTATTCATGATGAGATAAGCACCATTAGTGCTATCTAGAGGAGGTTTTTGTTTTCTATTTCATTTCTACAATTTATTTCATGTCTAGGGTTTTGTTTTCTATTTTATTTCTGCAATTTATTTACTATCTATAAATTCAAGTTCCGAAACCTAGAACTATTCAAAAACAGAACCTATATCTTATCTCTATTGGCAGATTTCATAATGGCAGCAAGCTTATATTAATTATAAATAAACGAAACTATTATCTATAGTATTAGCCTAATCTCTATGCAGAACATTATAACCTAAATATAAATGGCTAACACTTTAATTAAAAAATATTAAAACTAAACTATAACAAATCATTTACATTTTATAAACAATACCTCTAAGTTCTATGGGTATGAATTAAATAAATCAGAACCTTATTACTTTTACAAACATCATAAAGAATCAACCATAATGTAATATAAAATACAATAACATATATAATATAAACCCATAGATTACAGGATTGAATCCCATTAGAATTCATGCCAAAACAAAAACTTCACCCACATATTTTACAACGCACATAGCCCAGGATCGAATCTTATGAGCTCACGACATAAAAACAAGGGCTACATTCCAACCACGACCAGCATCGAATCCCGTAGGGTTCAATTTTCCATTGTTAATCAACATTGTAAATAGCTTATAATTATTCCACATAGTCTATGCTAATAACATATAAAATATAGATCGATTTTTTTTCCTTGTCAACAAATACCTACACAAATATCAAACAAAATATACATGCTATAACCATAATCAATTTTCCACACAGTAATATAAATCCCCATTTATACACTGTAACCGTATTCTAGGCTCATGGTCAAGAAGCAAGAAAATAACCCATTAACAGGAACCATAGCAATTAAATCACCGTCTACGCTAGCATAGCAACGACAATCATATCGTAAGGTTAATCACCAAAGTTCACGACCATCCACAAAACTTAATACATAGACAAGTAACAGAATTGTAAATCAACATTTCACTATTATCTACACAGTCGCTAAGCTAAAAGGCAAGAGTACCATTGCAAGCAATGGCACGAATCTCAAGCCAAACAACTCTGTTAAAATACCCAAACACAAATTTAAATTACAAACATAAATTTACATATATTCAAAATTTTTCCAAGAAAGGAATCGTATCCATGATTCATTCATAGTCGGAATGCATACAATTAACCACTATAAATTATATATAAAAATTACACGGTTTTGATTCAAAGCCAATGCACCATTGCAAGAATGGTGCCGCCACCATTTTCAAAACCCAACATTAAAAGTAAAACATAGAGTCTACATTAACCATCACGATCAAATTTTAAAGCTATCAACCCAAAATTATTACAGGGTAGAGTCATGGTAATCATGGCCCGAAGGCACAAAACTGAAACCCAACAAATTAAACCCCAAAAATGTATACACATCTCTGATTCCTTTCATTATTTACAATAGACCTATACACACTTGAAACCCTTAACCCACACAAGTATTTAGTCATCCAAATGACAAGATTAAAGCTTTGTCAAAACACCTATTCGTAGAGGAACAATTTTAGGCTTGTCTATACAAGGATTACCCGTGAAGGCTAATGTGTTGGCAACCAGAGAATACCGATGACCTTTGTAAGGGAAGCATGTTACCTGTAAACAATGGATAGATAGAAGTGAGAAGTATGCCAAACCTTCAATCCAAGACAACAATAAACAATGCTATAAGCCAAGTGAAGGGCATACCTTCCAAATCGTAGATGCAAGCTAGACCTCACGCCTTGTTAGAGACCAAAGAGCCGAACATAGCTCACCCAATGAAATTCCGAATGACCCATTTGTCCATGATATTCCAAGATTAGGGCTTGAGACCCCCAACTCCCAAGGAGAATTTACTATGCCACCCTATCCACCACTACGTCGATTTTTATCCCCATGTCTATAGTCCATAAACCCCAAAACATGATTTGGTATTGGAATGCCTTGAGTATTAAAAACCCATAATATGCATCATGGAATTAGGTTAAATCCAAGATTCATGGCATATGGAATATGTGATGAATGGCCTAAAACATACAATAACATATAGTATAAAAACTCTAAAGTTTAATTACATCATGGCTAAGTCTTGATACTTAATCCTTCCAAACCTTTGGACATAAAAATACTCAAAGCATATATTTTAAATATTTAGTATAGGGACCAAGTGTTGAAGTCTTAGAAACATAAGTAACAATGACAAACAAGTTAGAAATAGGTCTAACCAAATCCATCCATGCGTAAAAACCATGCTAACCGACAACAATCAAACTTTCTAGGATAGGACTTTGGTCCAGTTGTCTTCAAAAGAAATGAAGAAGTGCAACGTAGGTAGCATGTCTTTGTTTAAATTGTGATAGCAAGTTTTCTGTCACCGAGTGAACCTGCATGAAACAAATTAGAGTTGCATTAGTTCAACATAAACTAAGTAAAACCTATAACGTCAAGTAAAACCAGTTACCTCTCTAAATGATCCTACAATGGATATAATTCCCGCCACTCCACCCCTTTTCAATACAAGTTAAGTCAGGATTTTTCATAAACAAGTAACCAAAACTTATAATCAGTAAGTAAGCAATAAACTATACACACATACCTATAAATACATGATAAGAAGTAATCAATGAATAGTGTAACCATCTACACCGAATCAAGTAACTTAAATACATTATAGATTTACATTAATAACAACATCGAGAAAAACATCTAGAGGAGGGTAACAACAACTTATGACAACTCCATTCCGTAAACAAAGTTCGACACATTCCGCATAAGATAAGTTAATTTCCAGTTCATGTAGTAATTAACTAGCCTAATAAAAGAAATTTTCAAACTTTGGGGACATTACAAGTGGTATCAGAGCCCAGTTTCAACACTAAGAGACCAAATGGGCATACCAGATATTCGTTGCAGAAAATAAAGTATGTGTTTAAATTTTGCTAACTAATAGAAATTTTTCCTGTAATTAAAAATTTGCAATTACAGGATTTTAAAAGAACACTACAAACCATGAACACTGAAGAAGACAACAGTCGGCAAGGAAAGTTGAATACCCCCACCTAGGAAGCAAAACTGGTGGTGGAACTAAATTCGGATATACTGAAAACCATACAGAGTCTTCAAGTAGACTTATAGAGTTTCAAAGATGATAATTTGAATGAAAGAAAGGAACAACAAGAAAATAATGAAGCCTTGCTACGGAACATGATGGGAGGAATCCTGCAAGGAAAACCCACTCATTCAACCAACAGGTTCAAGAAATAATTCTATCATAAACGGGCCAGCAGCCCGAGTGAAGAAGGAAAAGAAGAGCATACCCCTGAACCTCCAAAAAGATATTGTCACAGTCCTTATAGTGATGATTCTCTTTCTCCTTGCAGAAAGAAATAGAGACATGATGAAAATATTGAGGGACAGTTCACGAAGATAAAAGCCCCAACCTATAAAGGAGAGATTAACATAGGGGAAAAAGCTGAAGAATGGCTTCTAGGTATGAGAAAATATTTTTGAGTTCATAACTACTCTAGAAAAATGAAATCCCATTTATTCATCTATAATTTAAATGGAAAAGAAGCTAGATGGTGGAGAGACCTAAAGCATACCAAGAAATATGAGGTAAGATAATCTGATGGAGTAATTTTCACAAGATTTTCCAAGTGAAATACATGTCGGAAAGATTCTTCAACATAAACGTGAAATAGTTTCATGATTTAAGGATGGGTTCCATGACTATAGATTCTTTCATTAACATATTTGTCGATCTGCTACATGATGTACCTCACATTAAGGATGAGAAAGTGAAAATACAACATTTTTTACGATGTCTTCCTCCCAAATTCCAAGAAAGAATTCAATTTGACATGCCTAAAACATTTGACACTTCCTTACACAAAGCTAGGATTTTATATGAGCCTGGATAGATGCGGAAAGAGAAGATCAATAGAATCAGATATAGGTCTAGGACCTTCTCAGACAACCGCAAAGCAGATTTCAACCTACCACCTTACAGAAAGTAGAACAACGGTTTTTCGTCCAACAAGAACTTCAAAAAAATAGGTACAAATCCATATGTACGAGCTCCAAATGCTAACAAGCCAGTAGCAAATGGGGGAGCCAATGTTTCCCCGCTACAAATCAAATGTTGGAAATGCCAAGGGCCCAATTATTTTCGAGACTGTAAGAAAAATACCAATGGATTCTTGCACAACTTACAAGAAGAACAAACGGTAGAATATATAGATGGACCATCGTAGATTTATGCATCCTTGGATGGCCAACAGGAATACCATCAAGCTACCATGGTTGAGATAGAAGGTAAGATCTTAAACACTTCTATTTCAATACTGATTGACCCCGGTGCTTGTCAGAGCTATGTATCACCTAAAATTGTTGATGTATGTAGATTAGGAAAGGTTAAACATGATAAACCTTAGCTGGTGCAACTAGCCACATGTATGAAACATAAATTTTTTGAAATAGTTAAAGACTTTGAGGTAAACCTGAATGGTTTTCCTACTATATTAAACCTAAACATCCTACCCTTAGGATCGTATGATATACTTATCAGCATGGACTAGTTGGTACAACATTATGTCATGCTCAATTGGTTACACAAGTCAATATTGTATACAGAAGCCAAGGGAATCACATAAATATTCAAGGCATACCTAAGAAATATTTTGTAATGTAGATGTCCACTTTACAAGCCAAGAAGTGCTTTAGGAAGGGCTCCAAACTGTTTGCAGTGAGCATCTAGGACATAGAAGCTGAAAGAGAACAACACATCAAGGAATTTATAGTTCTCATAGACTTCAAGTATGTATTTCATGAGGAAATCCCAGGATTACCACCGAAACAAGATTTATATTTCTCCATAGAACTGACACCAGGATCAGTTCTGCCTTCAAAATCCTTTTACCACATGAGTGCACCAGAATTGCTGGAACTCAAACTGTAGTTGTAGGAGTTTATTGAGAAAGGATATATCTGACTAAGTGTGTCCCCTTGGGGAGCACCAATACTTTTCGTAAAGAAGAAGGATGGTACGATGCGGATGTGCATCGATTACCGTTAACTTAACAAAATGACCATCAAGAGATGATACCCACTACCTATGATCGATGACTTGTTCGATCAAGTAGGAAGAGCCAATATATTTTTGAAGATCAATCTGCGATCTAGGTACAATCAGTTATGAATTCATGACAAGGATATTCACAAAACCGCATTTTGTACAAGATACAACCAATACGAGTTTGTAGTAATGCCATTCAGGTTGACAAATGCACCCACAAACTTTATGTGTATGATGCACAATATATTTAGCTGATACCTACATAAATTTTCGTTGGTATTTATAGACAACATCCTAGTATACTCTAAAAGTAAAGAGGAACACGAGTAACATCTTCGCATAGTGCTATAGGTGTTACGGGAACACCATCTCTACGCTAAGTTTAGTAAATATGATTTTTACAAACCACAAATATAGTACTTGGGTCACATCATCTCTGAGAAGGGAATAGTTATGGACCTAGAAAAGATTAAATCCATGGAGGATTCTCCTACACCTACTAGTGTCACCAAAATTAGATCCTTTTTTGGATTAGCCGATTATTACTAGAAGTTCATTGAGAACTTCTCGAGGATAGCTTGTCTCGTGACCCCTTCGCAAAATAAGGAAAACAAGTTCTTATGGATGACCAAGTCTGAGGAAAGTTTTCAAAATATTAAACATCTTTTGATGACCACACTAATACTGTGAATTGGAGATCCCAATGGGGATTTCATTGTTTGTAAAGATTCAAGCAAGGAAGGGCTCGAAGCAGTCCTCTTACAGAACAATTACGCGATTTGTTATGAATCACGGAAGTGAAAATAACACGAGAATAAATACCACACCCATGATCTTAAGTTAATGGCCATCATCCATGCCTTGAATATGTGGAGGTGCTACCTCATGGGAAAGAAATTCCTTTTGAAGACTGAAAATATGAGTCTAAAGTATTTATTTGAGCAACCAAATCTCAATGCCAGGAAATCCATATGGTTGGCTTTCCTCAGCGAGTATCATTTTGAGATAAAGCATATAAAGGGACAAGAGAACAAATTTTTTGATGCTTTGAGCCGATGAAATCATATGATATATTAGGCAAATTTAAGTCAAACCAATTCATATTTACACAAGAGGATTAGAACAACCAACAAAGTTGATCCTTTCTATGTTGAAATGCTTAAGAAGGTCCAAGAGGATAGGTTGTTTCAGCAACAAAAAGAGTACAAGGTAGACGAAATGGGAATGCTATGGTCCAAGGAGAGATTGTACATTCTAGAAGGAGGGTGCATTTGGTCCAGCATCCTCACAGAATTTCATCGAAAACCCTACTCGGGGCATCTGGGATATCAAAAGATGATATCTGCATTAAATAAGCACTTTTTCTTGCCTAAGTTAACGGCCAACATAGCATTGTTTATCGCCAAATGTCAAGAATGTCAGCTAGTCAAAGCTGAGCATCGGCATCCTTTGGGATTGTTGCAGCCATTACCCATTCCAGAATGGAAGTGGGAGGTCATTAGTATGGTTTTTATCATGGTTCTACCTAAGAGTAAGGAGAAAAACGATTCTATGTTTTTAGTAGTTGACAAATTGTCAAAAGTAACATACTTAATTCTAGTGAAGTTGACCTACAAGGAAGTACACATTGCCAACATATTCTTAAAGGATATATTTAGATTGCATGGGATACCCAAGGCAATAATCTTGGATCAAGATATTAAGTTTACCAGGAACTTTTAGAGATCTTTATTCTTTGGATTAGAGATGCAGTTGAACTTTAGTACATCTTACAAACCATAGATAGATGGGTAGACTGAATGGGTAAACCAGATTGTATAGGACATGCTTAGGATGTGTGTCATGAAAAACCCCACAAAGTGGGAATATTACCTGAATCTCATAGAGTTTGCATATAACAATGGATACTGAAATTCTGCCAAGCTGAGTCCCTTTGAGGTACTCTATGGAAGGAAGTTTAGAACACAGGTTACTTGGGATAGCCCGGTGGATTGGCTCAGGTTAAGGCCTGACTTACTAAAGGACTTGGAACAATTGTTTACCAAGGTCTAGTTGAACCTCAAATAATTATAAGAACACAAGAAAAGATACACTGATAAGAAAAGAAAATATAAATATTATCAAATAGGCGACCATGTTTACCTGAAAGTAAAAGCAAAACAAAGCTCACTGAGATTGGGAAGGTGTGGTAAGTTAGCACCTAGATTTCGTGGACCCTTTGAGACACTGGCAAAGAGAGGGCTAGTGGCTTATGAACTAGCATTACCCGCTCACATAAGAGTCTATGATGTTTTCCATGCATCTTTATTATATAAATATGTTTATGATATTAAACATGGCATTTATTGGTCCTTATTATAGTTGGAACCTAAAGGGGAGTTTTCCCTTGAACCCCTTCATATACTAGACAAGAGAGAGGTTCAGCTCAGGAAGTGCACCATAGTCTATTTGAAATTGCAATGGAGGCACTTCGAGGACGATGAGGCTACTTGGGAGAATGAAGACACCATGAGAAAGGCTTACCCCGCCATGTTTCATGATTTCATTTCGACTCCCTAGAACACCAGGGACAGTGTTGTTCTAAGAGGGGAGGGATGTAATATCCCGAATTTGGACCTAACACTTATGGGCATAAGCCCCATTGATTATGATGTTACTTTGATGTTTAGTTGCTATATTGGGTCTAATACCCCACTACATATGAACATGATGATTGAATGATAAATTGGGCATAATCTAATTGCATATGTTTTATATATATATGATTTCATGTGTTGGGCGTGGACCCTGAAAAACATAATTGATGAGATGTTTTTTGTTGAGAAAGGAGATCTGGAGCACATGAGTAATTATATTTGTGTTGAGCGAGAAGCTCAAGGAACACATGAGTTATGAGACATTGGTGTTGAGAATGAAGCTCTGGAGAACATGAGTATTTATATATGTGTTGAGCGAGAATCTATGTAACACATGAGTTATGAGACATTTGTGTTGAGAATGAAGCTCTAAAGCACATGAAAAGATAAAATTGGAAATGTTGGGAATAAGCTATGGAGCCTTCTAAGTTGATGTTGAGCATAAGCTCTTGAACATTGGATCCTTGGGCACTGTATCCCTAGGTGTATCATACAAGTACATCCTAGCATTAATGTTGAGCGAGGAACTCTGGAAATTAACTAAGTTTGTAACTCCTTGTTTTTAGCATTGAGTATGGGATGTGGATAAGTGGTAGGAGTTACTGAAAAGAATTAATTATGTCGACTGAAAATGACTCAAATAAAACATTGATCTCATCCAACTTATTTTTAAGTGATTAAATGAAATTTTGAATTTATGTATGTCATCAAGTACTGAATAACTACCATGTTATACGAGGTAATCCAACATGTAAGGCAGTTTAAAGTTTCCTAACCTAGTTGAACTAACCTATACTTGAAGGCCTTATTANATAATTTATACATGATATGTATAAAGAGTAAGCATAGTAATAATACTAATAGCTACAAGAAATAAAGAAAGGATCCATATGTTATTATTAGTACTAGTGATAATTAAATATTAAAATAACTACAAGACTCCAAATAAGAACTAGTCAAAAGTTCCTAAGTTAAATATTAAAAGTACCTAAATTAAATAAAAAGGTTTAAATCAAGAAATCTAATGATTCTTTATTTGGCTGCCCCTTTGACTGAAAAGTATTCCTATAAAAACCCAAGCGAAAGAGGCTTGGGATCTTTTTGTTATTCCATAAATCTACCTGATTATTCTCAAAAGAGTTCTTGGAGAACATTTTTTCTAAGAGGAAAAATGAGAATTGATTCAAAACCTAATATCCCACATAAGGAAGCATTACCTTAGGATATCTAAGCTGCTTGCATGTTGGAACCAGCTCTGGGGGATCCTGATTGAAACCAGGAATGGTTCCGAGTCATGGTTGGGTGGAACATGGTAGTTCCCAAGTTATTCAGTTATCTAAGAAGAGGTCACATTTGTCTATGAATTTGTTAATGTTGGGTATTTGAGTGTGCAAGTTTTCATCCATTAAAACAACTTCATCTTGCAGGTATGAGGTTCTTGATTTTTCCCTTATAAGCTACACAAGTTTTATTCTTAAAAGTGTAGATTGAATTCTGAATGAATATCTAGTAACTGTATGCTATAACTAGGTTATATTTTATGCATTACTTATTTATTCACTTACTAGTTAAAATCATTGTTCTTTAGTAGATGTACTTCTTTATCGAAGGTTAGGTTGTCCTTCCTTCATTTTAACTAGGATATCCTAATATATTTTATTCATGATGATATAAGCACCATTAGTGCTATTTACAAGAGGGTTTTGTTTACTATTTAATTTCTGTAATTTATTTCCTGTCTAGGGTTTTGTTTTCTATTTCATTTCTGCAATTTATTTCCTGTCTATAAATTCAAGTTCCAAAACCTAGAACTATTCGAAAAGGGATCCTATATCTTATCTCTGGTATCATATTTCATATTTTCAGCATGCTCATATTAACTATAAATAAACCAAACTATTATCTATAGTATTAGCATAATCTCTATGCAGAAGATTATAACCTAAATATAAATGGTTAATGCTTTAATTAAAATATCTTAAAACTAAACTGTAACAAATCATTTCAATTTTATAAACAAGACCTCTAAGGTGTGTGGGTATGAATTAAATAAATCAAAACCATATTAATTTTACCAACATCATAAACAATAAATCATAGCCTAATATAAAATACTTTAACTTATATCGTATAAAAACAGAGATTACAGGATCGAATCCTATTTGCATTCATGACAAAACAAAAACTACACCCACATATTTTACAATGCACATAGACCAAGATCAAATACTATGAGCTCATGACATAAAAAAAAGGGTTAAATTCCAACCACGACCAACATCGAATCCTGTAGGGGTCGATTCGCCAGTGTTCATCAATGCTGTAAATAACTTACAATTATTCCACACGGTCTACACTAATAACATATAAACGTAAGAAGAATATTGCACAGATCAATTTCGTTGCCCTACCAACAAATCCCTACACTAATACCAAACAAAATATACATGTTGTAACCATAATCGATTTTCCACATAGTAGTATAAATCCCAATTTATACGCTGTAACCATATTCAAGGCTCACGGCCGAGAAGCAAGGAAAGAACCCATTAACATAAATCATAAGAATTAAATCACTGTCCATGCTATCATAGCAACAACATTCATATTGTAAGGTTAGTCACCACATTTCACTTCCATGCCTGAAACTTAATACACATGCAAGTAAGAAAATCATAAATCACCATAAATAACCATTTCACTATTATCTACACAGTCACTAAGCCAAAAGGAAAGAGTTCCATTTCCAACAATGGAATGACTCTAAAGCCAAAGAACTATGTTAAATACCCAAACGAGAATTTAAATTACAAACATAAATTTATACAGAGTCAAAACCTTGCCAAGCAAGGAATTGTATCCACGATTCATACACATTCATGAATGCATAAAATTAACCACTATAAATTATATATAAAAATTACACAATCATGATTCCAAGCCAATGCACCATTGCAAGCAATGGTGCTGCCACCATTTTCAAAACCCAACATTAAAACTAAAACACAGAGTCTACATTACCCATTACGGTCACTAGTGAAAGCTATCAACCCAAAATTATTATAGAGCATAGTCGTGGTAATCATGGCTCGAAGGCGCCAAACCCAAACCCAACAAATTAAACCCAAAAAATGTATACGCATCTCTGATGCCTTTCATTATTTACAATAGAATTGTACACTGGTGAAACCCTTAACCCACAAAAGTATTCATTAATCCAAATGTCGAGATTAAAGCTCTGTCAAAACACCCATATGAAGAGGAACAAGTTTATGCTTGTCTATACAGGGCTTACCCGTGAAGGGTAATGTGTTGGCAACTAGAGAAGACCCACAACCTATGCAAGGGAATCCTGCTACCTGGAAACAAAGGACAAGAAAATGTGAGAATTATGTCAATCCTTCAAGATGAAACACCAATAAAAAATGTTGCAAAATAGGTGAAGGGCATACCTTCCAAAATGTAGATGCATGCCAGACCTCACGCCTTGTTACAAAGTAGATAGTCGAGCATAGCTCACCCAACGAAATGCCAAATGGCCGATTCTGCCATGATAGTCCAAGATTAGGGATTGATACCCCCAACTCTAGAGGAGCATTTACTCTGCCACCCTATCCACCACTACGTCGATTTTTATCCCCATGTCTATAGTCCGTAAACCCCAAAATGTGATTTGGTATTGGAATGCCTTGAGGATTAAAACCCCATGATATGCATCATGGATTAAGGTTAAAGCCAAGATTCATGGCATATGAAATATTCCATGAATGGCCTAAAACATACAATAACATATAGTATAAAAACTCTAAACTTTAATTACATCATGGCTAAGTCTTGACACTTAAGCCTTCCAAAGATTTGGACATAAAAATACTCCAAGCATATATTTTAAATATTAAGTATAGGGACCAAGTGATGAATTCTTAGAACCATTAGTAATAACAAAAAACCAGTTAGACATAGGTCTAACCAAACCCAGACATGCGTAATCAACCACACTAACAACAACAATCAGACTTTCTAGGATAGGACTTTGGTCTCGTTGTCTTCAAAAGAAATGACGAAGTGTAGCGTAGGTAGCATGCATTTGTTTAAACTGTTATAGAAAGTTTTTTGTCATGGAGTGAACCTGCAGGAAACAAAGAAGAGTTGCATTAGTTCAACATGAACTAAGTAAACCTTCTAACGTCAAGTAAAACCAATTACCTCTCCAAATGATCCTACAAGGGATACAAGTCCTGCCACTCCACCCCTTGTCAATATAGGTTAAGTTAATATTTTTCATAAACTAGTAACCAAAACTTATAATCAGTAAGTAAGCAACAAAATGTACACATACTTATAAATACATGATAATAAGTAATCAATGAACAGTGTAACCATCTAAACTATATAAAGCAACTTAAAAACATTATAAATTTACATTAATAACTAGATCGGGGGAAACATCTAGAAGAGGGTAAGAAAATCTTACGACAATTCAATTCCATGAAGAAAGTTTGACACATTCTGCATAATATAAGTTAATGTCCAGTTCATGTAGTAATTAACTAGCCTAATAATTTTTTTTTTCAAATTTCGGGGACATTACAGCATGCATGTGAACTTCCACTTGTGATCCATGTTCAACCCTATTCATTTTGTTTCATGTATGTGCATAGTGTAGGTATACGACCCTTTGATTTCTACATAATTTATACTAACCAATCTAATTTGATCTTCAAACCTAAATAGGTCATAAAACCCTAGTTCCATCTCATAACTTCTCAACCCTAGTTATAGCATGCAATTTGTAGTTCATGAAACCCTAGTTGGTTTTCAATTTGTACACATAAATGTGTTTCTAGTTCAATCACATAACTTGTAAAGAGGTCATAAAATCCTATTTCCATCTGGTAACTTGTAAATAGATCATAAAACTAGTCTAATTATCTAAACCTAAATAGGTCATATAAACCTTAGTTGGTTTTACTTGTTATTCATGTGTACATGCGTTTCTACTTCTAAGTCATGCATGCATGTGAAATTCCACATGTGATCCATGTTCAGACCTATTAATTTTGTTTCATTTATGTGCATATCCTAGGTATATGGCCTTTTGGTTTCTACTTAGATGATACTAACCAATATAATTTGATCTTCAAACCTAAAGAGGTCATAAAACCATAGTTTGTAGTTCCATGTCTCAATTTGTGAACCCTAATTTTATTATGCAGTTTGTTGTCTTATACTTTAGTATGAGAATAATATATCCTGTGATATTTATGATGAAATGAGAACCCTACCAACACATAAATGGTCAAGGGTTTTTGTAGAGTTTACCCACCAATGCAAGAGTTACATTGAAGGAAACTCAACAGAAACCTAGTTTACAAAATTAATTAACAATGAAGTCACTGGGCCATGAAAACATGAGGGAGAAGGCTACCTAGAGGTAGTTACATGCCAAGATACCAACGGAGATGATGGTTCTTCGATCTGACCTCTGGTTTTTGAGTTATGTCGGATTGAAAGTCGCACAAAAATGTCGTTCAGGGACACTTGGTGACTATCGGTCCAGGAGAAAGAAAAAAAAACAGATCAGCAAAACTACATTTCGTTGGCTCTTGCAAGTATTTAATTCCAAGGTTGATATGGAACCCTACCAACATAGGAATGGTCAATGGTTTTCATGCGTTGACGCACCAATGCTAGAGTTTCTTTGAAGGAAACTAAGCAAAACCCTAGTTTACGAAATCAATGCACAATGAATTTACTGGGACTTGAAAACATGAGAAATAGGGCCACCTAGAGGTAATCGCATGCGAGGACACCAATGAAGTCGATGATTCTTCGATCCTACCTTCAATTTTTTATTTATGTATAGTTGAAAGTTGCATGAAAATGTTGTTTAGGGACACTTGGTGACTTTTGGTCTCGGAGTGAAAAACCAAACGGAGCAGCAAAATTGCATGTTGTTGGCTTCTACAAGTATGTATGGGAAAGGGAGATATGGGAAACCTACCAACACAGGAACATTCGAGGGTTTTCATGCGTTCACCCACTAATTCTAGACTTGCATTGAAGGAAATTGAGCAAAACCCTATTTTATGAAATCAATGCACAATGAAGTCACTGGGCCTTGAAAACGTGAGGGAGGGGCACACGTAGAGGTAATCACATTACAAGAGGCCAACACATTCGACCTTTCATCGATCCAACCTCTGGTTTTTGAGTTATATTGATTTGAAAGTTTCATGAAAATGTTGTTCAGGGGCACTTGGTGACTTTCGGTCCGAGAGCGAAAAACCAAACGGAGCAACAAAATTGCATGACGTTGGGTCCTGCAAGTCTGTATGGGTAAGGACGATATGGGAATCCTACCAACATAGGAATGGATGAGGCTTTTGCATATTTGACCCACCAATGCAAGAGTTGTAAGAGTTGACCCAACAATGTAATTAAATGTACATTAATATTAAAAACATAAAAAAAAAAAAAATTTCAACAACTCAAGCGCATGTTATTTTCCAATTTCTATTTTTTGGTGTATAAAGACACCGGGTTGTTCTTGGCACCTCCAATGTGCCATAGATGGTGTTTTTATCCTAGGCACACAAAAGGATAATCATTAGTACTCTCATAAGAAAATAAAGAGAAACCAATGAAAATTTGCAAACATGATTTATAGATAACTCACCTGAGGTTGTCGGATCATGTTTATAGTGTCCAATATCCTCTGAATAGTATTATGTCTATTAATGGTATCCTTTAATCATAGGTTTATTACATTGGGAATAAACTAAGGCTAAATAACTGAAATTGTGATTCAGCATGCACTTTAAAGTTTAAATAACGCACCTGACAATCTATCCACACTGGACAATCTAGTAACACCTGATAATGAACTCATACAAGTAGATGATTTGGATCATATCTGTTGTCGATGATGTCCATCAATCTCCGTGCTCTATATGAGGTAGCAAGTATCGTACATATGACCTTTTTTTGTTCGAAAATGCATGCAACTTGATGTTTATAACAACTACTAGGCTGGTGAAATGGTATACAATAGCTCCTAGTCTATAATCTTGATATACATACCCACCCTTTCTTTTATGTTGTGCTTCTAGTGTAAAGTACTCCCCTTTTATAACCATCGATCCAGTTTGGAATTCAATATTTTCATCATCTATAACAGGTTCGAGAATAGTTTGTTTCCCCTCTAAGAAACATGCCAACCAATAGTCAAAACCCCATTCATTATTTTTTGGGGCACCCAATTCATATATCTGACATGTGAAAGGAAATAGGTTGAGTTAACAATACATTTTTTAAATAAGGTCTTGCATTTCTAATTTCTACATAAATTAAATTGTATTTAGGTCGAGTTAACAATACATAAATTAAATTTTGAATTTAGGCACTACTAATTTACTTTTTTGTACCTACTTGTATGAAACCCGGTATGTGATCATAGTGCGTAAAAATATGTGTTTGATCATCTTCCAAATGTTCTATTTCATTAACCCCCTTGAAACCAGTGCCAAGTGTCACTCGATCCCATGTATCAACTATATTTGTATATTCACAATCATCCAATTCATCAATGCTATAGGAATTGCAAACAAAATCCTTCAATCTTATCCAAATTTGTAGGGCTGAGTTGTCTGAGCTTCTAATTGAATGAAAATGTCAAGTTCCATGCACTATGTTCACGCAATGTGTTTGGGATCGGTCCACATTTGTCACCTCCCAGAATATTCTCCGCACTAGGTGTTTCTGTGTTTCTTGTTCTCCCATGAGAGATTCACACCATTTCACTATAGATGTTGTGTCTCGAAGGCAAGCACCTATAAAATTCATCTCTTCCCTTTGAAGGGAATTTTTTATGCATGCACCAGCACCATCATTCTCTCATTTTCCATGACCATTTTCAAAGTAGTTTCATATATGTGGCACCTTGTATTTTATGTACAAAAAACAAAACCATTGAAATACATGTGCATTCTTGAATTGTCCAGCACAACCATATGACCAAATCAAATGATGATAAAATGATATATCCATATCTATTACATGATCATAGAATAATTTAAAAGAAATGATGTGCGTAATGGATGTCAGGGGTCTAGTCGTCACTTATGTAAAACTTACTTTCTTTCAGTATCACATGTTTCTCTTCATTACTAGCTGAACCATGTCAAAACGTGATATGGACCATTATGCTCACCTGCTCTGAGTGATAGAATTGACTTTGTATTTCATTTTTTGGTTGCAGGGTGTAATTTTCCGCAAAGTCAACCACTGATAGTATTGTTCTGAGAGGGAAGGTGTCCCAGAATATTCTAAATTGCTCATCTTTCCACTGTGCCATATCGACATGTTGAATGTACTGTTGAATATTTCCATGAAACTCTGAAATAAAATCACATACTTGCACCTAGTGTA
This sequence comes from Pseudotsuga menziesii, assembly GCA_001517045.1. Taxonomy (NCBI): domain Eukaryota; kingdom Viridiplantae; phylum Streptophyta; class Pinopsida; order Pinales; family Pinaceae; genus Pseudotsuga; species Pseudotsuga menziesii. Next base: position 2,850 of record LPNX010008026.1, on the reverse strand, counting down.
AAAAAATAAACAGTGTTATAAAACAACATATAAATATGTACATGTAGTCACCAACTTAATGTACATGAAGTAACCTGTGAAGTCACCAATTTAATCATCCTTCTTTCTTTCCCATCATGTATATGATATGTCTCATACTGATAGTTGTGCTTCTCAACAATTGCATTCTCGACTGCGTGATCTTCACTCTCATGGATGAAATCATACCATAACTATAGCCCACCACAATTGTTGCAAGAACCATCTACACATTTTTTAAGTAATGTGTTTGCCCATCTTGCCTCGGACACATCATGCTATGGATGAAATACTTGGATGACATTGATAGTACTGCACTTGATCACTCATGCACATGGTTAGGATGCAAAATACGACATATATGTGCAAATGTATGATAATATAAATCAAACTATATGTGGTATCTACAACAACAAGTGTTATGGATGGTATTGATTCTAACATACCAAGGCTTGCATTTTTCAAAAGATCTTTGCGTGAGCTTTATCTCTACATGGGAAACTTTAAACATCTCAAACAATTGATTTTGTGTCATGTCAAGATAATGTTTAAAATGAGGTTCATTGTTCATAGAACCCCTACACTATTTTAACACATTCGTTGTGTTAGAAAAAGTCCTAGTGTTATCGTGCCAAAGCATGTGCACTAGTCCCTTCACTGCTTCAACTAGGCTTCATGTCTCTGTGGGGAAACCTACCGCTAAATGCCCATAATGTTTCAATTTGTCCCTCTACATCGAGGTTGTATCTTCTTATTGAATGTTTTTTAAGTGTCTTTCGATGTAAAGGCACAATTTGTGATGTGCATTTAAGTAAATGACGTTTTCTTGTGGATCTACATACAATTGATTCATCCAATACGCAGCAAGCCACATTACAGTCCCGTGAACAATTTTTTTCACCAATTGATGTGAATGAAGTAGTAAGAGATTTAAAAATGTGATTAATTTATTTGATATTATTCAATTTTCTTATGCCTAACTTTCTTCTAACAATTGCCATATTTCCAGATTTAAGCAAAGCTAAAAACAATTGGCATTTACCGGCTTCAGATTTGTTATCAAAATATTGTTTCATTATTTGAGAACAATGACGAAGGATAGTGAGTTTAGAAACTTTACCTTCCATGGAAGTCAATTTTCCCTCATCCACTTTTATGTGTTTAAGAGTTCTCTTCCATTTTGATGTGAGATTTCTTGTCGTTTGAAATGCTGGAGTGACGTTTACATCCACTACAGGATGACAGCTTTGATTAAGAGATTGAAACACCTAGCATGGTTATTGTAGAGTCACATTTTCATCATGAGGAACATAATTATTGAACTCTTCACAAGATTGTCTGCTTAATAATGGACCAAGAATATCATCTCCCCTATCATCGACTTCCTTTAATGTTGCATTATCTTTCTCATCCTCTACGTCAGGTATCTATTTAGCGGGAATGGGAATTATTTTCTGATCCAATGGATGCCAACACTTTCTTGAATATTCCCTCTCATTTTGTTTTTATTTTCATCTTATTCTAGTGTGTGGCACCTTCCTTTCTGACTTTTGACCTCTATTAGGTACATTCCCCATTGAAATCCACCCAAACTTGTAGAAAACCTATGGATTTTTGTAAGAAATGATTAAATTGCATGTTGAACAGTTCTATGTGTGTGGTTTCATAAGAATTCTATATTTTTCTATAGTAAACCTGGCCCACAACACATAACCCAACATTTTTTATAAAACACATATCGCATATGCGATATAACGCCTGCTTGTTTTATCGCATATGCGATATGGATACACTGCTTTTTGCTTAATGGGCAGTTTGTATTATGTGATCACTAAATCACGTATGCAATATATCACATATGTGATTTAGTGCATATCATATATTTAAACTTGATAACCTTATAATGGAACCCATACCTATGCTTAAGACCTCTAGACCTATCCTTGCGCCATGGTAGTGTCTCTAGAACCATCTCTTTTCTAGAAATATTCATAATGGTTCCTATATGACCATGGTTAATGCCTCGTGAACAATTTTCAATGCATAAAATAGTCTAATGGCACATATATCCCATATTAAGGCTAAATATACCCTTTAAAGGGCATGTGTAGTGGTTTAGTACTTGTGTTTGTTACACTATTTTCCCATTACCATGGTTAAGACCTTGAGACCCATCCTTAGTGCATAAAACCTCATAATGATACCCATATCCCACTAAAGGCCAAATACTCCTTCTATAAGGCATGTGTGTTGATTTAGGGACTTATTGTATTATCTTCCATGACTATAGTCAATGTCTTGAGAGCAATCCCTCCCATCCAAAAACCTATAATGGCACCCTTATCCCATTATAATACCATTTAGACTCCCAATATTCCATCCATATAGTCTATGGGGTGGCTCATGGACCAACTTTACATTGGTTAAGAGTGGTGGGGGAGTCAAAGGAGGGAGAGGAAGGTTTAGGTGGAATCATAAGAGGGACGTATGGGTAGGAGAAATATATGGGGGCGATGAAGGGAGGACAAATATAAGGGGAAGGGAGGGATGGGTAGGGGAGAGATATGAGGGGGGGCTGGAGGGAGGACAATTATAAATGGAAGGGATTGGTGGGAGGGAAATAAATTTTAATCAATAAGGATGGGTTTAGAGACCCTTGACATGGTTGAGTGATCGGGAAACCCAAGTCGTAGACACTAAACGAAGCTTATAGGGATCCACAGGAAATAATCATTAGAGGAAATTTCAACTCAAAATGGGCCTTTTAACTTTTATTCAAATTCCATGTCATCATGTGTTAGCCAATGAAATTTATTTAAATTTTAAATACCG
>LPNX010007999.1:21214-74770 GCA_001517045.1 Pseudotsuga menziesii | reverse complement strand
TACCCCCGCAGATGAAGATGGAAGCGGGTCGATTAAGCGATTCAGGTTTTCCATTTTCTTGAACTTTTCTTTCTCGTTGTGTTAATTTTCTGCGGCTACCTTCACCACCCTCTCCTTGCTTTCGTGAGTCCAGGATGTCTTTCCTCCACCAAAATCATATTTAAAGTAAATAAAAACCTAACCAAACAACAGTTAATCACACTCACACAACCCTTCACACGAGTGATGGGTCCGAAATATGAAATTTGAAGGAAAAAAGTAACTATCTAACGGGTCGGAATACGTATGGAATTTGAAGGAAAGAAGTAAGTACCTAACGGGTCGAAATATGTTATTGTGATGATGAGACTGCCGCGTGCCACCTATAATAATTTGGATGAGTTTCAATATTTTACCGCTTAATTTTTTTCTTGTTTATTTACTATTTACGTTTTAAAATTTTCTTTAACTTTGTTTACTTCCTTCGATGATGGCGGTGTTTCTGAACTTCATTGTTACTATTTACTTTTTTAATTTTCTTTAACATTGTTTAGTTCCTTGGATGATGGCGGTGTTTCTAAACTTCATAGACAATGTTCGCTTAAATAGTTCAATACGGTGAGAACCTCTTCTTTTCGATTCAATATTTTGAAAACCTTGATATAATCTAATATGTCAAAATAAAAAGATCTTTATTAAAATTAAGTTTGATTTAAATTATGTTTTAATACTTTAATTGATGATTTTTATTATAATTATTAAAATTTATTATAAATTAGGTAATACTTTATTTTTCTCAAAATAACCCTATTCAATGAAGTTATTCTTATAAATACATTATATTAACATAATATTTGGTTTACTATTAGATTCAAAATGTATTTAAGATATACCATCAAATAATCAATATTTTTTATTTTTAATTAAGATGGATTACCAAAATATATAAAAGTAAATTCAATAAAAAATTTTATTATCAAATAATGATTTTGGAATAAGAAACACCTTAAGATAACTATTTCATCCAACAAGTTTACATCCACTTTGATTCTCTTAAATACCTATTAAGAGGAGGCAACGCTACCACATTAACATTTAAAAATATCAATAAATCTTACTTATTATTAAGACCATTACTTGGATAGGTAACCATTAATATCTAATTATATATTAATTATTAGTTAGTTAACTACCTTTCCATTTATATAGTAAGGCTATGTCATTGCTGCAATTGTTCAAAAATAAATTCCAAGAATTACAAATTTATTAAAAGATATTCAAATATCATTCACCAAATAAGTTCTCTATATAATGCTTCCATCACTTAAATAAGTAACTCATATTATCTTTTTTATGTTTATAGTCTTATTTAGTAAAATCACCTCAAGTCTTATAATTATTTAAGAATAATACTAATTAAGCATAACCAATTGGAATTTCAGCTATGGTTTATGATAACCAATTGGAATTTCAACTGTGATTTGTGATATACAATCCAAATTTGAGTACAATAAATCTAATCAAGCGTCAAAACTTTATACCAATTCAAACTTGAGTAAATAGACCAATCCAAACTTGAGTATAATAGGCCTAATCAAAAGTAAGACAACCTTAAGTATAATAAGTCTAATCAAGAATAAGAATTTCATAAATACTTAACTTTTAACCATAATGAAGTGAATATTTAAATACCTTTTGTCTTTTAATTGAAAGCATTAAACTAAACTCATTAAAAATTAAAGTTAACATAAGCTTATATACAAACTCATTTTTACAACTAATCTATTATAGCTATAATTTTACATCATTAAAATGATTACTCATATTCAAATAACAAATTCTTGAATAGATTTAGCTATGAAAGTATTCATTCATTTAAAGGTATGCAACAAATATAATTTCAACATCGATTTAATAAAAGAAAGAACTTAATGAGGCGACCGCCCATTGGGCAAACAACCAATGTAAATAAGCAAGACAAATGCTGGGTCTCACCAATTCCCACAATTTACAGGCTAAGTAAATTAACAAGGAAATTTTTGTTATGTTTTCTTAATGAAGACCTTCATACAGTGTATCAAGGAAAGAAATTTGCAGTACTTATTCCAAACCTAAATTCGATCCTGCAACCAAGGATGAAAAGGAACCTGAGCTAAGTTCTTTATTTCTTGGAGATGAATTGGGGTGGTGACCTTTCCATACATTTTCAACCCTAAGTAAAGAGGATGAGCACCTAAGTGGGCCTACACCAATAATAGAAATCGATTTAACCACCAAGCCCTAACTATATTCTAAACTCCCCATTTTAGTTTATAATTAAAAATCGTGAATTGCAACGAATGATAGTTATTAGTAATATGTATATTTAGATGTTGTATAATATTTAATTTTCAATGCTATATATCTTTGTAATGCATAATAATCTGATTTACTTTGAATACTTATTATTTTTATTAATTAGCTTTTCTGTTTTTATTTCAAAGTATGATCTTTCATAATAAAAGCTATATACAATTAATATTAATCCGTTATGAGAGGATTCGACTTTTTTTTATAAACATCACTTATTATATTTAGGAGAATTAAATAATTAATTCTCGCATATGTTTTGCTAGCGTATAAATTATATATCGTATATTTCTAGCATATAAATTATTGGATATTTTTTTATCCATAATAACTAATATTTTTTTCCTAAAAAACAAAAAAAAAGATATTCTATATAAAAATATCAGTTTGGTGTAGTACAAAACAGCCGACGATATAGTCCATATGAAATAGACCAACCAGAGTCTGGAAATAGACGACAACAGACAGAAGTGAACAACGAATAGACCAAAGAACGATCTATGCCTCAGACGATAAGAAAGAAAGGGAACATAATGCACTTCTGACAAAAAAAGGGAAAGCCAGCACCTCCGGATCGAACAAACTCAGACGAAGGCGTCCATGTGATTACAGCAAACCAACAGACCGACAGGAGACCATAACTCAAAAAAGATGTAACCAGCTTCCCCCTGCAGAGCCCGTTTTGATAACATGTCCGCCAGCGAGTTCTGCTCATGAAAAATATGTGAGAAAGTGAGCCCTTTATGTTTATCAAGCTCCTTACACGGGGCATCCAGGGGTCCAGTAGAAGAATTTGAACTAGATGCAGACCCAGAACCCAATCGATTACCATCATTGATTCGCCGAAGATATGGATACCATCCAGGCCTATAAACTCCGAAAATTTCAGCAGCATCCACAGAGATAATAGCTCACCTTTATTGTTTGTTCCTGGACCGCAGTTCATCCACATCCTGAAGATGCTTTGGTCTTCTAACATAAGAAAAGCACCAGCCCCACAAAGTTGTGTTGCCTCCTGAGACGCTCCATCTAAGTAGCCCACAGTCTTGTGAGCAGGGGCCACTACCTTTGGTATCCTTTGATTTTTGATTGCTGGACCACGTCAAGTTAGATCGCCTCCGGTTCCTATAAAAGAAAGAATCGCTCTCCAATGTTTGTGGGAGTCGGCCTCATACCTTCAAAAATTAGAAAGTTTCTGCTCTCCAGAGTGATAGCCACCTACTAAACTTGGGGTTTAAGGCTCAGTCGAAATTAAATTTTAAATTTTCACTTTTCACACTAACCATTTTACCTTTTTTTTTAGTCCGGTGAAACTTGTCTATATCCGACTAGACAAGTTTATAAATTTTAGTCGGTCCTACTCGACCAAAATTACTCCGACTTACTTGTCCGACCAGTTTTCACCTCGCGACCACTTTTACTTCGACCAAGTCGGCAGCTCCGACCAAGTCGGCTGCTTCCACCAAGTTGGTTGCTTCGACCACTCTAGTCTGCTCACTTTGGTCGAAATCTACAAAATATGTTTCTTAGTCTAAAGACTTAAGAAATTACAAATACTTTTCACGTGTGAGTAAGATGAAGTAAAATAGACACATTTACAAATCCAAATAACTTATGAAAAACATATGAGTCGACCAATGTGCAGTAAAACATGGAACTTTCACGTGGTGAGATTTTTATGGGTTCTTGTTGTTTTACTTATCAGTAATTGTAAAAGACATTTACAGAAGTAAATCTAGAAATATGTGCGGCCAAATAATCATGCATTCAACAACAAACTATTTCAGGTATTAACTATGCAGAAATAACAAAGTACTACAAACTTGTCGGTTACAAAATGGTCGGTCCAGACCCACAGAGCTTCAGCTCTCCGAATAAATCACATGCAAAGAAGCTTGAGCTTCGACTTCTCTTTCTCACTCGAAGTTCCTTCAGTGTATATTGTTTCTCTTGTGTCTGTGTATATTGATTTACAAAAATACTTCTTCTATTTATAGGCAACTTGAAGATTGCTACAGCATGGGTCGACTCACTTGCCATTAAATACTGTAATAACTATCTACCTAACAAATTAGCTTCTGAAATAAATTTGACTGGTTTACAGAGCCGAATTGTGGACTTTTCCTTCTTGTCAGACTGGCAGACAAGATCTTGAATCATACAGACTCTGACAGAGTCGACTGGAAGTCAAGTACAGGTCTGCGAGTAATTACGTTTTTCAAACACTCCCCCTTAATTATGAGCAGATGGGGTTTTTAAAACAAAAATTTACAAAATGTCTCAGAGCTTAGACATGCTCTGTTTATGACAGAGTTCACTGTGCAGAACTTGTCATTCAAATATAGCTACGCAGATACTGGAATGTGTCCTTTGCCAATGGCTTTGTGAAGATGTCGGCCAGTTGGTCTTCAGACCTGCAAAATTCCAAACAAATTTCCTTGTCATTCACCAACTCTCTTATAAAATGAAACCTTGTGTCGATGTGCTTGGTTCTCTTTTGAAACACATGATTCTTTGATAATGCTATGGATGAATTGTTGTCACAGAAGATTGTTGTCAGTTCTTGATGGTTCTGTGACAAGTCTTTTAAGACTCTCCTCATCCAGACAGCTTGACATGCAGTAGTTGTTGCTGCAACATACTCTGCTTCAGCTGAAGATAGAGTTACTATGGGTTGTTTCTTTGAGGCCCATAAAACAACACCTATACCAAAATGAAATGTGTACCTAGATGTGCTCTTCCTGTCATCTATGCTGCCTCCATTTTCATTGTCAGTGTAACCAATGAGTTTAAAATTTTTTGAGGTTGAATACATAATACCAAGGTCTTTTGTGCCACTTACATACCTCAGAATTCTTTTACCTGCTTGCCAATGTGAGTTTTTTGGTGACTCCATGAACCTTGAGATAAGACTTACACCGTACATAATGTCTGGTCTTGTTGCTGTCAAATACATAAGGCTTCCAACAAGCCTTTTGAATAGCGTAGGATCTACAGTGCATCCTTCATCATCCTTGCTCAATTTTAAACCTGTTATCACTGGTGTTGGGGATGTCTTACAGTTAGACATGTTAAACCTTTTTAAAACTTAACTTCCATACTTAGACTGTGATATAAAGATACCACTTTCAGACTGCTGAACTTCAATGCCCAGAAAAAACTTCATAAGCCCCAGATCAGTCATTTCAAATTCACTTTCCATGACTGTTTTAAAATATGCTATGCCATCATCACCAGTAAATATTAAATCATCTACATACAAGCAGATAATTAACATCCTACCTTGCTCATCGACTTTGGTGTACAAAGTCGGTTCACTTTCACTTCTGTGAAATCCATTTTCAATGAGATAGGAATCAATCCGACTGTACCAAGCTCTAGGAGCTTGCTTCAAACCATATAGTGCCTTTTTCAGCGTGTAGACTTTATGCTCTTGAACTGGAACTTCATACCCTTGTGGTTGTTCCACATATACTTCTTCTTCTAGATAGCCATTTAAGAATGCCGACTTGACATCCATTTGATGAACTGGCCATTTGTTTTGTGCAGCAATGGCCAAGACTGTTCTGACTGTATCCATGCGTGCAACAGGTGAAAACGTTTCATTGAAGTCGATGACGGGTTGCTGTGTGAACCCTCTTGCTACCATTCTTTCTTTGTGCTTTTGCACATTCCCATCAGCATCTTGCTTTGACTTATAAATCAATTTGACACTGATTAAATCCTTGTCTTTTGGTACATCGACCAGTTCCCATGTCTGGTTTTTCTCAATGCATTCTATTTCTTCATCCATGGCTTGTGCCCATTCTTCTTCTTCGACAGCTTCTTCAAATGTTAGTGGATCATATATAGGGGAAAATAATGCAAACATAGAGAATGAACTAGGTGTACCAGCTTCATATATCTCTCGCAGACTTCTTGTTTTCACCGGTTTTGTCGATGTCGACCTCGACGAAATGCTTGATGGAGTCTGCTGTCCTCTTGGAGTACTTGTCGGTGTAGCTTGAGCTGCTACTTGTGTCGATGGTCCTTGTGCTGAACCATGTCTTGGTGTCATAGGAGTCGACGGTACTCCCACCGGTTGACTTACATGTGGTATTTGAACCACTTCCTCTTCCATATCATCATTGTCGACGTTCGACACAATCTTGACTTTTGTGTCGACGGTTCCATCCCATGATTCATTCTCAACAAATTGAACATCCCGACTGATAATCACTTTCCTTGTGACGGGGTCATACAACTTGTATGCTTTTGTGTCTTCTGAATAGCCGACAAAAATACATTTCTATCCCTTCTTGTCTAGCTTCCTTCTCAGCTCATCTGGAATATGAGCATATGCAATACAACAAAAAACTTTTAAATGTGAAACACTATGATTCGTACCTGTCCATGCTTCTTGGGGAACTTTGTTCTTCACACTCTTTGTCGAACATCGGTTCATAATGTATATGGAATTTGCGACTGCTTCACCCCAATACTCATTTGGCAAATGCTTGGCTGCCAACATGCTGCGTGCCATCTCCATCATGGTTATGTTCTTTCTTTCGGCTATACCGTTCTGCTGAGGTGTATACCATGCAGTGAATTGTTTCTGTATGCCATGGGTCTTGCAAAAATTCAAAAATTCATTTGAAACATATTCACCTCCTCTGTCGGTCCTTAAAATCTTGATGCGGTGTCCACTCTAATTTTCCACGAGTGCCTTAAACTGCTGGAAATAACCAAATGCATCATATTTGTGTTTCAAGAAATATACCCATGTCTTTCTTGAGTAGTCATCAATAAAGGTTAGAAAATACTTGCAACCACCAATGGATGATGTCTGCATTGGACCACAAATGTCCGAGTGCACAATTTCAAGTGGTGTGCGTGCTCTATAGGACTTTCCGAATGGAAATGTCTCTCTGTGCTTCTTGCTAAAAATGCAGCCTTCACAAACCCTCTCTGGTCTGTCAATCAATGGTAATCCCTTCACCATATTCTTTGTGTGCAGTAGCTTTAGCCCACCAAAATTCAGATGTCCAAATCTGAAATGCCACAACCAGGATTCATCTGGAACTTCTGTTTGAAATGTAGCTTGCAAATTAGCGCTGCAATTTTCTCTCTTATCGAGGATCTCGACTGTTTCTTCACTTTTTTCCTTGAATGAAACTCCTGTCTTTGTCTTCCCTTTTATGTCGGGAACTATCCTCAATGGAAACAAGTGGTTGTTTATCATTGGCACTTTTGCTATCAGTTGGTCGCTTGGACGCTTGTCTTTGATCACACAGTGTTCATCTTCCATGTAGACTCTATAGCCTTTTTGTAACAACTGTCCAATGCTTAACAGATTATGTTTCAAACCTTCGACATGATATATATCAGGGATATACTTACTCTCCCCCTGTTTGGTTATAATATCAACAGTGCATTTTCCTAAGACAGTAACTTGGACATTGTTTCCAAGTGTAACATCAGTTTTAACTGAAGTGTCTAGACTAGAAAACAGATTTAAATTACCAGTCATGTGGTTGTTGCAGCCTGAATCTAAGTACCATATGTCATGTGGACTTTCTTGAACAACATTGCATTCAAGTGGAGATGTCGATGCCATTAACATTGCACCTGTTGAAGTGATGGTGCTGGTCGACTGACTTGGGCTTTTCCTTCCTTGGTCATATTGCTTCTTCCTGCATTCATATGCATAATGACCAAACTTCTTACAGTAATGACATTGAATTTTTTATTTATCAAACCTTTGGCCACTTGGCTGACTTGGGTTCTGGTTATCTCCTCTGCCACCGACATGTGCAGGACTTCTGCCTCGTCCTCCTCTTGAAGAACTTCTTCCTCTGCCTCTGAAGTTGTTTCTCCCCTTGCCTCTACCACGGCTTATGGATGACTGTGCTACAAATGCACCTTCCAATGATGTCTGTGATCTGCTGATTCTATGTTCATGATTGATGAGTGAAGCTTGCAGCTCATCAATGGAGAATGTCGACATGTCTGTGTGTTCCTCTAAGGTCACAACCAAGTTTTCAAATCTTGGGGGAAGACTTCTGAGAATTTTTTCAACAACCCTTTGGTCTGATACGGGTTCTCCATGAGATTTCAGTTGGTTTATAAACCCAACAACTCTGGTGTAGAATGTGTCTACATTCTCTGAATCTTTCATGCATAGACATTCAAAATATTTTCTCAGAATCTGTAGCTTGGATGTCTTTACCTTATCCAAACCTTGATAGGCAGTCTCCAATGTATCCCATGCTTCTTTGGCATTAGTCGATGCTGCTATTCTTGGGAGTATGCTCTCATGCATAGCTTGATGTATGAAAAACAGAGCTTTTCCATCTTTCTTCCTCTGTTCTCTCAAGACATCTTTCTCATCCTGTGTAAGATTGTTATATGCTGCCATGTCTGCTAGTTCTCCATAACCATGCTGGACTATCTCCCAGACATCTTGACCTCTGAATAAAGCCTTCATTGTTAAAGACCAATATTCATAATTCTTTCCTGTAAAACTTGGAGGTTGCAATGAACTAGAAGTGGAATCCATTTTTAATTGTTTTAATTAACTTTCCTTAGAAAATTAATTTCCACTTGTTAAGACAAGATTTCTTTCCTAAAATCTTGGGATGATATAAACTTTGCTCTGATATACCATTGCTTATGGGTTCTTGTTCTTTTACTTATTAGTAATTGTAAAAGACATTTACAGAAGTAAATCTGGAAATATGTGCAGCCAAATAATCATGCATTCAACCACAAACTGTTTCATGTATTAACTATGCAGAAATAACAAAGTACTACAAACTTGTCGGTTACAAAATGGTCGGTCCAAACTTGTCGGTCTAGACTGGTCGGTCCACAGAGCTTCAGCTCTCCGACTAAATCACATGCACAGAAGCTTGAGCTTCGACTTCTCTTTGTCACCCGGATTTCCTTCAGTGTATATTGTTTCTCTTGTGTCTGTGTATATTGATTTACAGAAATGCTTCTTCTATTTATAGGCAACCTGAAGATTGCTACAGCATGGGCCGACTGACTTGCCATTAAAGACTATAATAACTATCTACCTAACAACTTAGCTTCTGAAATAAATTCGACTGGTTTACAGAGCCGAATTGTGGACTTTTCCTTCTTGTCATACTGACAGCCAAGATCTTGAATCGTACAGACTCTGACAGAGTCGACTGGAATTCAAGTACAGATCTACGAGTAATTACGTTTTTCCAACACAGAGCTCCCAGAGGATGAAACATGGAAGAGTGTACCATTCTAGGAACTTTCCCTGCCAAGTAGTGAAACATTGAGATATGGTCTCTCCGCCCAAAGGGGCCTTTGTTGATCATTGACCCAATGAGCCCCCACATAGCTTTACAGAAACAACATGAAACAAACAAATGAAAAACAATTTCATCACATAGGCTGCATAACAGGAAAATACCTGGACCAACCACACCTTTACAGGAAAATGGGTTCCATGTAAGAAGCCTTTTTTCTAATTCCAGCAAGTAGTAGATGGCTATGCGTGGAGGCAGCCTCCAATCCCAAATCTTGTACCACCAGGCGTGAAGGACAAGATTTTTCTCCATAAGATACTGATACGCCAGCCACGCCGAGATCGTACCTGAAGCCAATTCATATGTCCAGAATAGTTGATCTGGAGAAGAAGCCATAGTAATCACCCCCAATCTTAAACCAAGGATATAAGCCAGCCATTCGTTTTCCATAACACCATACAGGCCTAACTGTGGAGCAGTCAACTAGCACTATTTGGATGTCCCATAGACCGATGTCGTAGGTACATGGTATAGGGTGTAAATCCCTTTGCAATGAAGAAAGAACATGAAATATTTTGATAACTTATAGGACCTTGGGCCTTCGGTATTTGTGTCTTCACCCACCCAAATATCTCTGCCATCCCCTGATGACCATGCTATCCAGGAGGAGAAAATGTCGAATGCCCCAAGTAGACCTATCCATATGTTTGAGATATTCCTTCAGGCTTGATATATCTTCGAACCCATTGGGCAATTGAAAGGCCCCGTAAGTATTTTACTTTAATTTCCTGTGACCATAGGCTATTTCCAGATAAAACCGGCCAGAGGATTTTTTCTCTCAAAGCCAAGGAGAAATGTTGCATGTTCTTCAAACCCCATCCTCCTGGCTTAATTGGATGGGAAATGTACTCTGAGCGAACCAGATGATATTTGGTTTTCTCAACATTGGCAGACCATATGAACACCATGATAACCTTAAGAACTTTGCATAGGGAGAACCAATATACCGCTATGTTTGTAAGGACATATTGAGCCAAAGTCAGCTATGGTTGTAAGGACAGATCGATCCAGAGTTAAACGACCACCCAGGGATAGCCACCGCCACCCCCAGAATTTTATCCTTCATTCAAGTCTCTGCAGAAGCCACATCCAATCCTCTAAGTTGTATCCATTTGGCTTGAGGAGTTGTATCCATTTGGCTTGAGGAAGTATCCTAGGTATTTTGTGCCCTCCACCAAATGACAGGATTTCATCTGGAATAGGCTTTCCATCACGACTCTGTGAGAGGCTGAAGCGTCATTCAGAAGGAGTCGTGACTTTTCCTTATTTATGCTTAAACCCAATACTTGATAAAATTTTTGGACAATCTCTTTGATTACCTCCCATTCGGTGGTGTCTCCAGAGCCCATAATCATTAAATCATCAACAAACATGAGATAAGTGACGAAAAACGATTTACTGATCTTTATACCTGATATTTTTCCTACAGCCTTTTAGGTGTAGTTGTATGATTCGTGCCCCCATTGATTTCTGTTTTATAGTATGGAATACTTCTTGGGCCACCCCCACTGCGTCTAGGATCTGGCGATTCTACAAGAAGCCAAATTGTTCTGCACATACAAATCTTGAGAGGGCTGGCTTGAACCTGTTTGCTATGATCTTCGCTATATATATATATATATATATATATATATATATATATATATAATTGCAAAGGGAGATCAGCCAAAAATCACCCAAGTCTTCTGTAATAGAGCTCTTTGAAATTAGGGCCACAAAATTTGACTTCATGGCCACCGAGATCATCCCTTTATTTCTTGATTCTTCCATAGCCTTAAGGAGTGCCGACCCCATTATATCAAAGCAGTCCTTAAAAAGATCCATTGTCCATCCGTCAAGCCCGGGACTTTTTTATTTGGGAGAGTCCATGACCACCTCTTTCAACTCCACCAACTAAAATCGCTTAAACATCTCAAACCCCTCCACCTCGTCAAAGATCGAGGGTATTCTTTTAAAAATTTTAGTTGGTCAATTACAGAAAAATTTTCTTCAGTGCTGAAACATGACTGGAAATATGTGAGAGCCTCTAATGATATCCATTCTTGGTCCTTGATCAAAACACCCTCTGTGTTTTTTACCGCCAAGATAGAGTTGATATTTCTCCTATGTTCCGCGAATCTATGGAAAAACTTTGAGTTCACATCGCCATCTTCTAGCCAAATCATTTTGCTTGCTAATATTTCCTATTCATATGCAATTTGGATAATAGATTCCTTCTCCTTTTCCAAGGTTGGGAGAAGGTCGTTCTCGGTCTTATTCCATGTGCCCTGAAGGTTTTTTTCAAAAAGTATCCCAATCTGTGATTGAATTTTATGCAAGGACGTTTTATTTGAAGCAGCACATGTTTTCATCCATCCTTTGGTCGCCACCTTTAATCTTCTCATCTTCTCTATGAGAATATCCATTGGAGGCAGACCATCCACATTAGCAGTATATGACCATACCTTGTATACTAGGTCTTTGTAACCCTCCACCTTCAGCCATTCCTGGTTGAACTGGAAAGGTCTAGGAGGATCCAGATCCCCCATTTCGAATTCAAGAAATATAGGGTGGTGGTCCGATAGTCTGGTTTGGTCTTCTCCAGATCTATGCTTTGTCATTTTTTCTATCAGAGATTCATTCAAAAGAAATCTATCAAGCCTTTTTTCCAAACGCTCTGAACCAGTTCAGCCATTACTCTAAGTAGGATCCAGAGGAACCGGCTCCACATCCACCATGTTAGCATCTCCCATTAAATCCACAAAAAATCACTTAATGGATTCACCTTAGTTTTTGACCTCTATATTTCACCTAATGACCATGTAACATTCATATCTCTCGCCATCACCAGGTTTGGAATATGAAGGTACCCTCAGTGACCACGCTATTCCAAAACTGTTCTTTTTCTTTGTACGGCCCGTATACATTGATGATGTTTATCTCCACTCGGAAATCCATAAAGAAACTAGTTAATAAGATCCCCGCAGTCATAGTAAAAGCTTTTAGCTTTTCTTTTTCTGGGTCCCAGGAAACCAAAATATCCCCAGACAGACCCAATGCATCAATTGATGCCACTTCCCAGTCTCACTTTATTTTAAGAAAAAAATGCATGCTTGTTGTGGTGAAACCATTATTTCCTGTAGAAGTATCACATCTAGTTGAACTTTATCCATGATCCTTTGAAGGGCAAGCTACTTCTAGAGGTGCCTCACTCCACATATATTTATGGACGTGTATTCCATTTATGAACTCTTGCAAGGGATTTTACGCCTCTAAGCGCCCTGGAGTTAATAGATGAATGGGGAAGAGATGTGCTAGAATCAATGTCCACCAACTCGATATGAGGACCCTTTTTTAACTTTCGTGCATTACAGGTCTTGATAGGGGAGATGTTTTGGTACACAGGGTACTCCCAAAAGACCGAACACCTCCAGCAACCGCTTCACACAAATAGATGACAGATCAACACACCGATGTTTGTCACGCAGATCAACACACCGATGTTTGTCATGTGGTTAAAACCATTAAGAGGGAAACAGTACACAACCCCAGCCAAATAGCTACTTGGAGCAATTTATTATGCAAGAGAAAAAAAGTTACCTATGCGCTTCTCATAATCGATCAACTAGCCAAGGACCCTCCATTCTCTTTAAATAGAGATCATGGACCAATCGAGTGTTAAACCATAGATCAATGGTAGGTCTGATCTAAGAGAAGTTTAATTGTCGGATCACTCTATGTCTAGAACATATCGTGATCGTCGGATTATAATATTTACAAATGCATACTAATGCATAGTAAAGAAACATAGTTTTACCTAATAGATATATTACACAAGTTGATCTTAACTAACTCCTAAGTGTCTAAATATCCTAACATCCCCCCTTAAGAACAACTTGGGATAGGATTGAAGGCTTTACAAAAGTGACACGATTAGGAGAAGGAAGGAGGCATTAGATCCTATCCCCCCTTAAGCACACATTCCTGAACTCCTAACATAGACCGAAGTTTAGAAAACTTCGCTTCTGTAAGAGACTTGGTGAAGATGTCTACAAGTTGATCATTTGTAGGGCAATAGAGCACTTCAATAACACGATCATGAATAATATTTCTGATGAAATGCATGTGTAGCTCAATGTGTTTGCTATGCTAATGTAGAAATGGATCTTAGGTAAGCTTGATGGCACTTTGATTGTCGCACCAAAGTCGAGTAGGTTGCTACTGCTCGAATCCAAACTCTGAAAGGATCTGTCAAAGCCATAAAGCTTCTTGACTGACATTAACTACGGTTCGATATTCTGCTTCTGCTGAAGAAAGAGCAAGAGCTTGTTGTTTCTTACAAGACCAAGTGACAGGTCTAGATCCCAGACTGAAAACATAAACTGCAATAGACTTTCGATCATCAGGATCACCGACCCAATCTGAATCAGTGAAACCAACCAACAAAGGTTTCCCCCCTGTACTGTAATGAATCCAAAACTAAATTGTACCTTGAATATATCGAACTATTCTTTTTGTTGCTTTTCAGTGACATTCATGAGGAGTTTGCATATAACGGGCAACACTACCAACGACAAAGGAAAGGTTAGGACAGGAATGAGTCAAGTATAAAATACTACCAACAAGCTGACAATACAAGGTGGCTTCTACTTCAGGGGAAGTACAAGTGGCTGAAAGTTTGACTCCATACTGGAAGGGAGAAGGGGATGGTTTACAATCTTCCATGTGGAAGAGATTAAGAAGGTCGCAAGCATACTTAAACTGGGAAAGAAAGATTCCTTCTTTGGTTTGCAAGACTTGGAGACCAAGAAAATAATGCAAATGTCCTAAGTCTAACATTTCAAAAAATTTCTTAAGACTAGATTTCACATGGGTTATAAGTTTAGGATCACTACCAGTAAGGATAAGATCATCAACATAAAGAACAAGTATGATGAGATGGTTTCCTACTTTCTTGGTATAGACATTGGGGTCAGAATGGCATCTAGAAAAACCAGTGTCAAGGAGAAAGCTATCCATTTTGGCATACCACGCTCTAGGAGCTTGCTTAAGGCCATATAAGGATTTCTTAAGGAGACAGACAAGGCTAGAGTTATCCTGAACATCTCTAGAAGGTTGTTCCATGTAAATTTTCTCTTGTAAATCATCATGTAAAAAGGCATACATGACATCCATTTGATGGAATTCCCAGTTATGTAAGGCTACAGGGGAAAGAACAAGGTGGATGGAATTCATTTTTGCGACAGGAGGAAAGGTTTCATTGTATTCAATCCTTTAAACTTGGGAAAAACCTTTGGAAACTAACATTGCCTTAAGTCTTTCAACACTTCCATATGATGCATACTTATTTATTTAGAGTCATATACATCTGACAAGTTTTGTTCCTTTTGGAAGAGGAAAGATATCCCAAGTATCGTTCGCCATTAAGGAACGATATTCTTCATCCATAGCTGCATCCCAATCTGGATTTCCTAAAGCTTCTGCAAAAGTTTCTGGATCATGATTCTCAAAAACTTGATCCAAAAGAAAAGAGTCTTGTTGAAACTGAGAATGTGTTCGACGTTGATCTCTAGGATCATCGGCAATATCACTAGCTGCTTCACATGTTGAACGGACCCATCGAGGAAGCATTGGTGCTGGTGCAATTGGAGGAACATGAGTAGATGGAGGTGGATTTTCATCCTCACTGTCATCATCAGAAACTGGAGTTGGAAACCTGTCAAGGAAGTTGGAAGAATAAGAAGGCACAATCGTCGAATCAGGCTCGCATCCCAAGGATGGCACACCCGCCAAGTTAGGCTCGCAGGCCAAGATATTTTCATCAAATTTAACATCTCTTCTAATGATTATATCATGTGAATGGGGCTGAAGATGTCTATAAACTTTTACATCTTCAGAATATCCAAAAAATATGCACTTTTCACTTTTAGGCTACAATGTTTTCTATTTTTCATCCAGAATGTGAGCCCATGCTTCACAACCAAACACACGAAAGTGACTTACATCTAGTTTAATTTTACTCCATGCTTCTTTCGATGTTATACCTTGTAAAACTTTAGTGGGTGTGCGATTAACTATGTAATTTGCATAATTTATGGCCTCAGCCTAATATTGAAGACTTAGTCCCTTAGATTGGATCATACAATTAGCCATTTCTTTTAAAGTGCAGTTCTTTTGTTCAACTACACCATTTTGTTGTGGTGTATATGGAACAATGTGTTGTTGTTGGATTCCTTGTTCAGTGAAAAAAAGTAGTGAACTTGTTGTTAACATATTCTCCTCCATTGTCAGATCTTAACTTAATAATTTGATGACCAGATTGTTTTTCAACAAGGTCCTTGTAGGCCAAGAACATGTTAAATACTTTGCTCTTAAGTTTTAGGAAGTAAACCCAAGTGCGTCTGGAGTATTCATCAATGAAAGTTAAGAAATATTTGAAACCAGAAAAGGAAGCAGATCAAAGAGGGCCACACAAGTCACTATGCACAAGCTCCAAGGGAACCAAGGCGTGTCAAGAGGCACGTTTTCAAAACTGTCCTGATGATGTTTTCCAAGTACACAACCGAAACAAACACCATCCTTGCAAGATACCATCGGAAGACCAGTCACCATATTGTCTTTACATAGTTGTTGCAATGAGCGATAATTTAAGTGACCAAATTGCTCATGCCAAAGTTTTCTCAAGTTATCTCTATGAGCAACAAAACTGAAGGAAAAGGTGATGACCCAAAGTTGTTAAATTTGTACAAGTTGGTAATATCCTCAACAGTTCCAGTAGCAAGGAGATTTTGAGGATTTTTAAAATCCTTGATTACAACTTGGTGAGGTGTAGACGTCAAAGTTTTACCTTCACCTGAATGAGTAATTTGATAGAATGATATCAAATTGCAGGAAATTTTTGGAACACAAAGTACATCACTGAAATGACTATTTTCTACTAGAAATTTTCCATATCCTACAACATTTAGAGATCTATCATTACCAACAAATATTTGTTTGGTGTTACATTCATGCATAATAGAAAATATGGCTTAATCTTTAGCCATATGATAAGATACTCCAGAATCAATGAGCCATTCAATTGAAGTAGAAGAAGAAGATGCAGTATAAGAGTAACCAGAAGCACAAAATGCATGTCCATGAGAGGTATATTCTGAAGACGTATCTAGGATGATGTGGTGCTTCTTCATTGTTGCTTCCAAGGCTATCATTTTCTTGAAACACTTAGATTCATCATGAATATCTTTTCCACAAAAATTGCAATGACGGTTAATATTCTTTCCTTTTGGTTTGGATCCTTTGTCTTTTTTTAAAGAAGGAGTTGATTGAGAGGGTTTCGGACCCTTGTTGGGAGGCTTGGACTTTTCTTTCTGTTGGGACAATAAGGATTTCTCATATGTATCTGCATTGTTAATTATTCCAAGATGAATGAGCTTATCTTGCTCTCTAATTAAGGAATCACAAAAGGATTCAAGACTAGGCTCTTGATATCTAGCTGCAGTCAAAGATTCTTTCATGGAGTAGAATGTAGATACAAAAATAGAATATGCAGGTCCAAGTTTGGAAAGAATATGATAAATACATTGTTTGTCTTCTTTCTTAATCTTGCATTTTGCACATAAGAGTCTAAGAGTTTTATACTTAGATAAATAGTCTTGAATACATGAAAAACCATTTGGATTCAAGGAAATCAACTCATTCTCAAGTTGATGACCCTGAATTTCATTATGTTTACCAAACACAAATTCCAACTTTTCCCATGCTATATCAGGTTCATCAATTCCAGATATGTGGAATCGCAAATTAGTAGAGATTGACATCCCAATCAATCCACGAGTTTCATCACATCTATTTTTCCATTTAATTTTCTTATCATCATCAGTGGGTTTTGTTTCTTTCACTGAGGTTATCCTGAAAATTCCCCTACTTCACAAAACATCCTCCATACGAGATTTCCATGAGAAATAGTTATAACTTGTAAGTATAATATCACAAGGGGTGTCCATACTATAAAATAATGACTGAAATAACAAAAAATAACTGTTTCGATGCAAAGAGCTCAAAAAAATATGCGATTTAAAAAAAAAAGGCATTGAAAACTGATTCTGGATGATGAAGTTATGCTTGATGAAAGAAAATGTTGAAGATGTCCCCAATAGTGACATGGAAAATATTGACTTGACCAACTAAAAAAAGAACCCCTCTCTTCCCAAGATCAACCTCTGACAATCACTTTACAATAAATTTGCTTTTAAGTGAATAACTTTTGTAGAATAATTGTTGTTCACTTTTACAATAATGTTACTTTAAATAGTGCGACAATAAAGTAAAAGACTTAAGTGACTCACTTTTTATTTTATTTTAATTAAGTG
Organism: Pseudotsuga menziesii; assembly: GCA_001517045.1. Taxonomy (NCBI): domain Eukaryota; kingdom Viridiplantae; phylum Streptophyta; class Pinopsida; order Pinales; family Pinaceae; genus Pseudotsuga; species Pseudotsuga menziesii. The sequence goes on along the minus strand of LPNX010007999.1, from coordinate 56,766 downwards.
ACATGCACTTTTACAATAAAGTAACTTGAAATAGAAATTGCATGCAGTAAAAAGTAGCTTAATAAGACTTGAACTCATTATCTATTAAGGAATAATGGAAAGCGAAAACGTTTTTTTTTTTTAAAACTACTCTTCTCTCTCATTCTCCGTGCTTGTTTTTTTTTTTTTTTTTCTGCAAATCACAACAAAACGAAAAAAAAACTTTTTCCACACAATGGGGTTAGATTTTAGTTACCTTACCCAAAAAGTCTACATTTTATTTTTTCCAAAATAATTATTATTATATATAAACAAGAACTGTGAAACAACTTATTACATTCTTTTTGTTATATTACTTTAGTAAAGTAATTTATTATTTTAATGATATAAGAACAAAATATTATTTTGTAATAAGACAAAATATTCCAATGTAATAATTTTTTTTAAACTTATTTTTGCATGTTTTTAACTTCTTACACTAAAATAAAAACAAAGTTACAAAATTACAAATCAGTGTTTAAGACTCACATATCTACACCATGTGTGATTTCTTTTTTATCAAGTTGAAGATTCATAGAATTATATCATATGCTTTGTTATAAATGTAAAATGGAACATAAGATTGTATGAGTGATTGATATGAAGAGATTGATGGGTTTGGTCAATATAGTAAACTCGTTGAAAATGCAAAGAACTATAGCATATGTTTGTTTGAATGTAAAATGAAGCATGGGATTGTACAAGCGATTGATATGGAGAAATTCATGGGTTTGGTCAATATAATAAACTTATTTTTTCCATGATTTATTTTATTCTTATATATATATATATATATATATATATATATATATATATATATATATATAATGAGTAAGGGTATATTTTGTAATATTTATACTTGATATTGTTTGGGAGTTTCAAAAAGTTTCACTTATAGACCATAAATTACTGTTATAATAGAACAGGTATTTATTTTTAGCTCGAGAGAAATCCATTTCAAAAACTATACCAACATTGAAGATACAAAATTAGGGGTGGCTGGTGTGGGGGGGATCCTTCTGGATCCCGGAGGAAAAATTGAACAAACCTTTGCTTCGGGTCTTGGCCATAGGACCAACAACAAGGCTGAGTGGTTGGCTCTCTTACAGGGAATGGAAATCCTAGCTAACACTGATCTCTCCAGGATAATGACATTTGGAGACTCAAGACATGTCATATATAAAATGCTCAATGGATACACCACCGGCTCTATAAAGTGTCGACAACTGTATGATAAAATCACCCCTCTCCTATCAAAACATTATGAATTCTACCACATTCTTCATGTAAATAATGATGCAGCTAATGCCTTGGCCAATGAAAGGGCCTCCCTCCCTCAGGGTCACTATTGCCTCAATGGTTTAGGCATAAAATCCAAAACCAGTCCCTTATAATGATCTTGTGGGATCAAAGGTTTGATTTTTCATTGTTTTCAACCCATTCCCATTGATTTTTGTGAAGGCTCAAAGGTTTTAACGCGTCGTCCATTTTCTCTCTTCCTCGCTGACGCGTGGTCTCCACTCCTCACCGTCCTTACCTCAATCCTAGCTTCTTTTATGAACCATCTCCCTCAGCGTAAATGCATTCTTAGCTCGCACACTCCAGGTCTCTTCATCCTCTTCATTATGTCTTCCTCCGAAAGTTTCCCTTATCTCCAAGCTCCCTTTGTTAATGGTGTGCTCTCCTCTCACTCTGTGTTTTCTCTAGAGAGGACTCTACTGGCTATAATTTTTGGCGTAGATGAAGGCATAGTTCATGGGATCCCATGGGAGTATTTTCCTCTTACCAGGTTTTTCATCAAGGAAAGGTTGGATCTAGCCACTTTCTTAACCTGATACTGCTTTCCACAAGCCGACGATCCTTTGTGGCGTTTAAACTCTAGTTCTAGGCTCAAAATTCCTATTGAAGGACAGTCTTTCATAGCAGGAAACAATTCAATTTTTGGGTGTAAGTGCTCTAGGTGGAAGGAAGGAACGGTCGACACTCTCTCATGTTGCAGCAAGAAAGAAAGCGATTTTCTCCTTCAGGAATTTAACACTCTCAATTCTGTCCTCAATGGTTTTTCTTATGGTGAGCAGGCTCAAGAGCCCGAAGGTGCAGTAAGGGATCTTCACAGTAATTTCTCCATATTAGCACTTGCCATTCCTAATTCTAGACAAGGAAGAATGGACCATGCAAATGAAAATTCCAGTCTTGCATATCTGAAGAAAAATCTCAGGTGTATGTATGAAATGGTGGCTATTGGCATTATGGACAATAAGGAAATTTCCCAAGAAATCAAGAATATGGGGAAGGTGTTTGGTTACACCTCTTATCAGATAAGAAACCATGACTCAAGGATTGATGACACAGAGATGAATCTCAAACAAATAATGGGTAAGATAAGCAACCATGACTCAAGGATTGACGACACAGAGATGAATCTCAAAGAAATAATGGGTAAGGTGGATAGAATTCAGGAGGACCTCTAGTGTTTGGTAAACATGAATAAAGGAATTCAAACAAACAAAAATGCTGTAGCAGTATCTCATCCTATGGAGGAGGAATCGGTTGTTTAGCCACTGAAGCACCTGGACAACTTTTAATGGTTTTAATAGTCCATGTTTTTTTGTCTATTCCTTAATCAACAGTTTATTAGGGTATATACTGCCTCAGTTCTTAGAAGTTATGTAAAAACTCGGTGTGGCTTTTTATGGTCATCTCTATGGCCTAGAATTGTCTTCTCCTTTTTTGAACAGCAAGAACTCTTAGAGGACGCTTTTATGTAATGTAGGGCTGTGCACAGCCTGTTTGATATTAAACCTTTTACAGTTTCTATTAAAAAAAACATTGAAGATACAAAACATGAAAAAATTAAATGTGAATGTGCTTGTGAGGGGGATATAATACCTCATCCTCCTAAGACTCTATCCAGATGAACATATCTTCTTATGAATCAATTGCAACCCCTTTTCCTAGTTCATCAACCATAGAGTTGTTTTCTATGAAAACATATGCATAGGAAAGCTTTGTTAAAGGGGTAGTAATTTCAGTTATTTAATGAATTGTAACTTTTAGGAAGACAATTTCATTTTAGAAGCCCCCGTTTATCCATTACAAGTCTTTTTAGAGTCCCAAAATTGTAATTTTTCATTGTTGGAGTGACAATAAAAATTGACTAAGATAAATGACTAATTCATATTCTTCTAGCTAGTCATTTTTTATGTCGTGACTAAATTAGTCGTTTATGTTAGCCATTTTTAACTCCGTCACTTATTATTTAGTCATATTTGTTAACTGGTGACTAAATTAGTCATTAATTTTAGTCATTTATAGTTGGGTCAATCAAAATTGCTCATATCTAGTAGTAAATCACTTGAAAAACTTATGGTGACTAAAATTTTTAGTCACGTAGTAGTTAATTCCTCATTTTGTACTAGTGAAGACCATGTCATGCTTGATTTATTACACAAGTCAATTTTGTGTACGGATATCCAAGGGAATCAAGTAAAGATTCTAGGCATACCAAATAAATTTTCTATAAGGAAGATATATGCTTTACAAATAAAGAAGTGCATTAGGAAAGGCTACAAGCTGTTTGAAGTAAAAATCCAAGACGTATAAGCTGAAAGAGAAAAAAATATTGAGGACTTTCAAGTTATTTTAGATTTCAAGGACGTATTTCCTAAGGATATCCCAGGATTACCTCTGAAACTAGACCTATAATTTTCCATAGAACTGACACCAGGATCAGTTCCGGTTTTGAAAGCCCCTTACCGCATGAGTGCACCAGAGTTGGTGGAACTAAAACTGTAGTTGTAGGAATTGATAGAGAAAGGATATATCCAACCAAGTGTGTCCCCTTATGGAGCACCAATACTTTTCATGAAGACAAAAGATGGTACGATGTGGATGTGCATCGGTTACTGTCATCTTAACAAGATGACCATCAAGAATCGATACCCACTCCCTAGGATCGATGACTTGTTCGATCAAGTAGGAAGACCCAATATAATTTCAAAGATTGACCTGCGATCTAGGTACCATCACATATGGATTCACGATGAGGATATTCACAAACTCACCTTTTGGACAAGGTACAGTCACTACAAGTTTGTAGTAATGTCGTTTGGGTTGACTAATGCACCTGTGAACTTTATGTGTATGATGAACAGTATATTAAGTAAATATCTGGATGAATTTGTGTTGGTCTTTATAGAAGACATCCTAGTTTACTCTAAGAGTAAAGAGGAGCATGAGGAATACCTCCACATAGTGCTACAGGTGTTACAGGAACACTTGGTCTATGCCAAGTTTAGTAAATGTGATTTTTGCAAACCAAAGATATAGTACTTGGGTCACATCATCTCTGAGACAGGGATAGATGTCGACCCATAAAAGATTAAAGCCATAGAGGATTGGTCTAGACCTACTAGTGTCACCGACATTAGATCCGTTTTGGGATTACCTAGATATTATCGAAAGTTCATTGAGAACTTATCAAGAATAACTTTTCCCATGATCACTTTGAAAAAAAAGGAAAATAAGTTCTCATGGAAAACCAAGTGCGAGGAAAGTTTTCAAAATCTTAAGCAGCTTTTGATGACTGCACCAATACTACGAATTGCAGATCCCAATGGGGATTTCGTTGTTTTCACGGATGAAAGCAAGGAAGGGATAAAAGTATTCCTCCTGCAGAATGATTACGTAATCTATTATGAATCACAAAATTTAAAAGAACATGAGCAGAACTACCCCACACATGATCTTGAGTTAGCAGCCATCATCCATGCCTTGAAGATGTGAAGGCACTATCTCATGGGAAGGAAATTACTTCTGAATATAGATGATATGAGTTTGAAATATTTATTTGAGCAACTGGATCTGAATGCCAGGTAATCCAAATGGTTGGCTTTCCTTAGTGAGTACCATTTCGAGCTAAAGCATATAAAGGGAAAAGAGAACAAGATTGCTGATGCTTTGAGCCGACGAAATCATATGATATATGAGGTGACTTTAAGTCAAACCATTTCGGATTTACATGAGAGGATTAAAATGAAGAATAGAGTTGACCCTTTCTATGTAGAAATCCTCAAGAAGGTCCAAGAGTATAGGTTGTTTCAACAACAAAAAGAGTACAAGGTAGACTAAGCGGGATTGCTATGGTTTAAGGAGATATTGTGCGCTTCGGAAGGAGGGGACATTCGATCGAGCATACTCATGTAATTTGATTAGAAACCCTACTTGGGGCATCCAGGATATCAAAAGATGATATCTGCCATTAATAAACACTTTTTCTAGCCCAAGTTAAAGGCCGACATAGCATTGTTTATTGCTAAATTTTAGGAATTTCAGCTGGTCAAAGATGAGCACCAACATCCTTCAGGGTTGCTTTAGCCATTACCCATTCCGGAATGGAAGTGGGAGGTCATTAGTATGTATTTTATCACAGGTATACCTGAAAGTAAGAAAAAGAATGATTCTATCTTTGTAGTAGTTGACTCAATTGTCAAAAGAAGCACACTAAATTATAGTGAAGTCGACCTATAAAGCAGTACATATTGATGATACCTTCTTGAAGGAGATGTTTATATTGCACGGGATACCAAGGAAATTATCTTGGATAGAGATACTAATTTTACAAAAAAAATTTGGAGATCCTTATTCTCTGGATTATAAACATGGTTGAACTTTAGTACTTCTTATCATCCTGTTGAGGCCCGGAAATTCGCAGGCAACAACAGTAAGGGATTCTCCCCATTCAACGTTCCCAACTAGCCCGTGACTATTTGGAATGGGGAATCCGTCCGGTTTGCGGTCTGACTACCGTAGGTCAAAGTAACAAAAACAAAGGATTTACCGGTTGCGACTCGGTCCACCGTGTATTTTTGTATTTTTTTGACTTAAGTATGATATGCAAGTGCCTAATTAACAATGTAGTGTGATAAAGATGCAAGGAACAGTCACAATGTGATGCGCAGGTTCTTACCTCTCTTCTTAAGGCTCACAAGCATCCAAATCGCATACAACAAGAAAATAAACTAACTACCTAAACTATCCCTAGGGAGCAGGATTATCATTCATTGGTGAGTAATATATTTTGTACATGCATAATGAAGAGTTACAGATAGTTGACGCTTCTTTCAAGACACATGAACAATTGCAGATTTTTGAACAACAAGTTAGCCAATTGTTTTATGAACAACATTCATTACTCACAGTGGAAAACATCACAAAATATAATGAAAAGCGTTCAACAAGAACATAGGTTCAAGAAGTTAAACACTCTACCAGTTAATGAAACACAGCTGAAAATGAAATAGTTCCCCTTCAACATTGTTCATTTAATCACATTGATACATTCCACATTTCGCTTCCTCCAGCAGGCAAAAGTTGCAGTTTCTGATTGTAAAACGAAATAGTTCCTCTTACAAGCAAATGGTGTACAAGTTTTTCCAGGGAAAAAGTCTTTGTCTCAGTTCTACTTTCAAATATTTATACTATAACTGCCGACCACTTGGGATGCCCTCCAAACGTATGACCTTTCGTTTTCTCCCTCGTTTCATATCCCTCTCTCCATCTTTATCTTCGTATGCTCATGAACAATTGGGTAACTGCTGGACCTTTCCGCCCTTCAAACATTCCATATTATTCTATGTTGTCTGTTATGCATTCATGAACTGTTTAGTAACTGATAGCTCTTTTGGGTCGGTGCCTTTGTCGCCTTGGTAGTTCGACCAATCCCTTGAGTCCACCTGCAAATAAACCAACATGCATCATTCATTGGATTTGCGTTCCAAAACAAAGCAGCAAATTATATTACTGAAACAACTAATCCACAAGAAAAGACCAGGTGCGCCATCATCATTTTACAAATGCCGACAACACTACCTCATCCTTCTACGGGCTCGTGATAAAAACACCAACTGTGGAAAATGGGAGGAAACTGAGATCGAAAGCAAAAGATCTGCCCAGCCGCAACGATGGAAGAGTAAAGGCTACTGGCATGCGACGGGAGGGCGGGAAAACTCAATCGCAAATTGGAAGGATAATGACATCGGAATCCAAATGGTTTTCCCAGCCACAACGGAGGAAGGGGCACACCTATGGGCACATGAAGAAAAAGTCAATCACACATCGGCAGCGGAGCGCTTTTTACCTTGGATGGCTAAATGCTTTAAAAGCCGCAACGGCGGAAGTGAAAAGGTTAGGGACATGATACCTGAGGGTGGGAAGAATCTCAATCGAAATTCGAAAGACATTTTACATCAGACGCTAAATTTCTTTCCCAGCTGCAACGGCAGAAGAAGAAAGTTACAGGCAAGTGGCTAAAGACTGACACATCGGCTGGCGGAGCGTTTTGGACTTCAGGTGCTAAGTTGCTTTGAGAGCTGCAACGGTGGAAAAAAAAAGGTAATGGCCTCCGATCAAACATATTTTCAACTCCTGATGTATAAAAATGATTTGAGTGTTTTGTACAGCCTCTCAAACTCAACAACGGACAGAAACCTGTTATACCTCCGCAACGACGACCCATAATAAAGAACACTTGGTTTGATCAACAAGCGAAAACAAACTTAGAATCTGCGACTCACCATAAATTCCAAACGCAATCAAAATTCGAACCTTGGGCGAGAGTTAAACTTTTACAATCATCTAAAATTAAAACACGACCAAAAACTCAAAGGATCCAATGATTAAAATAATGCAAAATCATGAGCAGGGGCCCAAAATTTAAGAAATTTGGGGAGAATTTTTGTAGCTGCAACAATTGGAGATTACCTGGCGAACCTAAATATCTGGGCGATTAATATTTGAGTGACAGACTGTTTAACAACAAATGCATCCTATTGAATTATTCTAGTTATTTGGATTTCTCGAATGCTGGAAGTGTGTACCTTCAATCATTGATAATAGTCCAATTTGGGACAGTGGAAACCAAGATTTTCAAGTCCAAATAACTCTTTTGAGGCCAGAAGATGAGTTTCATTATTACCTTTGTCTTCAGGTGGCTGATAGATTTGGACACCACAGGATTGTAGCATATGGTAAACAGAAATATTCATTTGTTCCTCATTCCCATGCCATTTTAGCACTTTTTGTGCTTTTGTACTTTTGTCCCTTTTCATATGAGTCCTCCTGCATGCATTTCTTACTGAATTTTAATTCAGGATCCTCTATCCCATACTGTCCTTTTGTGTGAGCGGTGTACTTCATTGTTTCAGCTCACGGACGGAGAGGATCTTTCGGCAATTTAGTACTTATGATTCAATATCTGCTTTGATGTATGATGCTTTCATAGGAGTTTTTCGACTCTTATTTGCCTTTTGGCATTTGTTTCTTGGCATGGGATCATTTATATTTAATATACTGTTCACCTTGCTCCTTTCCATGGGTCCTCTGCTGTCCCTCCTTAGAACATTTTAAGTTTGACGTGAATGGAGTCTCAACATAGTATCCCAGACTCTTCGAATCCGGTTTATTTCACAGGGATTAAGCAGGACTTCAATGCACACAGAGCTTACTCAAGAAAACTGCTAAAATGGAAGAAGTTATTTTAGCAACACACAGTCTGAGACCCAAAATGTTTATCATTCCCAAACATTTTGATGTTCTCCATGCAGCCACAGGCTCATTCCCTTTATTGAAACCAAGAAAACTCAAACTAAAACCAACTGGAAAATATGACTCAAAAGACAGCCAAACAGATTATTTATATACAAGACAGAAGAATTAAAACAAATGCAGAAAAAATATAGCTTGAGAACCAAACCATTTACTGCTAAGTTCTCTTCCCATCCTTGCAGATCTTGCAACTTATAAGTAGAAGGGCCAAGCTTTGCCGCTATTTGATAAGGGCCTACCCACAACTACTGGAATTTAGTGTGCTTTCCTTTCTCATCATGGGGGTAATCCCATTTGAGGACTAAGTCTCCTAATTCAAAGTCTTTTGTTCCAGCTTTATGTTTTTCGAGCCATCTCTTTACTAACTCTTGTTGTTGCTTAAAGCGTTCCTTGGCCTTAGATCTAGCCTCTTCTGCTTTCAGGAGATTATATATCCTTATTTGCAAAACTTCATCATTGGACCCTCTAGACTCTTGAGCTATTACGGAATAGGGTAGCATGATGTTGGGGGGAAGAATGGCTTATTTACCATACACAAGGGTATACGGTGACACTCCAATCGAAGACTTGGGGGTGACTCTATCAGCCCAAAGGGCATTTGGTAATGCTGAGTGCCAACTCCTCTGGTTTTCTTTCATGGTCTTCTTTAAAATTCTGATCAGATTTTTGTTAGAGGATTCAGCCAAGCCATTTCCTTGTGGATAGTAATTAGCAGAATAATGCAATTTTATCCCTTTATCATGAGCAGAAGCAGTCAATTTAATTGATGAAAAGTACTTAGCATTATCAAAAACTAACGAAATTGGACCTCCAAACCTGGTCATGATGTGATCCTGCAGGAAACTGATGACCTCGTCTTCATTTATCTTGTGCAGCGGAATAGCTTCGACCCAACAGGTGAAATAATCAGTTGCGGTCAGAATGTACTTGTGTTGTAGAGAGGAATTCGGTTTTATTTCTCCAATGATATCCAACCCCCAATGCTCGAATGGTTCTGTGATCATCACAGGATTTAGGGGTTCTGCTGCTTTAGGTTGTCTCCCACTACACCTTTGGCAAATATCACACTTCCTGACATGTGTGTGTGCATCTTTGAAGAGCGTAGGTCAATAATAACCGTCTCTGAGGATTTTGTGGGCCATAGTATCTCCTGAATAATGTCCCCTAGCAGGACCATCATGCAACTCTGACATTACTTTCTTCGCATCTTCCTTTTCTAAGCATCTGAGAAGAACCCCATCATAATTCTTTCTGAATAATACACCTTCAACAAGTTGATAGGAAGCTGATTTAATACGCAGCGCTCTTGTTTGATTGGAACTTCAATGTTCTAGCAACAGCCCTTCCTGCAGGTAATGCACAAGGTCTCTATACCAAGACTCAGGAGCTGTAACAAAGGACATACATCCATTAAATGTAATTCAGCTTCATCCTCCCAGGCGTGTTCTTCATTTTTTTCATTTTCAGTCATCTGTTTGCACAACCCTTGTCCTTTAAATATAGATGCTGGCTTGAATTCAAGGTCGTACTCTTGAAGAGATGTTACCCAGTTGCCTCTTCTTTCTCCTAACTCCTTCTGTATAAGAAGAGACCTTATAGCTGGGTAGGGGATGATCACCTTGGTTCTATTTTTTAAAATATAAGGCCTGAATTGCTTTATTGCTTTGAATACAGCGTAAGCTTGTTTATTAACAGCTAGGTAATTCAATTCGGCCCCCTGTAGACAAGTACTCATAAAGGATACTGGGAATTCATCCCTCCCATCGTCCTTTTGGGTGAGCACAACTGCTAGTCAATCATCGGATGCAAAGGTATACAAGATAAAATCTTTGTCAAAATTTGGGCTTTTCAGGGATGGTGCATGTGCAACAACAATTTTGATTTTGCTGAATGCGCTCTTCTCAATTTCAGTCCACTTGAATAGTGCATTTTTATTTACCATTTGCTGCAACGGCTTGACAATCTAAGAAAAATCAGGCACAAATCTTCGCACGAAGTTTATCGTTCCCATAAATGATTGCATCCCTTTTTTATTATGGGGCAAGGGGATTTGTTCAATAGCCTTAATTCTTTTTGGATCTACAGAGATTCCTTTCTTCGAAACTATGTGACCCAGCAACTTGCCGTCCGTGACAGCGAACACACACTTCTTAGGATTGAGTGAGATGCCATATTTTCGACAGCGTTCGAAAATTTTCCTTAAGTGAAATGAGTGCTCTTCTCTTCTCTTCAATAATTTTGTAATATCGTCAAGGTATACTACAGCACTTCGGCCAATCAATCCATGAAAAGCTATGTCCATAGCTCTCTGAAATGTTGCTCCAACATTTATAAGCCCAAAAGGCATTCTCCTGTAGGCAAAGGTTCCCCATTTGGTCCAGAACGTGGTCTTCAATCTGTCTTCTTTGGCTACTAATACTTGATTGTAGCCAGAGAAACCATCTAATAACGAAAACAGTTCAGAGCCTGAAACCATTTGTAGCAGTTGCTCCATGGGTGGAAACAGATAGTTATCTTTGTCTGATGCATGGTTTAGGTTCCTGAAATCCACGCAGAGTCTGATTTCTCCAGACTTTTTCCTTACTGGTACCAGATTTGATACCCACTCAGAGTGTCTAACTTTGAAAATGATTCTAGCATCCAATAATTTCTTCACTTCACTCTGAATCAGCGGTTCCAATTTTGGAGGTATTTTTCTTAACGGTTTCTAATATGGCTTGACGCCTGCTTTAATGGGGACGACATGCTTGATGATGCTGGTGTCGTATGTTTTCAAATCTTCGTACGTCCATGCGAAAACATCTTTATATTGTTTAAATAGACTGACGAACTTGTCTCTTTCTATTGGTGAACAACATTTACCGAGATTCACAAATTTAGGATTCGTTTCAGTTCCTAAATTTATCAGCTCGAACTGTAGAGATGAGCTGTGGGTCTTCACGTTGGCTGGTCTTCTGAACTTTTCATTTAAATCGAACATTTTTTCTAACTTTCTGACTCCTTTAGGAATAAAATTATCGTACTTCAACTCAGCCTGATGTTCTTCATTGTCTATGATCGCTCCTTTAAACACCTCGTCATTTGTTAAACATTCTATAATATGCTGGTCATCATCGAACACTCATAGTTTTGTAATCATATCAGGTACAGAGGGCCTGAAAAGTAATTGAACAGAGCATCGATTATTAGTGGGTACCAACCTAGCGGCTGATGTGGCCAACAGGTCAGCTACTGCGTTTTTAAGCCTTGGAATTGAAATAATATTGAATGCATTAAAATATTTAAGCAAATCCCATACCTCATTCTGGTAAGCCTTTAAGTGAGGAGAAACACAATGTATTTGATTCCGGATTTGTTTCACAATAATTTCGGAATCTCCAAAAACTTTTAGATTACTTACCTTTAATTCAATCGCTTTCTTTAGTCCCTGCACCAGTGCTTCGTACTCAGCTGTATTATTAGTACACTCAAACTCTAATCTACATGAGAGAAAATATTTATCCTTCTGGGGGTCGATCAAGATACAGCCGGTTCCTGACCCTTCTAATGTCTTAGAGCCATCAAAAAACAAAGTCCACAAATCACTAACTACTGAAGTTGAATCTATTCCTACTGCTAAGCTTACTATATTACAGTCAATCTCATCAGCCTGTGAGAATCGAAGGAGATCAGGCTGGGTGTCAGATGTGTTGCTGGCTTCTTCTGCTTGGTAATTTCCTGGTTCCAACTCAATAAAATAGTTTCCCAATACAGAATCCACTGGTACATTCTTCTCCTCCAGTTGAGTAACATTATACTTCATGTGAGGTTCTCTTAAAATCTTAATCTGGTTCGGACTCCCTTTGTATGGAAACCACATATGCGACCAATCAGAGGCGAAATATCCATTTAATTTGGCCGACCAATCTCTGCTGAGGACAAGACCGTAAGCGTCTGGTATATCAGCTACCACGATGTTAATAACTTGGCATACTTTGTCATTAGATGCCAGACAGACTAAGACGTCTTCCATCTCACCAATTACCTTTACATCTGTCCTATCCAACTGAACAACCCTCCACGTGGATGGGTTAGGCTACCCATTTATCTTTTTACAGACTGATATTGGCATGACATTAACTGACGCCCCTGAGTCTACCAGACAATTGTGCACGTTATGATTAAAAATTTCAAACGTGAGGAGGAAAGGTGGATGTTTGCTTTTAGACTTACCTCCAACGTTGGTTTCTCCAATTTCTTCTTCTTCCTAAGGTTGATTATCCGTGGGTAGCTTCTCATCCGATGCTTCAAGTGATTTCAACAGTCTTTCCTTTTGCTGCGGCACTTTACACATTTTGAAAAGTGGAACATTCGCTTTTACCTTCTTTAAATCCTCCATGATGTCATAATCCATCGGCTGCTCAATGGGATGAGGTTTATCATCATTCATGTTTCCTTCCTTTGGCCTAGCCAACATATTATTTTACCTCGGATCTTGGCTGGTAATAGTGAATTCTAGAATCTTATCAGCTAAGGCTTTATTTTGAAATTTCTTTACATTTCTTTGTAGCCTTTTGATCTTTGGTAGAATGATACTGCTTTCTTTAATTGATCCTTGGATCCTTGTTGCCACGTTGGTTTCCATAACATCCTTATAGCCCTGATTATTTTCTTCTTCAGCATCAAATAACGAAACAGAATCCCAGAAAACCATGGTTTCCTCTTCTTGTTCGTTTGTTGACGTAGCATTCTCTTTTCTCTCTTCTTCTCCATCTTCTGTTAATCTAGAATCCAACAGCTGACTCATGACCAGCGTCATTGAATTTATCCATTGAGGACAATTCTTTTCAGAGTGTGGCTGTTGGTGGAAAGTACAAAAATTGTCCATGCCTACCTCTGTTAAATTCATAGATGCAGTATTGTGAGGAGGAGGTTGAGACTGATTGTTGTCCTCTCTTTTCTTATAATATGGCCTATAAAACTTTTGTGTTTCCTTCTCTTTCTCCAAATCTATGATTTTGTTGGAAAGCTTCTACATCATTTTTTCCATGTTTTCATAATCTAGCGATTTCTCTTCCTTGGGCTTAGTAAACAATAAGGCTTTCCTTCCTGCACCTTTCTCTCCTGACTGTTCTGGATAATCTTCAATACTTTCTCTTTCAGCTTGCACTACTTCTTCCTCTTCATAGGTTTCCGTCAAAGTAGGCTTGGCCCTACCTTTGGTAAACATGGCCAAATCAAGGCCTAAAGCTGAAGTATAATATTCAATCAGAACTTTGTCTGAAGGTCTATCTGTTTCAGAAAAATTCTTGAGATAAGCTGCAAACCTTTGTGTGAAACTGTGCACCTTTTCCTTTCTTTCTTTCTTCAAGGCGCATAGCCCTTTCATGAGGGCTGCATGAGTTTTCTGAGTTGCATACTTACTTCTGAAAATTCTTTTGAAGGTATCCCAATTAGCGATAGAGTTAGCAGGAAACCCAAAGTACCATGATGCTGCAGCTCCTTTAAGGGTATGCGGGAACAGTCTGCAGACTACATCTTCATACTCCCTGGCCCTTAATCCTTCAATTTCCAAGTAAAAAATTTATAGGTGATCATCTACTAATATTTTCTCATTTGGGTCGAACTTGGGCAACATCTTGTCAAAGGATTGAGGTAGGTCGTGTAATGGAGGTGTCAGGTTTAATGGTGATCTGTCTCTCCATGCAGGTGGTGGATTAGGTGGGTTAGGTGGTGGATTAGCATTTACTCCCGCCATGGGTCTAGGTGGAGAGTGAGGAGGTGAGCCAACTGGAGTATGAGCAGGAGAAATGTGAGGGGTATCTGGGCCTTCTTGATTCAAAGGTAGCACAACTTCCTATAAGGTTGTTTCTACAAGTTCTTCCCAGTCTCCAACCAACACTGAATCTTCCGCTATAGGACGATCTTTCTTTTTATACTCTCTTCTGGGCAATTCGGGGATGATTGGAAATCCTCCAATATTCTTTACATATGCCCTGGTGTGTCTTCTCATATCATTAACAACTTCGTTGCCAACTGAATATAGATGTTCTCTTTCTTCCGGAATCGGATTATGAAACCCACTGCTTTCAGAACTGTTACTGGTGGAATAATCTCGGGAAAACGGGTTTCCTTGGCCAGCCATACACTGGAAGCCCTCCTTCTAGCGCCAAAACTGTTGAGGCCCAGAAATTCATAGGAAACAATAGTAAGGGATTCTCCCTAATCAAAGTTCCCAACTAGCCCATGACTGTTTGGAATGGGGAATCCGTCCGGTTTGCAGTCCGGCTACCGTAGGTCAAAGTAACAAAAACAAAGGATTTACCGGTTGTGGCCCGGTCCACCGTGTATTTTTGTATTTTTTGACTTAAGTCTGATATGCAAGTGCCTAATAAACAATGTAGGGTGATAAAGATGCAAGGAATAGTCACAATGTGATGCGCAGGTTCTTACCTCTCGTCTTAAGGCTCACAAGCATCCAAATCACATACAACAAGAAAATAAACTAACTTCCTAAAATATCCCTAGGGAGCAGGATTATCATTCATTGGTGAGTAATATATTTTGTACATGCATAATGAAGAGTTACAGATAGCTGATGCTTCTTTCAAGACACATGAACAATTGCAGATTTTTGAACAACCAGTTAGCCAATTGTTTTATGAACAACATTCATTACTCACAGTGGAAAACATCACCAAATATACTGAAAATGATTCAACAATAACATAGGTTCAAGAAGTTAAACACTCTCACAGTTAATGAAACACAGCTGAAAACAAAATAGTTCTCCTTCAACATTGTTCATTTAATCACATTGATACATTCCACATTTCGCTTCCTCCAGCAGGAAAAAGTTGCAGTTTCTGATTGTAAAACGAAATAGTTCCTCTTATAAGCAAATGGTGTACAAGTTTTTTCAGGGAAAAAGTCCTTGTCTAAGTTCTACTTTCAAATATTTAAACTATAACTGCCGACTGCTTGGGCTGCCCTCCAAACGTATGACCTTTCGGTTTCTCCCTCGTTTCATATCCCTCTCTCCATCTTTATCTTCATATGCTCATGAACAATTGGGTAACTGCTGGACCTTTTTGCCCTTCAAACGTTCCATATTCTTCTATGTTGTCTGTTATGCATTCATGAATTATTTAGTAACTGATAGCTCTTTTGGGTCGGTGCCTTTGTCACCTTGGTAGTCCGACCAATCCCTTGAGTCCACCTGCAAATAAACCAACATGCATCATTCATTGGATTTGCGTTCCAAAACAAAGCAGCAAATTATATTACTGAAACAGCTAATCCACAAGAAAAGAGTAGGTGCGCCATCATCATTTTACAAATGCCGACAACACTACCTCGTCCTTCTATGGGCTCGTGATAAAAACACCAACTGCGGAAAATGGGAGGAAACCGACATCGGAAGCAAAAGCTCTGCCCAGCCACAACGGCGGAAGAGTAAAGGCTACTGGCATGCGATGGGAGGGCAGGAAAACTCAATCGCAAATCAGATGGATAATGACATCGGAAGCCAAATGGTTTTCCCAGCCGCAACGGCGGAAGGGGTACACCTACGAGCATGCGACGAAAAAGTCAATCACGCATCGGCAGTGGAGCGCTTTTTACTTCGGATGGCTAAATGCTTTAAAAGCCACAACGACAGAAGCGAAAAGGTTAGGGACATGAGACCTGAGGGTGGGAAGACTCTCAATCGGAAGTCAGAAGACATTTTACATTGGACGCTTAATGGCTTTCCCAACCGCAACGATGGAAGAAGAAAGTTATGGGGAAGCGACTAAAGACTAACGCATCGGCTGCCAGAGCGTTTTGGACTTCGGGCGCTAAGTTGCTTTGAGAGCTGCAACGATGGAAACGAAAAGGTAATGGCCTCCGATCAAACATATTTTTAATGCCCGATGTATAAAATTGATTTAAGTGTTTTGGACAGCCTCTAAAACTCAACAACGGACATAAACCTGTTATACCTCTGCAACGGTGACCCACAATAAAGAACACTTGGTTCGATCAACAAGCGAAAACAAACTTAGAATCTGCGACTCACCATAAATTCCAAACGCAATCAAAGTTTGAACCTTGGGCGATATTTAAGAAATTTGGGGAGAATTTTTGCAGCTGCAACACATCCGCAGAAAGATGGGAAGATAGAAAAGGTAAACCGGATTATAGAGGACATGCTTAGGATGTATATCATGAACAACCCCACCGAATTTGAAGATTACCTGAACCTTGCAGAGTTTGCATATAACAATGGACACCAGACTTCCGCCAAGATGAGTCCCTTTGAGGTACTCTATGGATAAAAGTGTAGAACACTAGTTACTTGGGATATCCCAGTGGATTGGCTCATATTAGCGACTGACTTGTTAAAGGGATTAGAACATTTGGTTACCAAGGTCCATGTGAACCTTAAATAACCACAAGACCTCCAGAAAAGCTACATGGATAGGAAAAGAAAATATAAAGATAATCCAATAGGCGACCATGTCTACTTGAAAGTAAAAGAAAAATGAAGCTCGTTGAGCTTGGGAATGTGCAATAAGTTAACACCTAGGATCTGTGGACCCTTTAAAATACTAGCCAATAGAGGGCCAGTGGCATATGAAATAGCGTTATGAGCACATATAAGAGTCCATGTTGTTTTCCAAAAATCATTATTAAATAAATATGTTTATGATACTAGACATGTGATTGATTGGTCCTTATTAAAGGTGGAACCTGAAGGGGAGTTTTCCCCTGAAGCTCTTCATATATTGGACAAGAGAGAGGTGCAGCTAAGGAAGTGCACCATAGTCCAGTTGAAACTGCAATGGGAGCACTTCGAAGCCAATGAGGCTACTTGGAAGAATGAAGCCACCATGAGAAAGGCTTACCCCACCTTGTTTCATGATCTCATTCCAAGTCCCCATAACACCAAGGATGGTGTTGTTCTAAGCAAGGAGGAATGTAATATCCTGAATTTTGACCTAACACTTATGGGAATAATCCCTATGGGTTATGATGTTGCTTTGATGTTTTATTTTTATATATTGGGTCTAGGACACACTACATATGAACATGATGATTTATTTGATATATTGGACGTAATCTGGTTACATATGTTTTATGTATGATTTTATGTGTTGGGCATGGATCCTGAGGCACATGATTGATGAGATGTTTTGTGTTGAGCGAGGATCTCTGGAGAACATGAGTATTTAATATGTTTTGTGTTAAGCAAGAAGTTATGGAGCACAGGAGTTTTTATGTTTTGTTGAGCGAGAAGCTCTGAAACACATGAGATATGAAAACCTTTGTGTTGAGCAACAACATTTGAAGCCCATAAAATTATAAATTGGAAGTGTTGGGCATAAGCCCTAGAGCCTTCCAAGTTGATGTTGACCATAAATATGGAACATCGGATCCTTGTCCATTGTATCCCTAGGTGTATCCTACAAGTACATCCTAGAATTAGTGTTGATCGAGGAGCTCTGGAATTGCACTAAGTTTGTAACTCTTTGTTTCTTAGAATTGAGTATGGGTTTTGGATAAGCGCTAGGAGTTACCGAAAAGAATTAATGATTTCGAGTGAAAACGACTTGAGTAAAATATAGATCTCATCTGACTTATTTACAAATGATTAAATGAAATATTGAATTCATATATCTCATCAAGTACTGAAGAACTACCATGTTATATGAGGGAATCCAACATGCAAGGATGTTTAGAGTTTCCTATCCTAGTATACCTAACAACCTACCCGATGGCCTTAATGAAGAAAGTGTCATAAGTTTAGGGATCATGTCATATGATACCTAAAGACAAATGTTAACAAATAATATATATAAATATATATTTTATACATGGTATGTATAAGAGTAAACATAGTAATAATATTAAAAGCATGAGAAAGAAAGAGAGGCTCTATTTATTATTATTATTACTTAAAAATAATTAAATAGTATAATACCTACAAAAATCCAAATAGGAACTAATTAAAAGTTCCCAAGTTAAATATTAAAAGTACATAAATTAAATAAACGGGTTAAATCAAGAAATCAAATGATTCTTGATTTAACTTCCCCTCTGACTAAAAAGTTAGTCTATAAAGTCCCAAGCCAAAGAGTGTTCTTCTGAAGAGTGTTCTTGGAGAACATTTTTGGGGAATCATTATTTCTCCTTGTTTCTTCTCAAGAGTGTTCTTGGAGAACATTTTTCCTAAGAGGAAAAAGGAGAACTAATTCATACCTGATATCCTAGTTAGGGAAGCCTTACCTTAGGAGCTCTAAGCTACTTGCATGTTGGAACCAACTCGAGTGGGTCTGGAAGAAAACCAGGAACGGTTCCGAGTCATAGTTGGGTGGAATGTGGTAGTTCCCAAGTGATTCAGTTATGTATACAGAGGTTAGATCTATCTGTGAATTTGTTAATGCTGGGTATTTAAGTGTGCATATTTTCAACCATTCGAATAGCTTCACCATACATGTATGAAGATCTTGATGTTTTTTCCATTCCAGTATCCATTATCTTTCCTGATAGAGTAAGGAAGGGTTTATTTTATATTTCTAACCCTATGTCTGCAATTTATTTCTAGTTTAGAATATTTTTTGTATAATCTCTAAACCCTAGGTTGAAATGTATTTCTGTTTGAAATACATTCAAGGGTTTTGTTCTTCCAATTTCTTTATGCATTTTATTTTATAGCTTAAACTTTGTTTTCTTAGGACCTAGAAATTACTCTAAAAATAGAGTCTATGTGTTTATTTTACCTATGGATTCTACTGGCATATTTCACATTGCGAGTAGAACTATATCTAGGAACAAAAAGACTAAATAAAGATAACCTAAGAAACAAATAATTTCCATTAATTGATATAAACAATACTATAAACAAATAATAAATTAAATTTCCAAACAGTCAGGCTAACGAGACCTCTATTGGTCTAGAGCTATAATCTAATTAAACAAAATCATAATCACATTATTCCATATCTAGAAAATAAACACCAAAACCAAATCTACAGTCAATATATCGAGACCCTTAAATGGTCTCAGATTTATACTTTATATAAATAAGAATCCCCATTAAATCAAAACAAAGGAACAAAGCTAATATAAAAACCATCTAAGACCTCTCAGGGTATGCATATATTTTATCAATAACCAAGATTAAACATTATCATTTTCCCCATTAACTATATAAACCTATAAATCAAATGCAAAGACAAATTAACAAGACCATCTAATGGTCTGAAGTTTATGTGTAAAATAAACAAGAGTCAACATACATCTGTTACATTCATAATAATATTAACCCCATCGTTATGCACAACACCCATTAAACAACATAACATAAAATAACCAATAGATCACATGATCGATTCCTAATAATTCAACCATAATGCTATACATGTCACTCTTATAAAAAAAACATAGCATAAATACACAGTGGTCGCAGGATCAATTCCTCTAGGCGTATGTTATTTTTGTACATTTTCATTTCGCATATTTCTGATCAAAATATTTTTTAAGGGGTTTTCAAAGGAGATTTCTTTTTCCAAAGGAGTTTTTTTACAAGGTATTTTTCTTCTTATTTATTTCCAAGGGGTACATTCAAAGAGTTTTTTCCCAAGGAAATTTTGCCAAATATTTTGTGTTCTAAGGTCTTTTTGCAAAGGAGTTATTTCTTTTTAAGGGGTTTTTTCAAAGAGTTTTTTTCCCAAGGTATTTTTGCAAAGTAGGTTATTTCTTTGCAATGGGTTTTTCCAAAGAGTGTTTTTGGCAAAAATGTAGTTTTTTTCTTATTTCTTTCCAAGGGGTACATTCAAAGAGTTTTTTTCCAAGGCACTTTTGCAAAAGATTTTGTATTCTAAGGTATTTTTGTAAATGAGTTATTTCTTTACAAGAGGGATTTTCAAAGAGTTTTTTTTCCAAGGTATTTTTGCAAAGTAGGTTATTTCTTTGCAATGGGTTTTTCCAAAGAGTTTTTTTGCAAGGTATTTTTGCAAAGGAGTTTTTTTTTTTCCAAAATAGTTTTATAAGTTGTTTTTTCAAACAAGTTTTTTTTTTCAAAGTATTTTTTCAAAGAGGTTTTGTTTTTTCCAATGGTTTTACAAAGAAGATTTCTTTACAAGGTGTTCCTATTTTTTTCCAAGGGTTTTTTCCAAAGGATATTAAACAATCATGGGAAATAAGAAAAACCGTAAAAGAAAAATTATTGTAAATGTGATGACAATGCTAATAGAGAGAAACAAAAACTTAGAAATAGAGCCAAAAGAGCAAGCGTTGCAGAAACAGAAGAGAGAATTATTGAAGATATAAGAACAAATTTACATGATATTGTTGATGAAATGGAAATTGAAAATAGGGTACAAAAAGAACAAATTGAAGTTGAAGAGACCATTGTTGAAGATGTAAATACGGATTTACATGCTAATGTTGATGAAGTCAATATTGAAGATCAAAATCGAGATCCAGAAATTGGACCTGGTATGTATATATCATGTATTTTCCAAATTCATTTTTTATAATGAATTGTATTTTTGGGCATATGTTAAATTAAATTTAACTTGATGTATAGTTACTTTCACCATTGATGATGAAATGTTAGAAGACATTGATTGCGACAAATATGGAGAAAAAATACCCATACATGTTGCACAATATCGTGCTACACAATTTTTTGATGATATCCTTAAGGATTGTTCAATAGTAGGACAAGCACAAAGTTTGAGATATTTATTGGTGTCCAAGAAGTTAGAAGGTGCTACATCATTATTGGGTATTCATAAGGTGACAAAAGAGTCAAAATTGAAACATAATGTGATAGAAAATATAGGTGATACAATAAAAAAAATGGAAAATACAGAAAGAAAGATACCGGTGCTGCACATAGAGAAATTCATACAGCAATTGTTTGAGCTAGTACTAGACAAAATAATTTGACAAAAAAACTAGCACAGGCAGTTGGAACCTCAAGAAAGACATTATACAAACATAGAAAATTCAGAATGAAAATAGAGGAAAATGATGAACTTGCTTGCTGGGAAATTATTTATAGACAACCTTACAAAGATAGAATGGGAGAAGGTGTTAAAGATATTGTACAGGAATGTTGGTTGGCACATGCTCGAGTTTCACCAAATTCAAGGGATGTGATATGAAAAAGAGTATCACGAAATGTATATGAAAGCTGCCCAAAGCATATAATGGAAATGGCACAAGTACAATTGTTCAATAAACTCAAAGAGGATCATCATGAAATTAATATGTCAATCACTACATTTGTGCAACAAAAACCATGGTATGTTAAATCTATTACTATATGTGACACATGTTGTTATCATTATCATGTGTGATTTCAATTATATTACAACACGTTTCTTGAATTTGGTAAAATGTTTTGGACAAATTCACCACCTTCGTCCACAATACGTGAATTCATATCTCAAAATCTATGTGAGAGAAATCACGATGAAGTATTTTATAATAAGAAATGTGTCAATGGAAAACATTATCATCGTTGTGGAAATATGGTTTTATTCCACAATAAATACCCTATCAATAATGATCAGTCACTTTCAAATGTAACCGTTGATTGGAGAAGATATGAATACAACAATTATTCTACAAGTTCTAGTGATGCACATTCCAAAAGAATTGATTTGCGAGAAGATAAAATATGTGTGACAAATTTTCTCAAGAATTTTGAAAGTGAAATTTATAAATAAACCAATCATTCACATAGATCATGATGGAAAGACCTTCAATTCAAACATTCTTGTGAAATTTTTTTAGCCGGAACAATTTTGTCTGTGGTTGATTTTGCAGAAAAATACACATTTGTTGCACAAAAAGAGATTCAAAGTGAATACTATCATTCTAACAAAGTTTTGATATTTGTCCATGTTCTATATAGACATTCTCAACATGATGTTCATGGCATTGAAAAAACATGTGACAATTGAGATGTGATTAAAGAATATCACTTTTATATCAACAATGATCATACACATGATACTCATTTTGTTCAACATCGTATTGAACATTTTTTCTATGATTCACTAAGAAGGTGTGAAGTTAAATTCAATGAACATTAGATATGGTCGGATGGATGTGCGGGACAATTTAAATCTTCATGATCATTTTTTTGGTTATGTTGACTTCATAAAGGACTGAACATTAAACATCGCTGGAATTTCTTTGAAACTGGACATGGAAAAGGTGAACATGATGGTGCAGGAGCATGCGTAAAAAGAGAACTTCAAAGATGGAAAATGAACCATTCTTCTAGAAGATTTCGTTCAGCTGTAGAGGTTGTCCAATGGTGTAAATCACATCTAAGCTATGATTATAGTCAAGAATAAAAAGATGCATGCAGGTATGTACACGATTTGTTTAATTTATATTAATTGTCAATTTTAAAAAATGTATGTACTAACATTGAAGTATATGTACACTAACATTAAAAGTTGTCATTTTTTATCTATCATTTATTGTGAAGTTTTGTTTGGCTTGTTGGGGTCCAAGATATAGATAGATCGATACCATATGGGGATAGCACCATACATGGGAGTAGAGAACTTCACTCTATTCAAACAAAATCCTTCCAAACTGTGTTTTCATTTGAAAATAGAAAGAAATCATGTTTTTGTCATATTTTCATTGAAAATGTTGAATCTATAGAATTTTGTGAAAACATAACGAACAACTATGTAAAACATTGGAAACACACAGAGATTGATCCAAAAGGGAAAATGCCACTAGCAAGCATAGAAGAATTAGAATCAGAAGAAATAGCAATATCATCTTATGGCCATAGAATTTCAAATCTTGTTAAAGAAGGTAATGATCTTGTTGATTGTTCATTGTTGTCCATCACCTTATGTGTATATAGTCAATTTAATTGACTTAAAAACTCTAACGCCAATTGTAATTTGCATAGGAGATTTTTTCGTTGTGATTGCACCTTTAGACAACAACAAAAATGTAAAATATTATTTGATGCGATGCACTGAAGGAAACATGAAGTTATTAGAGGAATACAATGACAACGGATTTACATATGAGAGAGGATCCGTTATTTTAAAAGGTTATTTTTTTCAGTAGACCCATAAGACTAAAAATTATGTCTACTTTTAGGATAATGAACTTGATGTTATATGTTGTTAGTATAGTCATTTAGTATGTGCATCTTGAATAAAATTGGTACAAGTTTCGTCGAAAAAGAACTTAATAAATATAAAATGGAAACTATCCAAGTATGGCCATGAACGCATAATTGAGGATGGAATTCCATTGGGATGTTTTTAACTATATCATTTCTTGTTTTATGTTGAGATTGGATATCATGCTCATAAATGGATTGATGTTTTAGAATTTAGAATCATTGTGTACTTATTCATTTAGTATGTGAATCTTGAATAAAATTCGTACAAGTTCCATTGAAAAAAAACTTAAAAAATAGAAAATGGAAACTGTCCAAATATGACCATGATCGGATAATTGAGGATGGAATTCCATTGCGATGTGTTTAACTATATAAAAAATGAAATGATCGACGTTTTTGTATATGTCAAATGTTATGTCATTTATACAAAATTCACAACATTCATTGTTAATATTCCTAACATTTCCTATCGAACTTCCTAAGATTCATTATTAACATTCCTAGCATTATTATCAAAACTTCTTAAAATTCCTAACATTCCCCACATTCATTCCTAACAAATTTCCCACATCCATTCTTAACATTCCTAACTTTCCTATCTTTAGATTGCACCTATCAAAACTTCCTAACATTTCTAACATTCCTAACATTTCCTAACATTCATTCTTAACATTTCCTAACATTCACTCTTAACATTCCTAAAATTCTCGACACTCATTTCTACCATTCATTCCTAAAATTCCCCACTTCATTCTTAACATTCCTAACTTTCCTATCCTTAGATTGTGCCTATCAAAAGATCCTAACATTCCTAACATTCATTCCTAACATTCCCCACATTCATTCCTAACATTCCCCACATTTATTCCTAACATTCCTAGAATTTCCCCACATTCATTCCTAACATTCATTCTTAACATTAGATTGCACCTATTAAAACTTCCTAACATTTCCTAACATTCATTCCTAACATTCCCCACATTCATTCCTAACATTATATTGCATCTATCAAAACTTCTTAACATTCATTCTAAACATCTCAACGCTTAAAATATTTTATATCTACAAACATACAGAAATTTAATAATACATACATTTATTCTTAAGATTAGATTGCACCTATCAAAACATCCTAACATTAATTCTCAACATCTAAACACTAAAAATATTTTACATATAAAAACGTACATAAATTTAATAATACATACATTCATAATATGTAAGTTTAATATACATGTATATAATCTAAAAAAGACAATATGTAAGGTCAATGTACATGTATATGATCCAAAAAAACAATCATGAACATCTGAGTTCAATGTACATATGTATAATCCAAAAATAAAGCTCCTCGATGTCCAAAACAACTACAATATATATATCAACAAAAAAAGAACAATATAAATAATTCTCTCAATGGAATTCCACCACTATCCTCTATAGGCGTCTTCCCTTGGACTCGAACCAACCTGCAACATGTATAAAACAGATTATGAATATCTTAAATTATTTAAACAATTTTAAACTAAAATCAAAAGATTGAAATATTAAACTAATATCGAAGAACAATTCAATTATTAACAAAATTACCTCAGTGCCAATATCCACATCCATCAGAGAACCTATATCTTCACCGCCAATTTCAATATGTTCTCTTCCCTTAAAATTTAAATTTTGTTAATAAATAAATCATAGTGCAAACAAATAAAACTAAGCTTAAGCAATTAACTTAAAACCGAAACAAACAGAAAAAATAATCATTATCTCACAATAGATGGAAAATCATCTAAAAAGTTCGAATCTAAAGAAACCTGCATGGATAATTCAAATTAACAATAAGGTACATAGTTAAATTTAAAAAAAAAAGATAAAATATCTTTCAAACATAAATATAAATATGTAAGTTATAAATATACCTCTCCAAAATGCTCTACTACATTTGCAACATTTTCACTAGTGGAGACTCGAAAATTATGTTCATTCAACATTTGAGAAAACTGCAACCAATAAACATTACGTAATGTATTTATTACTATACATAGCAAAGAATAATATCATACATAGATATAATGTAACAAAAAGTTCAATTCAAAATAAATAAATAAAGTAAATGGATTGAAAGTACACAAACCTCTCCTATACTTGACATGTCATTAGATAAAACATCCAAAGCTATATAATGACAAACCTTGGCATAAGCCTTTAGATATTCAATGTCCATACAATCTAACTCATCATTTGTTTTGTAAACAAAATTTTTCTGAATAGTGGCTTGTGCCCTCTCTTGACTCAATCCAACATCAACTCCTACAAATGCCGAAGTTAAACCTTCAGCAACATTATGACTTACAGTTGTCCCAACTTGTGATGTGGGATCCATCTCCAATTGATAAGTCACAAGCCTAGGTGGATGAGATATCTGAGGTGGAGGTCAAAGAGTAGTGGGATCTCTAAGAGAACCTTTTTGATTGCATATCCTCCCCTTTCCAACTCCATAAAACTCAGAATGAATATCAGTATAGTCTGGCATAAAAAAATCTAGCAAAGTAATTAGAAACCTCATCGTTCCATGAAAAC
Source organism: Pseudotsuga menziesii (assembly GCA_001517045.1). NCBI lineage: Eukaryota > Viridiplantae > Streptophyta > Pinopsida > Pinales > Pinaceae > Pseudotsuga > Pseudotsuga menziesii. The sequence goes on along the minus strand of LPNX010007999.1, from coordinate 30,425 downwards.
TGACCATAGGCTGCAAGGAACTGATCATATAAATGATGTTCATGTTCAGGGTGCTTAAAATATTGCACTTTCAATGATTTACACTTTATTCCCTCTTTGAAGTTCAACATTGAGTTGTCATGTTCTTTGGTCACTCTCTCCTTCACAACAGGCCACTTGTCTGGACCCATCAACGAGGCCTTTCTTCTCTGCATCAAGTCAACATAACCATCTGTTGTTGGTCCAAGATCCTCATATACCTCAATGAAATTTTGTAATGATTGAAAAACCATCTCTATACTTTGTTTTTCCTATGGATCGAGATCCAAACTACAAAGATCGTGTTGCATCTTGTCATAGTGAGCTCTACAACTTTCAAGGGCCATTTGTTGAAGACCACTTTCCCATGGAAGCTCCTCCGGTAAATCATATGGATAAGTCATAATGGGTGTACAACCCTCAGCCAGTTGAACATATTGTGTCCTAGCTCAACCTTTTTCACCCCGTGTAGGATGACGAGCCTCTTGCGAAACTTTCTCTACATCCATGCTTGTCTCCCGTACTTGATCTTCCTCCATCTCTATAATATTACGTGTCGTTTCTGCACCATGCTTTGCTTCCAATACAAATAAATTTATGTGTAAACATGTACAAACTTCGTGTACACACAAAAATACAATTTATATATGTACTAAAATATTGATGTTCATACCGATAGAAGGTCGAGATAGACATTCACCCATAGAGGATAAGGCGGAATCATCTCTACTACTATCACCTCGTCGATGAATGGATGAATGTGAACTATATAATAAGCTTGAATCTCGAGGTGAAGTCGACAACCTTTGATTATCATTTGGGAGACCAACTCCCGAAGAATGTGATGACCTCCTACGTTTTTGTCTTGAAGACTGCTCTCTTTCCATTTGATATGATATCTACAAGTTTACACAAATATTAACTCATAACATATTCAAATTCTACATGTTAATTTCACAAATTCAAAGACCTAGCTACTAAAAAAGCTAAGTTTTTAATAAGGACCTAGATATACCTAATATTATCTAATAGTTCTTAAAATGAATATAGCTAATTTATTGTTGGATGTATGAGGAATTAATGTGGGTCAATTTTTAAGTGTTTTTTATGTTTTAAATGAATGAAACTAATATGGTCAAATATTAAGTGAAGGTTACATTTTTTATGTCAAGGAATCAATTCATGAACATGTTAAATCTTAATTTAAATCCTAAATTAATAACTGATCTGATATTTTAATAATTTAAACATAAATTATATCTACAAATATTTTCATTAATTCCATAAATTTATAAAAAACTTGTTCTCGATTTGAAACTGGTACCTTTTTTAGTTTAAAAAAAACCTATTTTTCCATGAACACTGAAGAAACAAGCTCTAAACACCATGAGATCTTGGATTTTACAATATATTTTCATTAAGTGACTGAATGAAGTAAACCACTTACAATAACTATTTTTTCAAAATATTAAATTTAAATGTCTCTTTATCAATTTAAATTTAAATTTAAGTCTCTCTTTATTAATTGTCCCAGGGCAAGTTAAACGTATAAATGTGATTATAAATGCGCTAGTATCAGACAAAGTATAAGGTAATTTTGTTTATTCTTCTCTTTATTTTTAACAAGAATGGACACAACCAACCTGACAAGCTTCTTCGCTAGAGATATTAGAGGTAGTTAGTTGTTCAAAGTTTTTCTAGTTCATGTTCTGTTGCTTGAGTTACTAAACCATAGAATCTGAATCCTAGTTTTTATAATTGCTTATGCTCTTAGAGGATAAAAGATATATATTTCTATAAAGAAGGCCTATTTTTCTTCGGTGCTGTGTCTCATTATCATATATAGTTTCTATGAATTCCTAGCTTTCTATCTATTTTATAGTGAGGGATTGGGGTCTTCATAACCTCATTTCAATATATATCGAATGAACCCGTATAAACAATGTTATATTAGCATGGTTTATTTTATAACTTTAGTATCTATATTGTAGACTTTGTTAATGCTAGAAATTGTTCTCAGACTAATAAAGAACAAGCCAGCACAATCTCAATAAATAAAATTAAGTAAAACAGGTTTTTAGGGTTTTGGTTTTAAAAACTTCATAGCAAGGAGGAAATAAACATCCACAAGAAAAAATAGAATTGAATCATGCAAGTTGGATAAACTTGGGATCAAACATATCCCAATAATCCATAAACATTACACATGAAATACTAATTCCACCCACAGGCTACACGCATTTACATGAATAAACCTTTAAAGAAGAAATGAAATTGTAGACTGAGCAATCAACCGAATCAGAAATGAAAAAGCATGACAGGTAAAATACCTATCAGTTTATATATAATCAATAACAGTCATCCACTTACATAAGAGTTATAAGTGCTAGCTTGAGAAATCAAAGCTCCAAAAGCTTCTCCTTGAGTGAAAAATCTCACCCCAAAACTGTATGTTTGTCTTCCTTTTATCATTACAAAAGTAAAGTAGTTCCATAAGGGTGATTCCATGAAGATGGGTAACACTTTTTGGCCAAATTTGGTGATGAAAACCTGATTTTTTACTCATGTGCTAGATAGAAGCCCTCAAAACGCATATATGCCATGTGAATTTTGACTTGCAGTAAAAAACAAATTGTAGAATATTATGTTGGCTTCATAGTGATATTTTTTTTAAAATATTCCGATGTCATTTAATGTGTGAATTTTTGCATTTAATGAACTGTGTGACTTTAAAAATTTGAAGAAGCTAATAAGTGGCTCGTGTCCACGTAGAGTAATTCAATCTTGCATTAATAATTTAAAAAAAATAAATATATGAGCATGATCTACATAAAATGCAGTGTGATGTGCATATTTGTTTGTTAATTTTTTTCGCATTATACAATTATTTATTATTTTTTGAAAGTGACCACATTCGATTTCAGCATCGCTTTAAACACATATTTGTCCACGTAAAGCAATTTTTTCTATTTTTTCAAAAATTGAAAAACCAAAGATACCCTTTTGAAGAGGACACGTCGATATGTGATGTGTGCATTTTTAAGAATTTTTTGGCTGTGTATTTTTAACTGTGCGGATTTTTCTTTGAGCTCCTTCAAAGTTGCAGTGTGGTTTTCTAAGTATAAGTTTTAGAAGTAATTAAAAAATAAATTTCATATGAATGCCAAAATGCGTGTATGATACCTCAATGGATAGAAGATTCGTTGGTGAATTTATTGGTATCAACTCCGCTCAGTTATGTGCTAGGAATGGCAGGGTGTACACCTCTACAAGGCACATCAAATTTTTCATTTGTTTGAATGTGGGCTAAGTCTATTTTCTTAAGCCCTTGACTGAGGTATGAACCTCGACCGAGGTATTTAAATACCTTGGTCGAGGTCTTCGCGAAACCTCGACCGAGGGTTTGTAAAGCCCTTGACCGAACAAAACCCTCGACCGAGGTATTTAAATACCTCGGTCGAGGGCTGAACAAAACCTCGGTCGAGGTCTTGATAAAACCTCGGTCGAGATATTAAGACCTCGGTCGAGGGTTTAACAAGCCCTCGACCGAGGTGCGTTTTTCTGTTTTTGCCGAAATGCGCTTGCCAAAAAGTTTTACCCAGGTCCGCGGATTCACCCATAACTACATTCTAGGTATAAATTTGAAATATTTACCTCAATTAGTTACATGATAACTCAAAATATTTAAAGACAATTAACCCAAAAATAACAAATCAGATTTGGGGAAATTTGGTGAATTTCTGAAAATTTGGGTCTCAAAGACGCCTTCATATCTCTCGATTCGGGACACCTGTGCAAAAACGGAGAGAGGTTTTTTTAAATGAGTATGTTATGAACACAAAATATCTTGGTTTTCCAAAATTCCTCTTCAATTGATCGGAATACATGCTGAAAATTTGTGACTAAAATATAAAATTATTAATAAATTAAAAGCCTGAAAATAGGTCACAAAGATGAATCCGAATCTCTCAAATGATAACAGCTGTTGAAAAAATGAGAGAGGATTTTGTGAATGAGTTTGTTTTGGACAAAAAATGCTTTTATTTTTGTTGAATTCATTTTAATCTCCTCATAATCGGATCACAATGACAATGACGAAAATAGGAAAAACAAAGCTGCTACAGGAATCTCCTCATGAAAATATTTGACAAAGCACTAAAAAATGAGAATTAGATTATAAATCAAAACTTGGAATAAACTTTTATTATAAGTTTTTGAAATATTAAAGATGTACATATTAACTAATAATCCCAAAATACTAACCTTAAAACTAAAATAATGAAATAATTCAACCATTAAAAGCATTAAATCCAACCAAAATTATTGATTGTCCAAAATTCTTAAAATCAACATAAAATGTAAAATCATTTTAAACCAATTGTTGAAAATTGGGACAAAAAGAATAGATAAACTAAGAACAAGATCTAGTTATAACAAACTTGAAAATGTATAGTACAGTTTAAATGGGAAACCAAAGACTAAAAATAAGATTGTTATAATGATCTAGGTGTGCATGATCGAACTCTTTCAGGTAAGTTCTGAAATATCTAAGTAACCTACACAGTTGTTTTTTGTCCACATGGACAGAGATCATGCACTCTGTCCATGTGGACAGAGTTCATGCACTCTATCCATTTGGATAGAATTCATGCACTCCATCCACATGGACAGAGTTCATGACCTCTGTCCACATGGACATAGTTCATGCACTCTATCGACATGGACAAAGTTCATCTTATACTGTAATTTAACAAACACACATGGAACCATATATACAACCAAATTATACTACTATAATAATAACTATTATTTTTTCATTCCCATTCTCTTTTATGTTGATCAGAGATTCCATTCTCACTATGTTTATCCGATATTGCATGTTAAAAAAAATGTTAAAATGTGCAGATAATAAACCAAAGTAAGATAGACCGAAATAAATGGTTATACATTGGCATATATCTTGGTTGGATCTCTTTTATCAGCAAGATGGCGCATTATTATTATGTATTGGAAAACAATTTTAACCATGTAACATTGAGCCCCTTGTAATGTGGTAGAAATTTTTAAAATGTGGAAATCATCACCAACATGGATTTTACAATTACAAAGTTCATGTCTTTTATGTGCAATACATATTAAATCAATATTAATGTTGGCACTCACTACTTAGTAAAACAATTTAAACTATCGAAAAAGAAAGGTTATATTCCAGCATACTCTGAGCATTTTGGTTACATTTCATATGACTATCTTGTACTCTAACTATTTATATACATGTCTGCCAAATATTCTGCAAATTTCAAACTCTCTCCTAATTTACGTACATGAAAATCCAATACAACCAAATTATACTACTATGAAAATAACTATTGTTTTTTCATTCCCATTCTCTTTTATGTTTATCAGAGATTCTATTCTCACTATGTTTATCCGATATTGCATGTTAAAAAAAAATGTTGTTCTTACTATCATAATATGACATCAAAATAAAAAGTCAAAGAACAATGTTGGTTCATGATAGAGTTCATGAACTCTGTTCACATGGACAGAGTTCATGAACTTTGTCCACGTGGATAGAGTGCATGAACTTTGTCCATGTGGACAGAGTTCATGCACTCTGTCCACATGGACAGAGTTCATGCACTCTATCCACATGGACAGAGTTCATGAACCAACATTGTTCTTTGACTTTTGATTTCGATGTCATATTATGATAGTAAAAACAACATTTTCTTTTAACATTTTTTTTAACAGTTCATGCACTCTATCCACATGGACAGAGTTCATGAACTTTGTCCATGTGAACAGAGTTCACGAACTCTTTCCACATGGACACAGTTCATGCACTCTGTCCACATGGATAGATTTCATGAACTCTATGGACACAGTTCATGCACTTTGTCCACATGGACAGAGTTCATGAACCAACATTGTTCTTTGACTTTTGATTTCGATGTCATATTATGATAGTAAGAACAACATTTTTTTTTAACAGTTCATGCACTCTGTCCATGTGGAGAGAGTTCACAAACTCTTTCCACATGGACACAGTTCATGCACTCTATCCACATGGATAGATTTCATGAACTCTATCCACATACGTGTTCAAAAACAATTTTAAGTGAACAAAACAAATCATAAATTAATTTAAAATCAATGTAAAATATATTTTTGTTAATGCATAATTTTTTTAATTTTTGATTAGAAGGAATACGTGTTTATTTTTTGCTGCTGAAAGACACTGACGAAACCGACCTCGAGCATCCGAAGATGAAAAATGAAGGAAGAAAAACAAAGCCAGCTAATGAAAAAATAAACAATACCTTCCAACAATGTACAAAAATTACAAAATTAACAAAAAGATAAAAATGATAAAATTAGAAAATTAACAAAAAGATAAAACTAGAAAATTAACAATGTACAAAACGATAACCGCCAACAATGTACCACACCAAGAGGATGGAAGGGTGGAGGCTCTCCATGCCGAGAGGAGTCCAGAATCCTAGCGGGGTAGCGGAACTCCATGATGTCAATGCACGACAGGCGACGCTAGTGAATCTCCACAAATTCAACGCATGATAGGTGACACTAGCAAATATCCACAATGTCAACACACACTAGACAATGACAAGTGGGGCAAGGACCATGCGGGGAATGCAAGAGGAAAAATTATTCACCCAGGCGGGGCGAAGACCAGGCATGGGACCAGGTGACGACAAGCAGGGCGGGGACCAGGTGATGACTGGTGGGGCGAGGGCTGCAAGCAGAAAACGTCAAATGAGGGCTGCAACCGACCTTTTATGCAGAAAAATTATTCAGCCGAATATTTATTCCACCAAATAATTGTTCGAATGAATAATTGTTCGACCGAATAATTATTCAGCCAAATAAACATAAAACCATCGGTCAAAATTAACGGTTGGCTATGCATTTGCACATATTTCATTGTCTCCATCAATTTAAATGGTTCACCATTAAACATTATTCGGCAGAATAAAAACGTTATTTGGCTGAATAAATATAGTTATTTGGCCAAATAACTTGCGCTATGTTGCTCGAGCACCTGATTCTCATAGAAGTGTTACCCAACTTCGTGTTTTCACCCTTATGAGCGAAACAAACCCATACACTTATAAACATAGTGACCCAAGATCAATTCCTATGGAGTCCTTTTAATTACAAGTCATCTTATCGAATCCTATAGGATTTGTTTTGATTCCATTAAACGTTGTAGCATTTCAACTATCAACCAAACAAAGCACACAAGCCGTAAATCTAATTTACATAAATCGCTACACATAGGTCAAAGCCACAAATTAAAATTACACACTGTCACTAATTCATGGCCCTCGTCCTTTACATAAAACAAAGCATTTAAACATTATCAAAAACCCTTTTATCTCCAACCCTGTCAACGCGATGCGAATAGAAACGAAACCCATGGAAGGGTTACCTTCCACAATCATGACTCTTATACATAGAGCATTCATTAAACACAAATCAACCATGAAAATGTTAAGTCATTACACTTTTATAGGAATGCCAATGCCACATATGGCATGGCCCCCAAAGCCAACAATGTTACCAACGTTTTGCCATATAAGAACTTAAACAAGAAATGTGAATCCACATAGTCCATTAATAAGAATTATAACCAAGAAATCAACAAAGTATGAAAATGTTGTATATATATAAATACAGTAATTATCAAAACCATTAAGGATTTGCAGAGTGGTTTAACCTCGGACTTGCACCACTGCAAGCAATGGTGCTACCGCTACTACCCAAAACATATTTACATATTTCACCATAACGAAGAGCCTGTCAAGTTTACCAAACTATATCACTATGTAGAGAAGCCTTAAAACAAAAACACCAAATGCATTAGTTCCAACCCAAAGGCTCTAAACCCTAGCAAAACCCCAACTCTTGGCGCATCTCTGATGCCTTACAGTTCATTACATAGACAATCCCTTTCCCAGAATGCAGCTATTAAAAAACAAATCCAAAAATTCAAATCCATGACGGGTTCAAACTTTGTCACAAAAACCACGCCAGAGAGGGGTGAGTTTTAATTTGTACAAGCGGGGCTTCCCCAAGTGGGTATGGTGTTGACTTCGGGTGACCCATGACCATGATTCTTCATACCCTGCAACCTACAACACAAGTCAAGCCATGATGAGGAGTACGCATTGTAAAAAAATATGAATGGATAGAATAATGCTACTAAAACAGAGTGGGATTGTTCCTACTAAGCCATCATAGCTTCACACCACCATACCACGTAGAGGCAGAGCTCACGCAACCATGCTCCAAATGACCAAACCAATGCAGGAAGCCCAAGCCCTAATCTTGGAGGCCACAATTTCCAAGGTTAATTTATGTCACCACCCTATCCTCCATTAACACCATTTCCAAACCCATATCGTATAGTTCATGCCTACCCTTAAACCTTTCCTAAAACAATGTGCTTTACAAAACCCCAAAAGTGCAACGAATACATAGGGTTTAAACTATAGTCCATGGCATAGGAAGTATGCCATGGAGGACTATAGGAAAAGGTATTACAATCATACACCAACTATATTAAAACCATACACTAAGAGTATGTTAGAACATGAACCAATTTATAAAGCCTTTATACCATAGTAAGTATATGCCACGTAAATAATAAGTGCATTAGTGACCAAGTCACTATCATAGAGTCTGTAAGAATAACAATTATAACTCATGCAACATAGGCTAGTAAACCATCCATCCTGGTATAAATATCATCTAACAACCATCATATTGTCATTAGGATATATCTTTAAAACTGAGTGCTAGTGACAAAATTGACAACATGTCATGTTCAGCTTTTATAAGCAGTGTCTGGCACTAAGTGTACCTTCATGCAATGTGGAAATAAATGGGTTATTTTGTAATAACTAAGTAAGCCCTGAGTGACAACTAGAAAATGGTTACCTCTGAGGTGTTTACAAGGGAAAACAAGTCCCACCACTCCACCCCTTTTTCAATAACAAGTTAAGTTAGAATTGTTTGTACACCAGTAATCAAACATTATAACCAATGAGTACGTAATCGAAACAATTAACATACATGTAAACGTGTAACCATAGATCAAGATAATGATCAACATCACGACAACATAAGTATTACATTAATAACCACATCTCAAAATATGAAAGAAGAA
>LPNX010007999.1:0-15000 GCA_001517045.1 Pseudotsuga menziesii | reverse complement strand
TATGTTAAAGATGTTCACGGTGTTATTTGAATTTTCTCTCGACGGGTTCTTTGCAATTTGTCTTCATGAGATGCTAACGGATTTACTGCACCTTCAATACGGAGTCCTACAATGTATTCGGTATGTAAGTAGGTTAATTGTGGGAGACAAAACCTCTTATTAATTCACGGTCTTAGGTTTATACATGGTCTTACAATTACAGAATGATGATGGTTTTTAACCACGTCCAACTCCAATAGAAATTGTATTTCCTCTCCTTGAAATTGACCCCATCCACAGAGAGCTATACCTCGAAATAACTTACCGTGATGGAACATTTGAATGGATACTATCCGGGATGGAATGCACGGGGTTGGGTTCAGCTGATGGGATGGGATTATAGGTTTTGTTTGTCTGAGCTACTCGATTGGGATACCTAGCTTTCCTTGGTTTTACGGTTCAGAGACTCTTAGGTTCTTCCCCTACAATGCATAGATTAATAATATTTTGATATGTTCGAAGGCCATACATTGATTTCCTTCTTTGAACTAACGTGTGATGCCATGTGTATGTTGTTGATTGGTTTTGACCAATTAATGGTGTATATAATGCTATGTGTAATCCCTTAACTATTCAATCTGAGTGTAAAGTAGTGCACTCGAGCATGGGTGTGGATTTCCCTAGCTAGTGCATTTTAGTGTTTTGTAAGTCTATCCCATTATGGTAGGGCCCTAACATAATGGGGATGATATGTAATTTACAGAGTCAAGGAATACACCGACTTGCACAAGTTGCTGACTCAAATACTACAACAGTTTGGCACCAAGCTTTTAAAAATAAAGAACTATTAGGGTTGGCAGAGAGGGAAGCTAATCATTGGATAGTATATGTTGAACAACTTAAGAAAAAAAATATTATAATTATAGATGAAAATAATACTTTGGTTTTGTCTAAGGACCCTTCCATGGAATTTGCAATCCTACATTAGGGTATAAAGGAATGTTTGTGAAATAAAACTGAGTGTTCTTGTGGTGGAAGGCCCTATGAAAGATTAAATCTCCACTCAAATCTAGGGTCTATGTTGGAGGAGCAAGTCAGTAAGCCAACTTGAACGATACCAGACTAAGTTGGTCAGCCGACTAAGTTAGTCAGCCGGCTAGTTAGAGATTAGGTCAGCCATCTAAGGTCGTGTCGGTTGAGTGAACCGATAGGTAGTTAATTGTAACTGTTTGTAATTCATATATATTAGGTTGTTGAGCTAGATGAGAACTCGGTTCAGTTCTCTATATTGTATGGACCCTCTCATGTTAATATAATATGTTATTCTATCTACTTGTTCTTATCTCTTGTCTTTGTGATGTATGTATGTTTTAGCATGTATTATTGGTAACCTTATGTGATCTATGAGATTACAACCTTGGTTCCATTGCCGGTAGTACATATCTGAGATGCATGCAAGCAAATGATATCAGAATAGGAGATTAAGGACTCGTGGGAGTGTAAAGTAGCAAATTATTTGTAGAATTACGCACGGAGAAATAGATTCATGACCACACAAGCAAAGGAGAGATTCTTTACAGAGACACATGAGAAGTTTGTAGAATCAGTGCCCTAGCTGCTAAACAAACTCCTGGATGAAAAATCTGGAAGGAACTAAAGATCAACAGTTACTAGAAAAACTGATTCGAGGAGGAAGGACAAACTTGTCGGAGTGGTTCAAAAAGATCACTGATGAATTATATGAAGAGAAAGTAGTAGAAGAAAGGACTTCGGTGGAAACCATCAAAAATAAATTCTACACAGACCTCAATGAGCAATTTTTGTGTTCTTTACCGACCTTGATGTTTAAATTCCTAATCGAGAAAGGAGTGGGTCACATTGTCGAACCTCGTCCATCACTTCGCAAACCACCATTAAACCCTAACTGGGCAGAAAAACAAAAGAGGTGGGAAAAATTCATTGCCAAAAGGGAGTGGGAATACTTCCTAAGAAAGTATATAGAAATATTCGGGCTTTCTAAAGCTTTGGGTAGGCTATGGGGGGGTAGCTGATCATATGTCGGGATAAAGTGGAGTGGATTCTAGTCGACTAAGGAAGATACCAATCACCAGTAATGAGAAGTCAGCCTAAAAAGGAAATCAAGAGGACTGTGTCACACAAAGGTACGGTGGAATTCCAGAAAATAGAGAGGGAGAAGAGGCTATGAAGAAGGGAATAAAGAAGAGAAAGAGCCTTAGCGTTGCAGAGAGGAATGAGTACTAGGGTGACTGACCAGGAAAGAGATCCACTGAAGTCGGGTCATGACCGACAAGAAGAAGGCGTGGAAGAAGAGGCATCCCATATGGAAGAAGAATTATGGATAGAGCAGTGAGAAGCTCTTCAATTAGAAGTTCCCCAGGAAGAAAAACCTCTATCTCCAACAAATCTACATACCCGGATACAAGCCATTGTCGAAGAAGACCTTATACTAGGAGCTGGTGACTTTGGTATATGGAGACAACTAGATGACAAGACATACACTGGTAGACATCTAATTATCCATGGACCAGAAGAAGGAAATTGGGTAACACTTCAAACGGTACCCTCCAACCGAAGTATCCACTTACTTTTACCGACACATGAAGGAGCACCCCCCTTCCAAATACAACTTTGGAGAACACCGAAGATTTAGAACTATGGACAAACAATTGGTGTTGGACATTGGCAGAAGAAGTTGACGCTAACCAAATGCTATTCAAAGAGGAAACAACAAAAAAAAACTGACATAAATGAGAGTTTCGTCGACAATAGTTCCACAGAGAGCAATAAGAAAAGAAACCCACTTCCCCCACCACCACCTCCACCACCACCACCTCCTGAAGAAGACAATGACAATGATTTCGACATGGTTCTTAGGTCAGCACACATCCCTCTATATGAGGGTGATGACGACCCTAGATGACACTGGTTCGTCTGTGAGTTGACTTGGGAGGCTAACCAAGTTACGGATGAAGACAGGAAGATGGTGCAGTTTTATGGTGCCTTGAGGAAAAGGGAATTAACTTCCTCTCATTTTTTAAGACTCCAGATGCAAATATGGCAGCAAAGAAGCTAAAGACAACATCGCAGAAGCCAGGAGAAACTGTCCACGATTAGGATAAACGATGTTGAAAGACCTTCTTAGCCAATTAGACTATGTTATTGACGAAAAATGATTAATCCAGTGGTTTCTTGCAGGTTTATCACAGAAAATTCACTGACACATAATTCCGGAGACATTCAAGACTTATGAAGATGTGCTTACAAAATATCTCCAAGTAGAAATGGATGAGGACATACCAGCATACTCCACCAATCATAGATTAGAAGAACATCTTAAGATCGTGCATAAGTCATTAAAAGAATTAAACCTCAATAATCAAGATATTTGGTGCATGAAGTGCTCGACGACCCAACATTCAAAAGACAACTGTCGACAGGACATTAGCCGACAGGATGTCTGATTTGTGTAGACAAAATGTTTTTCCGACATTTGCCAAGAGCATGGAGACCACTTGACAAAATATTGCCCATTCAATATGAAGAATGGAAAATCATCATGGTGTGCAATTTGTGAAACTAAAAATCATAACACTATCGACTGCCATCTGAATCTTAAGAATCGACAGAATTATCATGCATTCTATCACACCAATGTAGTTGCACAGAATAATGAGCAAAACAATGCGCCAAATGACCAGAACAATCAAAGATATGAAGGTCAAAGATACAAGCGCCAGTATGATAGTTGACGTGGAGGTTATGGAGGTCGAGGTCAATTCTTTGGGAATCGAGACAATCGAACATGTCATCCCATCCAATGTTTCACATGCTATAAGGAGGGACACCGACATGCAGACTGTCCATACAAGGAGAGAACTGACCTAAAATTCTACACTAATTGTGGTGTAGGGGATCACTCATTAGAGGATTGACCTATTATGCCTGAAAAGATAACTAAAGAGAAGAATGTCAATGTCTTATCATGTGTGCAAAAACATGATATTATCAATACAAAGAATTTACATATTGTAACTCAACAAGGGACGAAAAATGGGAGTGATAACCCCCAATTCAGAAAAATAAAAGAAAAAAATCTCTACCCTAATCCAGTTAAAGAAAAAAAATATATAAAGATGCAACAAATATATTTAGAGAATTTGCTCGACAGGAAGAAGACGATGATAATCAACAGCACACAGCAAAAGAGCTAATACAGTTGGTACAAAAATATAAAACAATATCACAATTCATCGACTTACTGTATAAAATAAAACACAACAAGAACACATAAAAACAAACAAAGAATATCTGCAGTCTAAATAAAAAATATAAAAGTGATTCCGACCCACTTGTCGACCTAGAAATTGAAGGATACCATGTTCGAAAAGTTGTACTCGATTTCACATCACAGGTAAATATTATGACTCGACACACATGGGAACAGTTAGGCAGACCTCGATTATATAAATTAGGCATATACCTAAAATTGGCAGACCAAGGCGTAATTGAACCTATTGGAGTTTGGAAAAATGTTGACACAACGATAAAAGGTATATTGACTAAAGTTGACTTCGAAATTATTAACCCTAAGGAAGGATCCAGTTACTTCCCAGTGTTAGTAGGTTGACCTTGGGGGAGAAAAATGAAAGCTTCGATATCCTTGGACAAAGAAAGAATCAAATTAAAAGGGAATGGACAAAAAGTCATAGTACCTATTCATCCATCCCAAGGAGAACCTTGGACATAACCAATTGATGAAGAAGTTGACATCCGACAACTATATCAGATACATAATAATGAAGATTACACAGAACCTAATATCTATGGAGAACTTTACTTAGGAAACCAAGATTCAATAGGATACAATTCTAATGCAGAACTATATGATTCGGAGGTTGAAAACTATGGAACAAAAGCAAGAGTATGCTGGACTATTCAAAAAGTATAGAAGAAACCAGTCAAACAATGCTTTGTGGTTTCCAGCATCCCAAAAATATTTGAAAAGAAAATTAGGGAACATCCTACATTACAACAAACAAATATAAATACCACAAAAATCCCAAGGTACAAAGAAAGAGAATCACCACTTATGCATGTAGAGAAAGTATCTAGGAACATTGGTGAACATGGACGACTACAAAGTTTAGTAGAAACTTTTATAGGACAAGTTTCGCGGTGGTGGGATACCCATCATTCAAGACTATAGACATGGACAACAGGTTCAACTTATTTTGTATAAAGTTTTGGAGGAAAGAAGTTAACCAACCAGGCTCAGATACCTATATTTACCCAAGAACAGGATCCAAAAAACCATATAAATATATTTGAAAAACAATGGAGAAGACTGGGATATAAGGATGAACACACATGGCCACACTTATTTCCATCAACACTTGCCGACTTACCAAACAAATGGTACAAGATGGAAGAATCCTGAGGTGAAACATTCCTCTGGCATGAACTCAGAGAAAATTTTATCAAATTTTTCAACTTTATACCACAATATGAGAAGTTGGTTGAAACAACAAAACAAATTAAAGAATTTATACAATTGATGGAAAACAAACCCTCAAAAGATAACCAACAGACAATGGATTGTAACAATATACAAACTAGAACAATACCACAATCGATGAGACTACAATTGGAAAATGAAAAGTCGGAAGGGAAAAGTTTTAGATGGAAATCAAATCATGTCGAAACGACCAAACCTATTCACACAGTACTCAAAGTTGAAACAAATGATAAGGAGGATAATGACCGAATGACTACAGCAAACTTCCCTGCCACATTCACATAGTTTAAGGAAGTAAGTCGACCAATCAATGAAGCTAAAGCATCGGAATGGCTATATGTAAAAACTAAAACTAGAGAAGTCAACATATCAAATGATGATCGACCAAAAATAGCCAAAATTGGAGACTACTAGTCGAAAGCTCAAACAACAGAGATCACAAACCTACTGAAATAATTTCAAGATGTATTTGCTAGATACTATAAGGATCTTAAAGTTCTAGCACATGAAATGAGTGAAATGAAGATTGACACAAAACCTGATGTTCAACCTGTCAAGAAATGACCATATAAACTAGATCATAAATACAAAGAGGTAGTCAAAAAGGAGATTGATAACATGATTGTAGTAGGCCTTATCTACCCTATTAACTAATTAGAATGGGAAATTCGAATGGTGGTTCAACCAAAGAAACATGATCCAACAAAGCTAAGGATATGTGTCGATTTTAGGGAGATAAATAAAGTGACACTAACAGACCCATTTCCAACCCCTTATGCAGATGAAATCTTAAATGAGGTTGCAGGACATGAATGCTACTCATTTACAGATGGATTCTCAGGTTATAACCAAGTTCCAATAGCTAAAGAATATCATAAAAAGACAACATTTGTATGTGAATTTGGCTCATTTTCTTACAAGGTTATGCCTTTTGGACTTAAAAAATGTACCTGTAGTCTTTTCAAGGATTGTGGTCAAAACATTCCAAGAATATATTTACAAAACAATGGTAGTATATTTCGACGATTGGACAATATACTCTACACTAAAGGACCATTGTAAATGGCTAAGAATTATGTTGGAATGATGTTGATAGATCTAACTATAACTAAACATCAAGAAGTGCATAGTTTTAACTCCTATAGAAATCCTATTAGGGTATATCATCTGTAAAGAAGGTATTAAAGTTGACTTCGCAAAAATAAAAATCATCCTCGACTTAAAACCCCTCGATGAATTCGAAACAAGTCAGGATACTACTTGGTCATATAGGACATTATAGAAAATTCATAAGACATTATTCAGACATGACATACCCATTGGAAGAACTGCTAAGAGATGATCAGGAATTTAATTGGACTGAAGAGTGCAACATATCATTCAGAAAACTAAAAAGAAAGCAAGTCGAAGCACCTATCCTAAGGTTTCCAAACTGGTCGACTAAATTCCATGTCCACATCGATGCATTAGGCCTAGTAATAGGAGCAATCCTAACTCAGCCAAGAGATGATGGAATGGATTATCCTATAGTCTACAGTAGCAGAAAACTAAACAAACCTGAACGAAACTATTCGACGAAAGAAAGAGAAGCATTAGGAATGGTCTTTTCACTACAAAAATATTGAAACTACCTACTAGCTAACTCATTTGTCTTCTATACCGACCACCAAGAACTAAAATACCTTGTCAATAACTCACTACACCATGTAAGAAACTGTCGATGGCTACTTCTATTCCAAGAATTTGAATTCAAATTCGTTGTCAGACTAGGTAAGCTAAATTTTGGTCCTGAGCACTTATCACAAATCGAGACAGGGGAGGAACTGATAGGATTCAAAGATGACTTACTGGATGCACATCTATTTCGAATAGAAGCAGTCTCAGTAGAGTCAGAGGAAATAGCTCAATTTTTAGAACATGGACAAGCACGAGAAGGTATGAGTACAAAGAAGAAACAAATTTTACCCATGAAATTCGCACCATATAGCATCATAAATGGATTCTTGTACAAAATGGTCTTGGATGACATCCTTAAGAGGTGTGTACTGGAACATGAAAGAAATAATATCATGCATGAAGCACATTATGGACCTGCTGGAGGACACTTCCAAGCAGACATGATTGCAAAGAAAATCCAAAAGTCAAGTTTGTGGTGGCTGACACTTCACAAAAAATGCAAAAATTTTGTAAGCTAATGTGACTGATGTCAATGACTGGGTCGACTCCTACCTAGCACAGAAATTCCTTTGATATCAGTGAACCCAAGTTTGACATTTGAAATTTGTGATATTGACTTCATAGGACCATTTCCCATACCAGCAAAAAGAACAGGTTCAAGGTACATAATAACTGCAGTTGAGTATGTAACCAAATGGGCAAAGGTAGAACCAGCCGACACATGTTCTAGTGAAATAGCCACAAAATTTATCTATGAAAATATTATCACCTGATTTGGATGTCCACTAACCCTAATCAGTGACCACGGAACATACTTTATCAATAGAACTATCAAAACCCTAACAGACCAGTTCCAAATCAACCATCGTCGGAGTACATCATACCATCCTCAGTTGAATGGAGCAATTGAATAATTTAACAAAACACTAACAAAAGGATTAACAAAAATATATAATGCAGACAAAGATGACTGGGATGAAAATATACCTGCAGTACTATGGGAATACAGAACAGCATACAAATGTTCAACCGACCAAACACCCTTTCGACTAGTCTATGGACAAGAAGCAGTAGTTCCATTACATTTCCGTCAACAGACACCTATTATCACAGAGATTTTACATGTCGATGTCGAAAAAGGAAGAAAGGACCGACTATTGCAACTAAGTAAACTCAAATAACACCGACTAATGGCGATACAACATCAAGAAATCTAGAAACAACAACAAAAAGCATGGAACGATAGAAACATCAAAAACAAAAACTTATCGGTAGGAGATCTTGCTTTACTATACCATAGTCATGTAAAGGGAAAACCTAAAAAGCTACATATAGAATGGATGGGACCTTATGTTGTCAAAGAAATACATGCCAACGGATCAGTTCGACTAAGGACATTACAAGGCGTAATATTTTGGAAACTCGTCAATGGCGCCCGACTAAAATGCTAAAAAATAAAAATAAATAAAAATAATAAAAAGATGACCATAACCATTAAACAAAAGCTATAAAAATCTAAAAATCCAAAAATCAAAATAGTACCCATACACGCACAAAACTATGACAGGGAACGACCATTTTCACAATCGACATCATGCCAATCGACCACTTTCATAACCGACATCGACCGACGACCTCGATAGTCCCATCGCACATTCATGACTTCGAGCACCAAAACCAAATTACCAGTAATGCACACTCAAGTGTTCTTACTGGACCATCACGTTTTCCATTAATACAATCCTCGACAAAAACATCCAACGTTTCAATTATAAATACTGAATTGCCAAAGGATCATTAACCACAATTCAAACAGAGAGAGCAACAGAGGAATCAGAAGACTAAAATCCAAGAACACTGAAGTAAAATTGACTAGCAGACTGACAAGATGGAACCAAAACAGACCATAGCCTCAGCCAAGACCAATGAACTATAGACCGTGGGGACACCATTAGTGAGGAGACTAAAGAACATCAAGAACGCTAATATGCAAGAGGGTTCATGGACAAAACTATGGACCGAGATAAAAGAGTGTGCTTACATCAGCAAGAAGCCTACCCCCACTGCAAAGAAGATACAACATAGTACCATTGTAAATTATCTCAATGCGCCACACATGGCTAGTTTTGCAGGCACAAAAGAAATAATAGTAAAATTTATCATAAGTCGATACCACAACGGCAGATTTTACTTCGACCGACCGGTCGACATCTCTGGGGAAGTCATTTACAAACTGACAGGGCTATCAAACAAAGGAGACCCAGTACCCATTAGTATCAAAGAAGGATTAGTCAAAGAAATAACAGGGTCGACATCAGGTAAAAACTTGTAAGGGTTAATGATTAGTCAAATAACACATTGAACGCCACAGATTGTGGCCAAAATCATAGCTATTACACTCATAATGGCAGGTCGTGGAAGCGACCTCAAACTGGACATGTTAGAGGTAGTAGACACCATTGCAACCAATGGAAAGGTATACTAATGTGCTGAGTATGTCGCTGACATGATAAAAAACATCTGTGAGAAATGCCAAGAGATGGGAGGAATTATCAGGTTCCCATCCCTTATCATATGGATAGTAATGTTCTCTATTTTCCCTAAAGGAGACAAAAAATTTCAAGAACTGACAATATTTCATATGTGGATATTCAAACCATTCTCCCAAAATGGAACAATGAAGGAACTTGCCAAGGGAAAGGTGCTGTTGGAAAACTGGATCTAGCAACTCAAAGTCCGCACAACCAGATAGAGGGTGCCTCAAAACATCCGATGAAGTCTACCCAAAAAGGCCCACATCCAGCTAGAGCTTGACCATACAATGGTGCGGTACATGTAGGGCACCAAAACAAATGCAAAGAGGCTTGACTACTATCCGACAATCGAAGAAATATTTCGGGAGCTATCTCGACATGCTGGAACGAAAGTGCCCATACCAGCAAGAGCAAAGGAAACCGACTTCTCGATAGAGGAGTTGTTGACAAACCAGGAGAGGCAGGAGGATTACGAGCTTAAATTATACATCAATACCTTTGTGTCAGAAGAGACATCGGTCGAAGGCATGGGCCGACTACAAATCATAATCAAGCCTCCGACAGCATAATGGGAAGAGACACGCACAGAATAACAGGTAACCAGTCCAGCTGAGGAAAGTCTCATTCTGACCCAAGACCCAAGGGGAGAAATAGAAACTGAAAATCCAGAGTATGCTATCACCAAATATAATATAACCAGATTGTCAAAGGAGATATCATCCTCGAGAAAAGGAAAGAAAACACAAGAACAAGAGAAAGGGAAAGGTACGCGCAGGATTCTCCTTATAGAATCTTCATAGGATGAGGAAGAAGTGGTAGCTGTTGTACAGGCTAATTCACCTAATAACCTAGGTCTAGGGGGTTACCAACATACTCATTACTTGCAGACAGTTTGACTTTAAAAGTACAGAATAGGAAATAGGAAAGTAGAAGGACTTACTTGTATTAAACGAAGGTTGATCCTTGCTATCTTCTCTTTCTCCGATTCACTTCCGAAGTCTCCAGGATAGTTCCTCCTTCACCTGTTAATAAACACTCTTCCAGATACAAGATGATTCATATACATAGATGCAGGTTAAGCAAATCATATATCATATTGAAATGTAAACATTTACCAATCTACAAGATATGAAACACATATGGAAGAAGTAATATCTTTATTAACAATAATGGAAAGAGTTTAGGTTACAACCCAATGTCTGAACAAGGAATCCTCTGTCACCAAAGGACTCTGAGTTTCACTGCTCCAAAGACTTCTGTAAACAATCCACCAGCATAACTTTGCTCCAAAAGTGTCTGTCCCTACAACCCTCCCCAAGTCCTGTATTTATATGGGTGAAATAAGGCAGTTCTCGAAGGTTGGGGAAGTTGTAGCAGTTAGGGAGATTAAGTAAAATGACTTAACTAAACTCCCATTAGCGCGTGATTTTGTGTTTTTATGTTAAGAGGTACATTCACGGGTCTGTAGTAGAGCAACCCGCGAATGATTCGTGACTCTGTATAAGAGCAACCCACGAATACAAGGATTCGCGACTTGCTGTGAAGGATACTCGTGAATGACGCGCGATTTGTCAATAAGGAGAGTCGCGAATACATCCCAACATGGCTAAATGGAAAAGTAACTGGCTGGATGAAGGTAGAATGTATTTCATCATAAGCCAAGCTATAGTGAATATAGGCAAACCTCAATCCATAAGTGTCCTTTTGTGTTCCGACATGAGGGATATCAGCACTCGGACGGAGAGGTGCTATTCAGGTGTATAACAGATGCCCCCTAATGTGTGAGGTCAGAGGGGAACGATGGCCGAAATACATTATAATATTTAACTCTGGAGAAACTCATAAATCCAATGGAGCAGAGAGAGTACCTGAAACAAATACATAATAATGTGATATACAAAGTTACATTTGAGGATACTATGTTCAATTTACTAGAACACTAGCTCCTTTACAATATTTGATTACATCATATGATACGGGTAGAAACCACGTATATTACAAAGGTGGATCGAAGCCACAATACAATAATGATGAGTCTTCAAAGATCTGGGAGCGGGATAGCAGAATAGAACATGGTCTTGCGCAACTTAGCCCAAAATGAGGGACTAAGGTCTTCATAAATGATCCCAAAGAACCAGTACAATCCAAGCCATGCGAATAAGGGTAAGCTGAAGTCGAACATGGAAAGGATTCAACAGTTTGTCAACCAATAAGTGATAATTGACAACTGAAGCAAAGGAGTTCACCAATGATGAAAGTGAATCCAGAGGTACTATCGTCAAAACTCTAGGTCTTCGTCATCAGGAGGTGCTGAAACGGAACCATACTGTGATAAGGGAGACAATATATCCTCCAACGGATCACAAGAGTGACTAGGAACTGGGCAAAAGAAGGGAGACACAAGAAAATGGAAAACAGATATAACAGTGATGGGATCAGGTGATAGATCGGACATTAGGTATAATCCTTGAACAGTGAGCACGACACAGAGATGACCCAAGGTAGCATACAACGGATAGATAGAACAACTAGACTTATCTGTCATGTAGGAGACATGATCAGATTCCCTAGGTATAATGGACAAGAGGAGGAGTCAAAACTCAAAGTGATAGCTGAACACAAGTGTATACTGAAACATGGATATCGGAACGAAAAGAGTGCTATGTTCAAGGATGACATGCTGCCATTACTGAAAACAAGAGAAAACTTCTTCCTTACCTTCCCTGTTAAGTTTTAACGAGTCCACGAAAGCAAACTCGGTTCCCTCTTCATTTTTTAACAAGCTTGAAGAGATGGGAAAATAATGCTTGATACACTGATCCGTGGATTTAATGAGCCCGAACTAGTACATGCTCATGCAGTATTTTCACATTTAGAGAGTCTGAAAATGCCAAAGAAGACTCCAGGGGGGTCTTTTTTCATCCAATTTAGTCTCCTAAGGCCGAAAAAGTATAAAACAAACCACAGAAGAACTCTCTTAACTTCCGAAGAAGAAAAGGTGAACATTTTTCGTACTTAGTCGGGAAGGTCCGAAAAAGGTTAAATTACCACCTACCCAACGCTCCTTCCAAAAAAACATAAAATAACCTGATTTTTACGAGTGTGAAGGAAAACAAGATCACTCGGAAAGATCCATTTGGTTACGAGAAATGGGGCTTACAACAATAAACTCATTGCTTTTTTCTTTAGTGTTTAACGAGCATGACAAAGACACAAAGTACACTCGGAATATTTTTCATGTTTGGGTCCAGAGCACGAAAAAGAGAAAACTAAGCTCAAACCGGGTGTTCCTTTTCCGTAAGTTTAGTCCCTCAGGTCCGGAAAAGTGATAAACCTATACCTGAGAATACTCTTCTCAATTCCGAAGAAAAGAGAGTGATCCTTTCTCGTATTATTCCGCATGGTCCGAGAAAGAGATAACCTACCACCAATGCGGATGCTCGTTCACATATTCTTAACGATCTTGAACGGACGAGATAACTCAGCAGTCAAGTCTGTTTTGAAGGAGTCATACCTGGGCCTAAAGAAACTCCATAAGGTGGAGAGTCCTATAAAGGGATAGCTTGTAAAAAGAGATTCATAAGAAGCTCTATTTGGCGTGAAAAGTAGCTATGAGGAAACCCCTGGGCCTGAAATGGTGACAGAATGAGTACCAAAGGATGGCAATGGCATATAAGAATGATACTCATGAAAAGGGATCCTAGCCACGGAAGAACAATGGTAGAGACAAGGGTCTAATGGCTTAAAATACCATAGTCCGTGGCAAAATGTTGAGTACTAAGGTTAATGTGGAGTGATAAAATGGCAACATGTGTTGGAAAGAGCAAAAACCACCCTATAGAAGCATCAACACTTTGAAAAGTTGGTAAACCTGTTCCAAGGCACAAAGAAGGTGATATTAATCAATTGTCATTTCAAACTATATAAAAAGACCCACTTTACGAAATTATATTTCTATAAATAGTTTGAAAATCAAAACATTTCATACCATTTGCACTTTTTGAACCAAAAAGGAAAGTTTACCCTCTATCTTTGATTGATCGCTGTGGAAAATTGGACCATCGTATTCAGAAACCGTCAGCTTCAGGTAAATCTACACCCTTAGCTCTTCAATTTCATCCAAACAAATTTTCAATTTAGTGGTTAATTCAGTATTATGCATCAACCTAAAATGTGGAAAAATGTATTCACGAGTTGTTGAGTGTAATAGTCGCGAATACGAGTTCCATTCGCGAGTTGCTGTATAGGAAAGTCACGAATGGCTCGCGACTTGTCCCAATGGATAGTCGCGAATGCTGCGTGATAGGTCAAATGTTTAAAAATAGTCAAGATTTTTAAAATTTTATTATGGAATATTGAATCAAATTGTATGTTTTTGTCAGGGAAATCATGGTGCTGGAGTGGAGAGAGAGGGAACATGAAGCTATGGATCAAGCGGCTCTCCAAAGCCCGCCTACTATCCAAGCATTGAGGAATAGTGGTCTTCTCAAGTTCTTTTGCACATCACCCATGCGGGCCAATTTCCGCATATTAGAGAAGTTAGTCCATTACTGGGACCATGACCTGGGGATGTTCAACATCCAAGGTGAGACTTTGGAGCTTACCACACAAGATATTTACTTCATAACTGGGTTGTCACATCGGGGAGCACCGGTGAACCTGGAAGGCACTGGCAGGGGTGGAGACCCCTTGAGTGTCCAGAATTATGTCGATGTATTCTGCAGGCCTGGTACTCAAAAGAAAGGCAGCAGCGTTCTCATTGCAGATATTCAGGATCTTACACTACAGGTATTGGCCAGTACTATAGTGAGACTTTCAGGGTCAGCAGGGTTACACTTGGCCACCAGGACTCAGATGAGAGTGGCGGTGGACAGCTTTAGAGGTACTCTCTTTGATTGGTGTACGGGAATTTTCCCCATCATGAAGAGGCAATTATCTGACTGTAGGAGGGGAATATGGAAGAACTTTGGCTATGCGAGTATATTGGTAGCGTTCTTCTTTGAGAGGGTGCCAGCTATGAGCCCTGCTATACCATTATAGGTCCGTCATCCACGGCAGCCGAGGCTGAGCCGGTGGGGAGATATCTTCCTCCGTCAAGGAGGAGGAGATGTAGTACATAGCATGTATGATGATGATTTCTATACATGGTGGGAACGGCAGGTGCCGACGTTGGAACAGTTTCCATACGCCGGGTTAGATTTCCGAGGTGATCCCGACCTAGTCCTCCCTCTAGGAGGAGCATGGGGAGAGATGGGTAAGTCATTTTTTATTTTT
>LPNX010007963.1:214010-242934 GCA_001517045.1 Pseudotsuga menziesii | reverse complement strand
ATATATATATATTATGAATTAGAACACTATGAAATTGGAAATATGTTCATGTGGTAGGATGCATCACAGCAAAACTTCATCTGGTACAAGCTTATACAAGTGTCCAACAATCAACTAAAAATCATAAGCTTTAACCACCAACTGCTTCTTTTGACTTGTTGAAAATTATTTTAGTGCGACTCTTGTCACCAAAACTAGATTATTTGGTCATAATAATCATCTGCCACATCAACTCTGAACAATTGCGCATCCGATAGTCCCTGCTCGATGTTTTTTGGCTCTTCTCCTGTCTCAATCCTGGATAAATTATTAGGGTCAACATTCAAGCGACATGGCTTTAGAATTATTTCAAAATCAAACTTTTGAAAGAGAAGTAGCCAGCGGCATATCCCCCCCCCCCCCCCCAACACAAGATTATTGACCAAGTACTTCAAAGTAGAATGGTCAGTAAACATCTTGAAGTTATCTCCTAAAAGGTAATTCCTGGATTTCTGTAGTGCATATACCATCGCCAGGCCTTCTCGCTCTATGGTCATATAGTTTTTCTCAGCAAATGATAACTTTCGACTAGCGAAAGCAATTGGGTGATCTAGATATCCTTCTCCTTGTTGCACAAGCACTACTCCCAACACAACAGATGATGCATCGACATGAACATGGAACTCCTTATTCCAGTCTAGGAACAAAACTATTGGCGCTAAATCCATCTTGGCCTTCAGGGTGTCGAATATTTCTTGACATTCTAGGCTCCATACAAATGCAACATCTTTCTTCAATAGTTTCTCCATGGGGGAAGTAATCGCAACATATCCTCTAATGAATTTGTGATAGTACCCAGTGTGCCACAGTGTCGCCCGAAGCATCTTCACATGTGTCAGTGGTGGCAAGCTCAAAATGAGTGCTATCTTCGTAGGATCAACCAATAAATATTGCTTGCACACAATGTGACCCAATAGTATCCCAAATGGTGCACAGAAAATACACTTCTTGGAGTTCAGTGCGATATGATGCTATTGACATCTTTCCAGCATCAGTCGTAGGTTTTCAAAATGATCCTTGATTAGACCATACATTGTCCAATCATCCATATAAACTTGTAAGAATTTATGAATAAAATCTTTGAATGCGGCGACAACAACTCAGGAGAATACCACAGGTGCATTCTTCAACCTAAAAGGAATCACTGTGTATTGGAAGCACCCCCATTCAGTGACAAATGTCATTTTATGTCAATCTTCCTTTGCGATTCTTATCTGGTGATAACCAGAAAATCCATCTGCTTATATTCATGGTTATGATAAATCTGTTGTTCAAAATCATTATGAAGATGCTCTAATTTTTAATAAATATGATGATGAAATTGAAAAGAAAGACCCAGAAATCTGTGAGGTGTGTGATATGTCACAATTTGATCAGCATATTCAAGAATGCATGCGGTCTATTATCCTTGAACAACCAAAGCCAATGCATGATAGTCATTCATTTGAATATAGTGTGGAAAAGGAGGTTCAAAGTGTTGACATTATTGATGATACTATCCAAAAATTTATGGAGAAAATTCAGGCTGATCCTGATATCTTTTTTCGCCAATGCCTGCTTTATATTCATGGAACAAAATATTCTTATGGACAGCCTATCTGTTTCATAGAACAGGAAGAGGTAACTTATGGAAATTTTTATGATCTAGTAGCAGATTATTTAGAGTCAATACTAAGTTATAAACCTATTATTTCAGAGACACCATTTAGTGAAAGTGCGTATAAGTTGTTAAATATTTGCTCTTCATGTTTTCCAATATTTCTGATTATATATATATTTGGAGTTGGAAACAAGTTTTGGTGGGTTGATGAAATTTTTTCCTGGTTACATTGGAAATGGGATTACAATTTGATTCAGTAAATGGAAGGTTCCTCAAAGAAAGAGATTTGATTTTCATTGTATATATCAATGTGTGAAGGATTGAATAAAGACTCCATAGCCCAATGGATGTTTTGCAGAAAAGTAGGCAGTTTTGGTTACAGAAGGCACTAGTCTACAGGTTCTTGAAGCCTCACAGGGAGGACTTCATCCCGCAGTAGGAGCCAGATGTTATAGCCTGATTTTGTTTTCTATTTTTGAACCATTTGCTTGTCTTAAAAATATGATTTTTGTTATTGTTTTTAAGTTTTGACCTTGGTTTATTTTAAAATATTTTGATTTTAGCCTTAGGTTTATAGTTGATTTTACATCTTTTCTTTTTAATTTTTGCTTGATTTAATTAATTTCATGGTTTTTATGGGCTTATCGGATGCATATATTTCTAAAAGGTTCTAAATAAATAGCATAAGACATTACTTAAAGTTATTTACCAAAAAAACAGCACTTGGTTTGGAGTTTTGGTTAAAAAATCACAAAACAGTGATTCGTGTAGCGTTAGCCAGGAAAAGTTACACTAGCGCGCTACAAGAAAATCGTTTTTGCCAAAATAGTCATTTTTCAGTCCAATTTTTTTGGGGGTTTCGTCCCTAAGGTGTTAACTACATCAGTTATCACATTTGATACGTGTTTTGCCAAGTTTATCATTGAAACAGGTGTCTGGTCATCATGTGAGGGAGATTCTAGCAACTGTATCCAAATTTATGGAAAATGATGACAATGAGTGGAATAAGGCAAGATTTTTGGGAAAGAGGTTCTCAAACTGAATATTACGAAGCTGGTGGACACCGGGGTGGAGACACATTGCTGAAAAATTGGAAATCGGTAGTTGAAGGAAGAATTAGGGTTTCATAGAGTGACAGTTAGAGGTGAGTTGGAGAGTTGAAGACACCTGGAGCATTCAATTCGACATTTAGCCAGTCCAGGAATCAACTTCTAACACCTGCATCAAGCTTGGAATGAGGCCGTGGAAGATGAACCCAAAACCAGACAGTCTGTTGTAGGGACAACTTTTCTAAACATTAAGGAGTTTGTTTCACCTGGGAAAAGCATGGAAGAAATCACCAAGATTCCATTTTCTTGTTGTATTGGAGGTGCAACAACAGAGGCATCACTTGTTATAACTCTAAACTTCATCAATATTCAAAATTATCAGGACCCGCTTGAACCAGTTCAAAAAAATTTAGCACCCCTGTCATGCATAAGACCTTTTGTGTCAGAAAAGGATACTCCCAAGGTTCCTGATAAATATTCTTCAGATGAGGATGGAAGTTATTGCAAACAATCTCCAGTTAGCGAAGAATGTGAATCTATTGATTTATTTGATTCTGAGTCAACCGAGGAAGGTGAAGTGGATGAAGAAGTGGATGGGGATGTTTCCAACTTTGGGAGTTATGACACTTTGGCTGCAGCCAATCTTTCTGCTAGTGCTATTTATCTAGAATGCAAAGAATATGGAAATGGAGATAATGAGTTAACAAGCTCTGGATCAAGTTTTGATTCTCTTCCCAAACTCATTGATGAACCATCTTCTCCAGACTCTGATCTTGCCAGTCCACAACCTTCACTGCGTAAACTTATTTCTTGAAAAAAAGGAATTTTAGTTTTAAATCCCCAAGAGCAAGGGGAGAGTCATTGCTAAATAAGGCATATGGAGAGGAGGGTGGTGATGATATTGATTTTCATCATCGAAAGTCAGGCTCTCCCATTAAGCCTCTTCATTTGGATGATAAGAGTAAACATGGAGCAAACCAAATCATTTCTGCATTTGGAGACGATCAATTCACAATAGGCAATTGGGAACAGAAAGAGATAGTTAGTAGAGATGGACAGATGAAGTTGTCTACATAGGTTTTTTTTGGTTCAATCGATCAGTGTAGTGAAAGGGCTACAGGTGAGAGTGCTTGTACTGCCCTAGTAGATGTTATTGCTGATTGGATGCATAAAAACCCAAATACTATGCCAATTAAATCACAATATGATATGCTAATACAAGAAGGATCTCAGGAGTGGAGGGGACTTTGTGAGGTCTAGGATTACAAAGAGATATTTCTTGATAGGCACTTTGATTTGGACATAGTATTACAGGCTAAGATACGACCATTATCTATAGTTCATGAAAAGTCATTTGTGGGGTTCTTTAGGCCTGAAGGTATGGGAGATTCATTTGACTTTCTGCAAGGAGCAATGACCTTTGACACTTTTTGGGATGAAATTACCAATGCTATGATGGTAGAGAGTCAAAATAATGAGCCACAGATTTACATAGTCAACTGGAATGACCATTTTTTCCTTCTTAAGGTAGAAAGGGAAGCATTCTACATAATTGATACATTTGGGGAAAGGTTGTTTGAAGGGTGTAATCAGGCCTACATTTTAAAGTTTGATCAGGAGACAGCACTATACCAGTTGCCACCAAAATATTAGAGGAAAGAAGAAGAGAATAGTACCCCCAGTCAAACTCCTATCACAGCAAAGGATTTAAAGTCTACAGCAACAAAAGATGCAAAATCTGCAGCAGGAAAAGATTCAAAATCTGCATCAGTGAAGGATTCAAAGTCTACAATAGCAGAGCAATTCTAGAAGAAATTTTAGAACCTGCAAAATGTTGCTGAAAATATTGTACCTGCAGAAGAAATTTCAGATGAAAAAGAGGATATTGAAATGCAAAGATTACTGAGAATTCTACTCTGTTTTTCCTGTTTTGGGTTATTGAAATTAAATGCATACCACGAGCTGATGGAGATGAATTTTAGAACACAAAAAGATGTTTTTGTTCAGAAGATACCCATTCACAAAAAACCTCTCTTATTTTTGCAACAGCTGTTAAGGTTTGAAAGATTCATTTTAATCTTGACGGCCTATTTTTCAGGGTTTTAAAAATATTTAATATTTTCATGTTTTAGTGTTCATCTTGCGGGGCATATTCTGATTTATTGGAGATGAATTTTTAAAAACAAAGAGAGGTGTTTGTCCATCACAGACCCATTCAGAAAAACCTCTCTCGGTGTTTACACAGGTGTCATGGATTGAGAGATATGGAAGCTTCTTTGATGCCTATTTTTCAGAAATTCACCATATTTACCAGGAATCCGATTTTGCTATTTTTAGTAAATTAGTTGAAAGTTAGTTAATGTAACTACTGGGTAGTTTCAATTTCTACCTAATGAAGGGAATATAGAACTAATTCTTTGTAATTATAAAATATGGACAAGGGCACAAAAGAGGGGTTTGATTTTTGGATGGCTGAAGGAGGTCTCTTGACTTATTGATGAGCTAAGTACTTGACTCTCATGTGTATTTGATGAACATAATTATGAAATATATGTCCCATTTTACCCTTTAGTCTATGTTTTGGCTTGATTTCTAGCTTTTTTAGCTATACAATTGATAATTTCATTGCTGGTTTATAATCTTTATGCTTGTAGTGCTTGTCAGTTGTAGATGAACTTCAATTTTATGTTCTGTTGGATACATGGTTTTTATATTATGCATCTTTGTTCTTCTTTACTTGTGATTTAGTTCTTATTTGTTTTATGAATGTATTCCCTTTGGTCACCAAACTTCACAACCAGAAAAACCTTTCAAAAACCCTAAAAACCTAGTTTTATTTAATTGAATGTTTGAGATTATGTTGGCTTGTTTCTTTCTAGTCTGGAAACAATTTTTGGCACAAACAGGTTGCAAGGGTCATTCCACCAATCATACTTCCCAACATGATGCACTTCTGTGTCACCAAAGTGAACTATCATCAGTTGTCAACACTGCGCCCATCCAGTAATTGTGTTTTTATGAGTCACCCACAAGCATGCTGGATTAGCCTTCAGTGCTTCCTCAAATTCCAATAATCTTTTCGGTTCTGAGAATTTTTATTCAAACTCTATTAAGAACACAGAAATCTTAGGTAGCCCTTCATAAACTGGTAATTCAACAATCTCAGTCGCTACATGGCACAACAACTATGTGACCAATCCACACTTCTGGAATGGCACCTTGTGCATGCGGTTTTTCTAGTTTTCTAACGCATCCTTGGAATCAAAAGATGCATAACTAGAATTGTGCCAACCAAGTTCTCTATCGGTAGTGGGGTGGATGTAATATACAGAAATAATGTAAGCATGGTCCAATCCCTTGACAACTTCATCCTTCACTTGTTCATTATATCATCATCCTTCGTTTGGATCCATGGAGTGATGACTCTGATATCTTGATTCTCAAATGTCATCATCCATTTTTTGAAGTTAATGACTTCCATATTATTGTTGGGCCATCCAATATCCAATAATATAGGATAAGAAACTCGACCCCCAACTACTTCAATCACATCAAATTCAACGTAGGGATTCATGCCTTCAACAACCACAACCAAATTTGACACACATCTGATTAGATGTACTTTAGATTGATTATCCAATCACAATTGCACAAGGGACCAGCCCAACATTGGTCTCCCCATTTTTTGCCATGTCTGCTTTGTCAAAATATTCACATTAGAGCCTAGACCTAGGATGACTGAATCTAATTCATAGTCCCCA
Organism: Pseudotsuga menziesii; assembly: GCA_001517045.1. Lineage (NCBI taxonomy): Eukaryota > Viridiplantae > Streptophyta > Pinopsida > Pinales > Pinaceae > Pseudotsuga > Pseudotsuga menziesii. The sequence continues at coordinate 236,485 of LPNX010007963.1, read as the reverse complement.
ATATGAATTTTCATATGCATCTCTTTGCCTGTATTTTTCTTGTGTAAATATTTCACTATGGAATCCTTCCACTCCTTACCCGAGTGATGCAACAAATTCTCAATATCGGTCAGAGCATCATGATATCTTTCCAGTGATAGAAAACTTTCAAAGAAGTGCTACAAGGTACCATGCTGCTGCGATGATCCTGGCTCCAGTGAAGAATCAAAAGAAGAAGGTATTTCATAGATAGGTGACTTACCAACATTTCTTCTGATCGCATCCTGGGTTGCAAAAAATGTCTCTCTTTCAGTTATGATATCAAATGGTGCCTTCTTTTTCCCAGCCAATCGTACCTGCAGACAGAGACCATTCTTTCCTGTTGTGGCTCCTGCATGGGTTACAAGCACAACCTGAGCACCCTTTGTTCTAGGTTCTGCTGAGATCGTCGCAACAGTTGACCCTTAATTATGGTTCATTGATAGATTCTAGTTTAAAGGTGGATTCTGGTTCACCGATGGATTCATCGATTGAGTCAGAGTCTGATTCTGGAGTGGAACTTGATTTTGGTCCTAGTTCTACAAATGATTCCAGTTTTGTAGATGACTCTAAGCCTGTAACTATTTCTGGTTCTGCAACTGAGGAACGTTCCTGGCCTACCATCTTGTGATTAGCTGTGGGAATTTCTCGACATTGTGATAAATTGCGGTACAATATGTACATGAACACTAAAATTGTGGTAAATATCTCTGGTAATTTCCAAATACCACACAATTGTAACACTAGACAGTTCCACGGCCATGTCCTCCTCCTCTTCCAAAGCCTCCTCTTCTTACTCAGAATCCTCCATGAAACCCTCCTTGTTGCTGGTACTGTGCATGAGCCATCGGTTGTGGTGGGGGATTCAGTTGTTTCTAAACATAGTGTGCGACTTGAACATACTATGGCTATGGCTGAGGCATCGTGATTGGATTGCACTATGGTTGTGGTGCAAAGTGTGGCTATAGCACAAACTATGGTTGCAGCTATGATGGTATGAATTGCATCTGTGGCAGTGGTGTATACTACGGTTTAGGTCAAGAGTTTACCACCTGAGGCTGTGGCTATGGTTTTTGTACTGTGCAATGATCTTCGCCCTTCACAAAGTATGAATCACATGTCCTTTCCTGAAGCAGATCATATGCATGACAGCCTTTATCTTCATGCCCCACTGATCTACAAAATGAACAATATAGGTTTTCTAGCTTCGACACCATCTTCTGCATGTAGCTACATTCTTCATTCTGGTGTCCATTGACTTGAAATAAGTGACACCATGATAGGCTGTCGCAACTCAGTGGGTCTGGCACCCCAAATAGCAGGTAATTTTAGAAATCAGGGAAATTGTCTTTAGTGTGTCCATTTGTGCGACAACGAGTGCACCAAATATCTTCATGATTCTCTCTCCCTTTCTTAATGTCTTTCAACTACAGTGTCAAGTTTTCCATTTGTGCTTGAATTTGGTTCATACTAGCTGCATTTTCCCCAACTGGTGAAGCTTCTAGCTTCATTGCGATCTCCAGAGCTTTGCTCTATGTCATGATCTTCTATTGCATCAGTGGTTGTCGGATATGAGGTACTGAAGCTGTGATAAACCATTATTTATGCTGAACATCGCTCATATCAAAACTAACTCATGCCATCAGTGTCTTAAATATTTTCTCAAAGTCTCAAACAGTCTCATTAGGAAACTTCTTAATCTCTTTTAACTCAGTAATATATTGTGCTTCATATTTGGGATTTCTGAATTCTTCAATTAGTCCCTTCCTAACTTCATCCGATTTTTTCACAGGGGTCTGTTAACCCAAAAATCCCCCACATAGCTCTCTATGGCCTACACTACCCAAGGGCACCATCTCACAACACTCATTCCACTCCATAAGATCTTCCATTTGACCCCCACTCCTCCAAAAGAGCCCAAGGATAAAGAAAAGGGCTAAAAACCCCAAAAGGAGCCCAAAATAGACCCCTAGGAGCTAAAGCCCTCAAAAGGGGGCTAAAACACTAAAAGGAGCTAAATTTAGGGCGGAAGGGGCTAAAGCCCTGATCAAGGGCTTAAAACCCTAAAATCCCTTGGAAAAACTATAAAAGGAGGGTGGGGGGTCACTCTAAAAAGACCTCTCCCTTGCCTAATCTTATGCTGCCCATGGATACTTTGAGACCTTTTCCTCTCAAACCACCCACATTCCCTCTCCTCCACATTCATTCCCATTTGATCCATTGCTCCCCCAACCAAGAGAGAGAGAGAGGCTTCTAGGAGCTAGGGCATGGTGGCCCATTACCCACTAGGAGAAGGTATATTTGTGTTTTTTGTGTTTGCTTCATAGCTATTTAGATTGTTTTGACTTCTAACCATTGTTTCTTGCAGGTTTCTCCACTGTAGCTTAGGTTTGTTTTGCAGGGTTTAAGGAGGTGGAACCCTAACCCATTTTCTATAGAGGGTTCACAAAGCTTCCACTTCTTCTTTCTACTCTTGCTTATGATTTCGTTTAGTTCTGGTTTCTGTCACTAGATTAGCTTAGTTTAATTCACTGTTATGCTTACTTGCATATCCATTTCGTTTTTCCTGTTTTCCAATAGTAGGAACCTACCCTTGTGCCCTATAGGCACAAGGGAGTCATTCCTGCTCCTGCAGTGAGGAGAAATCCTCACTACAGGGTCCCTGTAGGAACCTGTATAAATTTCATGTACCAATCTAGTGCGCAACCCCCTAGAGTATTCCACAGAGTATTCGCCAATTGGCCTTTTTTAACGTCGTCATATGTGGCCTGTCTAACAGTCCATACTGCCTCATATAGAAACCAATACTACTCGGGATCGTTAGTTCTGTTCCCATGAAACAAAGGTAATTTCATATCATTTCCCACCATCCTAGGCCTTCTTCCTAGAGATGTTGATCTACTACTAGAATGTTGCTGGCACATCGAGAAATTCTACATGGAACTTTTGTTTTTCCATGAATTTGGAGTAGTGAGCAGAGGCATGGGTAGGTTGCTACTAGGGTTTGATATTACCACTGTTCTTGGTGTATTTTGGGTCTGGTCGTCCTCTTCATCATTGTAGGGTCGCTTCGTCCCATGTGGTCTTCCTTCGCAGTATTACGTTTCGATCGTAGCAGGACCTTCCCATGCCCTTTGCCTCTTCTCTTGTCGAAACCTTTCTCCTCACCTTGTAAAACCATTTTCTTCCTTAGCTTCCCTCACAGTCTCATCAAAACTTGCACCCATATACCCCTTATTTTCCCATTCATCTCCCCCCTTTAGTCACAGTATCCACCACCTCCACACACTGAAGTTCTACTACTTGAGGTGCATCTTCAATATACCCTTTTCATAGACAAGCATTTTAATTGACAATTGTAGCGACAATAAGAACCTACCTCTGGGTCCGTTGAAAAAATCCCTTTCTTCTTTTCTATAGGACTTGGTAGTGTCGACTGCAAACTCAGTGATATATCCTTCTAGGATACTATCCATCCAGTCCTCAACAGCTTGTGATGCTCTATTGTCAGTTTCTTGCAGTTCTTGTATCAATTCAGAGGTCCAGGATGTCAGTTCTCCTCCTTGGAAATTTGTCTTCTTGTATGTGAATTGCACCAACCATTTGTATAGTATGATGGGAAACTCACAAAAAAAATACTCGTGAGGACCGTCGTGTATGTATCTCTCCAACCATGTGTCTGTCGTCAGTCCAGGGTTCTAATTTTTTATTTCAGTAAAAGCTCGCAGCTTTTGATCAAACCAATATTGAATTTTCAGTTGCATTGGATGCCACATATCCTCCTCTTAGTTGTAACAAGTGGGGGCTCCCCTGAAACTATGACAAATGCGTCATGAGTACCAAAAGAAAGTCAATGTGTTCTAAACTAGTTTACTCATGGAAGGAAGGCCCTATCCATGGAATAACAATGGTATAGACAAGGTAATAATGATTAAACACCCTAGTCTGTGGTCAAAGTAGTGATCCTAGGGTTAAAACGGATTAGGTATAGATGCAAAAATGCATATAAATGACCAAAATCCTATCCTATCTGAGTGAATAACAACTTTAAGTGACCTTGAATCTGTTGCATTAGGAAAACATAACATGGCATTAGTTTGATTAAAATAGAATTTGAAAACTATAGGTTCAAAACCCATAATTTGAAATTATTTCTATATATAGTCTAAAAATAGAAATAAAAAATACTATTTCATATTTTTACCCAATATAGGCAATTTTTTACCTCTGACTTCAATCGCTCAGTGTGGACTAACCAGTGGATGATTTTAAATTCCGCAAGTGTTAGGTAAGCTAGCTCTTCATTCTCTTCCATTTTAACCATTTACATTTTCAATTTTATGCAAATTTGGATGCTTTAATATTGTCTTAAGTGGGTCGTGCTCTACACATGAGTAGGCGACTTACACAACCGTGTACACGCGTTTTACACGTGACTTGCCCGAAAGCAACCTGTGTGTCATATGTGACCTATATAAAAGACAGTCGCATGTAATGCACAACATAAGAAAAAGAAATTTAGGGACAAAATCAAATTGTTTTGATAAATTTTAATGTTTGATAATGGTTTCATGGACAGGCTAAAACATGGTGTTGGAGTGGAGGTAAAGGGAACATGAAGATATGGACCGAGAGGCACTCCGAAGTGCCCCAAAAACTTAGAATACAAATATATCAAGTTGTTCAGGAGATCATGCATCAAAGTTCATGCACATCTAAAGTGTTTTTTCCACTTCAATCCTAATTGTCCTTTTGTGTACCAACATAATGACTGTTAGCACTCGGACGGAGAAGTGCCATTTCGGCTAATAACTGGTCCTAGAAATGGAACCATTTGTTGGAACAACCCCAACCAACAAAACTCATTTGACAGGGGTTCCCACTTTTTTGACACTCGACTCACTGCAATCTCCCTAAGCACCGCCCTAGACAGGTTTTACCTTGTCCAACAACACCCGCAAAGCGGATGCAGTCTCACCCGAGATGTTCAAGGGAGGGATGACAGAACCAAGTTTCCATAGAATAGAAGAGGAATATGGGCATAGAAAATTCATCAGTTATTTATTAGATCTGACCAACATATCGCATCATTCATTCATGGTAAAAGAATCATATAACAGGAATAACCATAATGTCGCACAAACAGATCTAAGAAGATAACATCATTCATAAGCAGTAAACATTGCATCATAGATCCATGTCACACGTATTCACCATTGGATTGAAAAACAAAAAAAGATAGAAAGAGGAAAAACATAATAGTATTTCAAATGAACCCTCATCTCTTCATATTACTTCTGCGCAAGAAATCACAGATCCAAAATAGACAACAAATCAATTCTCAGTCTATATCTCCAAGATTCATATTACAACCAATTATCCTTACATTCACAATTCTTCTTCTATTTATAGGCTTGTGCCTTTACATTCATGGTCCAATTATAACTAACTCCTAACTGATTCTACCAACTAATGACCAATATCAACAAAATATGGTCAAAAACACAAAAAGTGACACAAAATATTCAAAAAAAGTCTATCTTTCGCCTTGCGCGGTGTCTTCTGGGATTGCGTAGCATCCGCGATGATGCGCAACTAACTGATCCTCAACCCATTTCCAACATACACCATAGTATACACCTAGAATCATGGTTGTTTTTAATCAGCCTGTGTGGATAGCAAGAATGCCACTCAACCTGGTTGCTCCATTGCATGACTTACCCAAACACCCAGAAAAGGTTTTACCAAAATTTGATCCTGGAAGGGATGTATCTATTGAAGATCACTTACATAATTTGTATTTGGCTTTGAATCTCTTAAATGTTGACCATGAATATGTGGTTTGCAGACTTTTTCAATATACTTTTGAACCTAAAGCATCTCAATGGTAATTTAGTTTGCAAGCTAATTTAATTGTAGATTGGGATGGCAACCAAAAAACTGTAGCCACTCTCATGAAATAAATATCATCTATGAGAATGGAAAATAAAGAAAATCTCCAATACTTTAATCATAGATTCACCACCTTATTGAATAACTTTAGTGCTACAACAAAACTAGCCGAAGAGTCTCTATTAGAGTAATATACTAGAGCACTTGATCCACCAATAGAAATGCTTGTAAAAAGGTCTGGTAAAGTTACATTGGTAGAAAACTATGAAGAAGCCAAGAAAGGAGAGGTAGATTTGGATAGTATACTAAAAGCATACTCCAGAACCTGAATTGAAACAGACCACAAGAAAAAGGCCTTTGTTGATGACTAATCCCAGAGAAGAACATTCTAACGAGCTAGATAATGTGGTGAAAATGGTGCAAAACTTGTCAAACAAAATAGTAGACATGGAAAAGGATAAGGGAACTAGTTATTATAGAAATCCATTCAGCCCTTATTACAAAAAAAGGAAGAGAGTGGACAACCCCAACCACCTGTGCATAATTCTAATGTTTTAAATTTTAGTGAGGAAGGCATGGATCATTTCGGTACTTTTCACCAAGAACCTCATTATGAAAAAATATGTCCGCAATGGATTAATTCAATGACCCTGGTTATGAATAAATTGTTACATACCCAGCTAGCAGATCCTGAAGGAGATAAATCCCAAACTAATGAGCTAGAAAAAAAAAGAGTAAACTGCAATGGTATTATGGGATTGGGAACCTACTTTGGGGATTAGTGATGATGAACCTACTGAGGAAAGTCAAGTGTTATTAGTTAATTTCACGACGAGAAGTAAAGGACCATTAGTGGATGAAACTCTGTTACTACCTAAAATAAATAAGTTTAAAGAAAACATGAAGAAAATTCTCAATACTACTCAAACAACACTATAATTCTAATCCAGCAAATATAAAAGAGACAATCCTAGTAGGTAAGAATTCAATGAAGATAAAAATTAAAAAACCTTTGGAAACTTTGGAAAATAAAATAGAGACTGCTAAAGAACAAGGCATGTGGTATGATACCGAAGAAGACATTAAGAAAACAAAGGAAAACATCTCTTTATTTGAACTATTTAATTTTCCTCGGCAAAGGAAGAAACTTCTAGAATATTTTAATCCATGGCCTGGAAGTATCCTAGAAGCCATAGAATATGATGATGACATAAATGAAGCAAGCATTGGGGAAAAGTATAAATCTAAGACTTTACCTTTTCTGTTATCATTTGAGATTTGTAATCATAATGTACATAATTGTTTGGTATATTCTGGGGTTTCATCAAATGTCATGCCACTTTTAGTATCTAAACGGATTAATGCCCAACCCATACCGTCCCCATCTTGGATAATTCAACTACATAAATCTGTTGTTAAATTCATCGGGGAAATGAAAGATGTTTTGATTCAGTTGTCTGTAGATCCTAGAGTTTGTCAATTTATAGATATTATGGTAGTGGATATACCATAAGCATATGTATTAATTTTGAGTAAGGACTGGTCAACGAAACTAAATGGTTACTTTGCAACTGATTGTTCTCACGTGTGGCTGCCATTCAAAAATATTCAAAACCAAATTAAAGTACTAAGAGAACCACACATGAAGTAAAATGTAACTCAGTTAAAAGGGAAAAATGAACCTGTGAACTTCTTGTCTTTAGTCTTGGGGAATTACTATTTGGAACTCGAACTAGGGAACTATGAGATTGAAGAAGCTAGTTGTGAATCAGACACACAGTTCGATCTCCTACAATTCTCACGTGATGATAATATTGATTGTAATATAGTAAACTTAGTGACTAACATAGGAGATGATACTAACCAATTAGAGTTAAATGATATATTTTGGTTTCTATATTTTGATGGGTCTAAGAACCAAGAGGGATCAGGGGCAAGTTTCATCCTGATTGATCCAGATAAGAATAAACACTTTCTCTCTTGTAGACTAGAGTTCAAATGCACAAATAACACTGCTCAATATGAGGCTCTAGTCTTGGGCCTGAAGAAAGCTATTGAACTTAAGGCTAGAAATTTAAATTTTTTGGGGGATTCTGAGATAGTAGTCAGCCTAAGTAAGAAACACCACTCATTTTTATCTCCACATATTAAGGGATCCCAGTTGGTTGTATGGAATTTGATTATGCACTTCAATGCTTTTAATATAAATGTAGTACCTAGATTGCATAACACTGCAACTGATTTATTAGTTACTTTTGTATCTAGATTAGTGCCAACTAATAACAAGTGTTTTATTGAATTTATTTTCACGCCTTCAGTACCTGACAATGTTACAAATCTAAGAGTGTTCGATGACGATGAACAGATTATCAATTTTTTGACAAAAGAAGAATATTTTAAAGAATCCATAATAGATGAAGAAGAACCTTTGTCAGGTTTACTAAATGAAGATGAATTTCAGGGAAATTTCTAGCCTAAATAATTAAGAACCCTCAAAGGGATGTTTGATTTGCAGAGTAAATTATAGAAACTAGCCAATGTGAATATGAACAGTTCATCAATGTAACATGATCTTGTCAATCTGGGATAAAAAACTGAACCTAAATATGTCAATTTGGGAAACTGTTGCGTGCCTGGGGAAATATGTAATTTCATCAAGTTGTGTCAACAACACAAAGACATCTTCACCTGGATGTATGGATATCTGAAGCCTTATGACACTCACATCATCTTGTTAAAATTATTAATCTTCCCTTGATCAAACTATCTATTAGATTAATTTAGCCTAACTTAGGGGTTTTAATTAACTAATTAAATTCCACTAGTACCATTAGGTCCACGTGGCCTAATGGGGTCACATGTAATAGTTACTAGAGTGTGGAGAACATTTCTAGAGGCTAACTTCCACTGAATGCACTTGCATGCATCGGATTAGGCACATCTTAGACCAATCCCTACATTTTAGGATCCAACGGGAGTCCCAGCACCAACCTCCCTCAGTCAGTTAGAGTTGGAACTAGTTAAACTTAGTTAATTTCTAGTTACATTCACTTATATTAGAATAAGTTCAGTTAGTGCTAGTTATGCATGGATGCATGTGGATTAGGCTCCCTTTCTCACCTACAACTTCAGTTAGAGTGAGTTAATTGTTTATTATTGATTGTGTGAGTTGTTTAGACATCTAGAGCTAACCATTTCGACTCTGATATTGATTGAGACATCTTGAGTTAGCTATTTAGTTAGGTATAGTCACATCCAATTGGTGAATTCGAATTATTTCCTAATGGATTTGAATTCTTCCTTATGTAAACTATTGTAGCACTGGATTTAATTAATGATAATGACACTGTAATTACCTGAGCTATACTCATATGTTTCCTATGTGGTTTGTTTTTCTCAGTGTGTATCTTCATTCTCATTTTACTGCAACAATAATATTTGACTCATTGCTTGAATATCTAAATGGCACAACAATTTTTACATGGTATCAGATCCATTTCAAGCAAGCTTCATGTTTTTTTCTCTCCATTGAACACTAGAAGCAGTCGGGTTTCCACAGAAGTCTCGCAAACAGTTCCTTGCTTCCTATGAATTTATTCAGAGTGGCGGTACGAGCGTGATGGACCCTAAGAAAGTGTTCATGTCAAGACAAAAGAAATGACTCTAACATAGTTTGAATGTTTTAGTGTTTTGAAGTGAAAATCCACAGGTGCTACGTACCTTGTGTGAAGATTTTTGTTTTTCCAATAGAAGAATTATGTATTCTCTACCTTCTACTCCTTCGATCCTTACACCCTTCAATTATCTTGATTGGAGGGAATATAGGAAGCTGGACTTGCACAAGCTTTGCTCCTACAGGATAATACTTGGAAGGGAGGTTGAGCCCCATCATCTAGTTCTGAAGAATAAGTTTTTGAACATCTTATATGAAGCTTTTAGTTATCTATGCACTCATATATCCATAGATCTCCTCTTCCACCTTGAAGGTTTGAGGACACCCATAGAAGAATCGGAGAAGCTTGAAGGCTTGTTTGGAAAACAATATCATCTTTAGTGAAACCTTATAGAGAATGAGCTGGTAGCCTTACATCCCAGCAATTTTGAAATTATAGAGTAATTCTTTACTAAATTCAAGTCTCTTGCACTCCAATCCAGATAGTGCAAAGTAGAAATAAAGGATGAGAAAAATGTGCTCTCTGTTCTTAGCAAACTTGGCTCTGAGTATTCTATATTTGTCTCAATATTTAATTCCAAAAGGGATTCCTTTCTCAGTTGGAAAATTTCCTCATTTGATTCCTTTTCCAAGTCCTTAATACAGGAGGAATAGAAGTTGATCCAGATGGGAGTCATACAGACTTCCAAATATCAAGCTCTCCTAGTGACAGACTCTACCGAAGCACAAGATAGAATTAGACCTAAGGGGAAGGAGCATAAAGTAGCTGATTCTAAGCCTAAAAAGAATCAAAATACTTTTGAAGGATCCTTTGGCTCTAAGAAAAAGAAGAAGTTCGAAAATGAAAAGTATCCCTATTGTATGAGGGGTTTTCATCTAGAAGACTAGTGCATGAAGAAGACACTCGACCAATTGAAAGCTCTATGTGTAAAAAACAATATTTTCCTTCCACAAGATGCAAATATGTTAGATTATGAATAGAAGACTAAATAATATGAGAGATTCTTGCATGCAAGCCTCACTCCATCAAAGCCTTATTTGAAAGATTTCGGAGCATCCAAGCACATGGTTTCCTCCAGGAAATCCTTCGTCATTTTACCTCTATTATGAGGACCTAGCAGTCATATGGGAGATGAATCTAAAATCCCAACTATTGAGAGAGTTTCACATAAAATCCAGCATGATGAGTTCATGCCCTCTCTTACAGAAAATAAAATTATTCAAGATGAAGAAGCAGAATTTTTCTCAGAGTTAATTCGAATTGAAGAAAGTCTCCTTGGAGTGACTCCTTCTCCTACTGCACCAGAAGTGTATTAGATATTTAATATCTCATATACTCACATGTATTATCTAGAAGAATACATTAGAATCTCTATTTTTGAAGAAAAAATATCCTTCCATTCTTTACAAAAATTCTCCAGTGATTCTTCTATTTTAAATTTTGTCCATAGTTTACCAGTGATTGTTTCACAAAAGAAAGAGGAATTTGATTTATCTATCTCTATTGATGTTTCTAGTGTGCAGGTAAGTAATACCATTGATATTATAGAAATAATATCAGAATATAGGAGTGATCCATTCACTCTCATTAATCTATAACTTCCAGTAAATTTGTACAGGATTGCATGCACCAAAAATCAGAATTTTGAAGAAGGAGAAAATTGTGCATCTACCATCTCAATGGAGCACAATTTTGGATATGATATGAACCTATTTGGATCTGATTTATTTTCTGATATGATAATATTCGGTTCATGTTTTAATATTTAAGATCTTACAGTATTGCTTGTAACTGGTTTCATCAATTTTGGTTTGACAAATCAAGCACCACAAGTCTCCTTCAATTTTGTTGCTAAGGATTTGATGTTACTTTTATCTTATGAGATTGCTGATATTAGATTTTGTGAGTTATCGGTTATTTATGAAGCTATATCAGATTATGGAGCTCAATAATTCTCTCTCCATAGTCCCAGGGATTCTCTACCTACCTTTTTGATCACATGCTCATCTCATCATAGAACTAGTAAAGTTGGAGACATTCTAGATCCGCTTGGTCACTTGCTCCTAAGACTTGGGGATGATTCTACCTGACATGGTTTGATTTTAAATTATTCCATATATAATTTTCTTGGGTGTTCCTCACATGGTTCGAATTCTCAAGAACATTTTCTCTCTCATCAGTTGATTTCACCTGCTTTACATGGGTCCAGTTTTCACTGTGTGGTTATTTATATATATGATTCAGTTGAGTACCTTCATCTTCTTCCAAAGCGGAAGACTCCTCCATACATAGCCATTAGTTTGGAGAGGTTCACATGTGCAACTTCGGGATGTTGCTGCACAGAAGAACCATACTATTGCATAGAGCTGCAAATTGCAGCAGATTTTTCTACAAGTTACTTTCTATGGAGGAAACTTCTTTTCTTCTAAAAACATTATCTTGTATGTCCTTTTTCTACTTATCTTGTGGGGGTAGTTCCCATGAAGTTTTCCCCTATTTCCTCAGTTGTATTAAGAAAAAAAATTTCTTTTATATTGTATATGGGTGACTTATGGCCTTGTTTCCAGGGCCCACAGTTTTCCAAGTTAGGATTCAGGGGGGGTGTTAGGATTATTAATACTCCCTTGATCAAACTGTATATTAATTAATTTAGACTAAATTAGGATTTTTAATTAATTAAATAAATTCCACTAGTACCATTGGGTCCACATGGACTATTGGGGCCACATGTACCAGTTACTAGAGTGTGGGGAACACTGCTAGAGGCTAACTTCCATTGACTGCACTTGCATGCATCATATTAGGCACCTCCTAGACCAATCCCTACATTTTAGGATCCATTGGGAGTCCCAGCACCAACCTCATTTAGTCAGCTAGAGTTGGAACTTGTTAATCTTAGTTAATTTATAGTTACATTCACTTAGATCACAATCAGTTCAGTTAGCGCTAGTTAGGCATGGTTGCATGTGGATTAGGCACCCTTTCTCACCTACCACTTTAGTTAGACTGAGTTAACTATTTATTATTGATTATGTGAGTTGTTTAGACATCTGGAGTTAACCATTTGGACTTCGATATTGATTGAGACATCTTGATTTAGATAGTAAGTTAGGTACAGTCACATCCAATTAGTAGATTTGAATTATTTCCTAATGGAATTGAATGATTCCTTATGTAAACTATTGTAACACTAGATTTAATTAATGACAATGATACTGTAATTACCTGAGCTAGACTCATAAGTTTCCTATGTGGTTTGGATTTTTCAGTGTGTATATCCATTCTCCATTTAGTGCAACAATAATATTTGACTCATTGCTTGAAGATCTAAATGGCACAACAATTTTAACACATCCAGCATGTGATTCCCATCAAACCAAAAGAAAAATTATTTCAGCAACAACTTAGAAAGATGCACCCAAAGTTAGAGCCTCTAGTCCATAACGAAGTAAAGAAGATACTGGAAGCCAAGATCATTTTCAAGGTTTGACATTCAGAATGGGTGGCCAATATAGTCCCGGTGAGAAAAAGTTTAGGAGAGATAAGGCTGTGCGTTGACTTTAGGAACTTAAATAGAGCATCATATAAAGACAACTATATGGTTCCACTGATAGAACATATTTTAGAAATGGTTTTAGGATCAGAAATGTTCTCCCTATTCGATGGATTTTCAGGGTATAATCAAGTGTTAGTGGTTGAGCAGGACCAATTAAAGACAACATTTCATACAAAGTGGGGAACATTCACTTATAGAAGAATTCCTTTTGGCCTCATGAACGTCGGAGCCACATTTCAGAGGGACATGGAAATTGCATTCATAGGTTTAAGTGGCCACTGTGTAGTAGTGTATTTGGATGATGTAACAGTTTTATCCAAGAGAAGAGAAGACCATTATTTTCACTTGAAACAATTTTTTTACCACTGTAAAAGATATGGTATATGTCTAAGCCCAAAGAAAAGCATATTTGCAGTTCTTGAAGGAAAATTGTTGGGACACATCATCTCAAAAAAGGGAATCTCAATATATCAAGAGAGTTGAGTCTATAACTCAGATTCCCATGCCCCATAATAGGAAAGCTATGCAATCATTTATGGGCACAATAAATTTTGTTCAGAGTTTTTTCCCTGATTTTTCTAAAATTGTGAAACCTCTGCAGCAAATGGTGAAGCAAAGTGTACAGTTCAAGTGGACTAACATTGAGAAATTTTCCTTTAAAGATATCAAATAGCAATATCTCGGGTGTAACACCCTAGTTTTGACCCCGTTGCATTAGATGTACATGATGTATATATTGTAATGATCATGGTGCAGAGATAAAGGCCAAGGCCCCACCATTGATTGGTTATGCTATGTTTTAGGTTGAAAATTTGTCACCGATGGTAAATCGGGGCATGCGGCATACATATTGCATTTTGTCATCATGTAAATATGCATCTTTAATTAAAACTAACCCGACCAGCTACGTTCGTAGCAACTAAATTGAGAAGGGGCATGATTTTCACAAGGATAAGGGTGGGCGAATGTCAAACCTTGGCCAATGAAAGACAAAGCCATGTGTCATCTTTCCTTTTTTTATCCAACCACCACAATTAATAACTGCTACTGTTAGTTGAGGCAGTTATTGTTTTGGGAGTGGAGTGTGGCAGGACTGTCAGTCCTTGCCCACACACACACTCCACCAGCGGATTGAACCTCACGATGGGAAAAAGAATGACTACGCCCTTCATTCATTCACTCCTCTACGTGTTATCTCCACGATCTGTTCGTTCCTCACGATTGTCTATTCATCCGCGCGCATAAGCGGATCTATTCATCCTCATGCAAGGACCTTTATCGGTTCAATATTCCTCACACGCAGGATTTTTCCTGGCTTTTACCCACGCAGTTTTCCTCTGTGGATTTACGGATGGTGTGGCTGTATCCTTTCCTCACGGGCTGATTTGTGGGTCCTGCGTTGTTGTTTCTCTCACGTACAAGCTGGGAGAACTGTAATTTCTTCCCCATTGTGGTCTATGTAAGTCTTCCCCAGCGGATTCAATTGTGTAAAATGGGTTGTTGTTTTCCCCATGTTGTGAGCGGTGTTCACTGATACAGTGGGACTGTTAAGCCGTGACAACTGATTTAATTGCATGTGTGCAATGGTTGGTCTTCGGACTGTGTTGGGAGCAGGGATGGGGGCTTGGTTTGCTTGATAAACCTAGTGGCTGGAAACCACCCAGACAGAGCTAGAGGGTTGTATTTCTTCTCCACAACCCCCGAATAGCACTGGAAGGGAATGCATAGCCTGAGGCACTATGTAGCAGAGAAGGGAGTGATTCCTTGTGTTGGGTGTGTGTGGGTGTCTTACAAGTCAGGCTAGTTCTGGTGTAGGTGTTCCTAGCTCTGCAATGAGCTCAACAGCTTAGCATTTAGCCTTTCCCAACTCCTTGATGGCCCGATAAACCCAACTGTGTTGGCTTGGCTATTCTTTGTGTATCCTTGTCTATGTGTAAGCCTGCTTGTTCCCTTATTCCTTGGAGAATCATGCCCAGCTTGGGGCTGGCAGTGTTGCTGAGAGATTAAGGAGAACGCTGGCCTATGGTTGGGTGGAATGTTGCAGCAACGTAGCTGGTTGCGGAACAAATTCTGCATAAGATAAGTGATCTTGCTCATTTTACTTCTACAACCATATTTTCTGTTAATGAATGTGATGAACATGATGAGTGAATGCTTGTATGAATGTATGATGTTTCTGCTGTGCATGATAAACAATTGCATCTGTGCATGTTCTAGTTCAAATCATTTTATTTCAGCATTCTGTTTCAGTTATTTTATGGTTTCACATGTTCATGGGGCTCTTAGCCCGGATGGTTAACGCCATGGTCGTGTCCTCTTCGCCGGTTGGAGGGACGGGGATGTGACAGCGTGGTATCAGAGCTCATGTTGCAGCATGGGCCTGAATGGACCACGAATATATAGGGACATAAGAAGTATTTCTTTCTGCCCAACAGAAATCAGGGAATGACTGGAAAATTCAAAAATTGTCTAAGTGTTTGAACAGTCGGATCATCGGAAGAGTTAGTGGGAAAGACTTCCGATGTAGCGAAAGAGCTAGGCGGAACCATGCCCGATGGGGCACAGTTGGAAAGAAAATCGGGGAAAGTTTTCGAAGTGATTTGACGTCTGTCGACGGAAAATAGCTGATCGAGCGCTTTTCGTTGTTGACGATTAAATGACTATGCGTCCGACGGATAAGGCCTCCGACCACCGACGCCATGAAGAAAGTTCAAATTTTTTTTCTAAGTATAGAAATCGTCGGCTATCGGAAGAAGATTGTGGTTCGTACGCCCGCCGTTGCAGAAGTCTAGAGCACTAGACTTCCGACGAGAAAAGACTACCGATGCTGGTCAAAATCAGTTCACCGATCGAAAGAAGATCGAAGATCATGTTCCGCCATTGCAGATGCTAATGGAACTATTTCGCCGACGAAAAGAAGAAAGTTGAGCCGATCAAGCAGTGAAGAGGAAGACAAAAGGGGAAAATTTCAGAAATTTTTCTAAGTCCTGGAGTCGTTAGCCATCGGCGATGGTTAGTGGATTGAACATCCACCGTTGCGGCTGTCTAATGGACTATCCTTCCAAAGGATAGTGGATCCGATCACCGATGAAAAGGGAATTTGAAAATTTTGTTTAAGTATAAGGACGTCGGATGAAGTTAGTGGATAGTGTTTCCGACACCCGATGATTTATGGTCTGCAGAACCCATAGTGAGATCACTATCCACCATTGCGGCTGTTTAGTGAACTATCCTCCCGATGAACAGTGCACCCGACAGCCGATGAACAGCAGAAGAAGCTAGTTTGTTTCGATCGCCGATACAGCGGAAGAAGCTAGTTGTTTTGACTGCCGATACAGCGGAAGAAGCTAGTTGTTTCGATAGCCAATGAATAGTGGAGAAGTTAGTTGTTTTGACTGCCGAAACATCGGATCAATAGTGGAAATGAGAGCCGATTCTACATAAGTAAAATTTCAAGTTTTTTGTGGGATTTCTTAGCAAATTTTGGCTGTTTATCAGTGGGATTTTCAGCTGTTTTTTAGTGGATTTTTGAGGCTGAATAGGAGAAAAGAGGTAGCGATATTATGCGCTAGATTGCGTGAAAACCAATGATTTACAAAAAAAAAATGAGGGTGCTGCCCTTGACCCCCATCGTCCCATTGAGATAGACGTTCTTTGATGAAGAAAATTCTATGTTTGGGAAAAATTGTTATTTTATTATTATTCCAGGAGAAGGTAAGTGATTCTAATTTATTTCAATATTATGCATCTAACAGTTGTGTTACTAACACATTTGCAGAGTCATAGTCACCTTCAAGGGCAGTATTCCAGGTAGTGCATTTTGATAAATAAGTGGTGGTTCAGTTATGAGAACCCATGACGGATATGATGCTCGGGATTCTTATGAGCATGCGCAAGATGCCATGGGAGAAAATGTCCGTAATAGAAATGATGACATTGAGTCAAATCGAAGGATATTCCAAGAGACACCATCAGATGTTGCAGCCACCATGAGAAGCTTGATCAAATCCTAGGAAGAGCAGCATCAGTTGAATGCTGCAATGTTGCAGAGTTTGACAAATTTACATAGAAATATAGACTCTGGACGAGGTACAGCAAGACCAGAAGGAAGTAAGAGCAGTACTAGGAGAAGGAGAAGGAATTCTAGTGGATCATTTGATTCTGAAGAATACAACAGGGATTCAAGTTCTTCTTCTCATAAAAGAAAAAGAAAGAGACACCATAGGGATCACTCTCGGGATGAATTTAAGAAAGCTAAACCTCCTACGTTTGATGGTGAGGTAAAGACTGGACAAGAGGCTGAAGCTTGGCTTCTTGGGATAAAGAAGTACTTTCAAGTGCATGACTATTCAGGAAACATGAAGGCAAGATTTGCCATATTCAATCTAAATGGAAGAGCATCCATTTGGTGGGAACACTTCAAGAAAGTAAAGAGGATCAGTGAAAGGAGACTTAAGTGGAAACAGTTCAAGAAGTATTTCAAGCAGAAATACCTCTCTCACAGGTATTATGATGACAAGATTAAGGAGTTCCATGAGCTGAGATTGGGACAGCAGACCATGGAAGAATATGCGAATATGCTTTTAGAGCTGTTGAGGTATGTCCGGTACATCAGAGATGAAAAAGTGAAGGTCCAGCATTTTCTGAGTGGATTACCTCAGTCTTACAAAGATAGAATTGAGTTTTATGAACCTAGAACTCTTGAGGAAGCAATAAGGAAGGCTAAGTATTACTATGAGCAAAGGAAGGGTAAGCCAGATTACCATAAGGCATGGAAGGACAACAAGAATGAGAAGCTTGACCAAAGAAAGAAAGGCTTCAAACCTTCTAACTTCAAGAATCAGCAGAAGCAGCCATCCCAAGCTGCGAGTAAACCAGTTGGAGTGACAGGAGAAAATCCTAAGGATCTACAATAGAATAGAGGGCCACTTCAATGTTGGAAATGTGGAGGACCCCACAGGTGCAGGAATTGTCCACTCGAGAATGAGAGTGCAAGACCAGCTTATAACATCCAAGAAGTAGAAACAGTGGATCAAGTAGCAAGGGAAGTCCCTAGGATTTATGCAGCACTGGAGGACCTCCAAGCAGATCACCAGTTAGCTGTGGTTGAAGTAGCAGGTAAGATTGGTGAGCAATCTGTTTCTATTTTGATTGACCCTGGTTCTACTCACAATTACATTACTCCTAGAGTAGTGGATATTTGTGCTTTTAAGAACGTAAAGCATAGGAAGTCTTGGTTAGTTTAGCTAGCCACCGAAACTAAGAGAAAGGTTATTGAAATGGTAGAGAAATGTCCATTGGTCATGAATGGATTGGTCACTTGTGTAGATCTGAATTTTCTACCGCTTGGTTCCTATGATGTTCTCATTGGAATGGATTGGTTAGAAGCTCACAGGGTGAAGCTTGACTGTTACAATAAGAATTTTGAATGCATGAATGAAGAAGGGAACCTAGTAGTTGTGAAAGGTGTTCCAAAAGTGATTTCAGTACGGAAGATTTCAGCAATGTAGTTAAAGAAGTTCTGTAGGAAGGGTTGCCAGCTATATGCAGCTCATATTCTGGAGACATCAGGAGATGAAACTCCTAGGTTGGAGGACTATTAGGTGTTATAGGAATTCAAGGATGTGTTTCTTGATGAGATTCCAGGGCTTCCTCCAAACTGAGGCATTGATTTCACTATTGAACTTGTGCCAGGAGCAACACCAGTGTCCAAGGAACCCTACAGGATGAGTACACCGGAGATGTTAGAATTGAAGGTGCAACTACAATAATTGTTGGAAAAGAAGTATATCCGGCCGAGTGTGTCTCCTTGGGGAGCACCAGTTCTATTTGTAAAGAAAAAAGATGGTACACTCATGTTGAGTATTGATTACAAACAATTGAACAAGGTTACTGTGAAGAATAAATATCCTTTGCCTAGGATTGATGACCTCTTTGATCAAATGAGAGGAGCAAAGGTATTTTCCAAGATTGACTTGAGGTCTGGTTACCATCAGGTAAGAATCAAGGATGAAGACATTTAGAAGATAGCCTTCAGGATAAGGTATGGGAATTATGAGTTTGTAGTGGTACCATTTGGTCTCACAAATGCACCAGCTACATTTATGTGCCTTATGAATAGTGTCTTCAGCAGGTATTTGGACAAATTTATTCTTGGTTTCCTTGATGATATTCTTCTTTATTCTAAGAATGAGGAAGAGCATGAAGAGCATTTGAGATTGAATTGAAATTGCTTAGGAAGCATAAGTTGTATGCAAAACTAAGAAAGTGTGAATTCTATAGAGATAGAATTCAGTATTTGGGTCACATTATCTCAGAGGAGGGTATATCTGTGGACCCTGAAAAGATTGAAGCCATTATGAATTGGCCTACTCCAAGAAATGTGACAAATGTAAGATCTTTTATGGGACTTGCAGGATACTATTGGAGATTCATTGAGGGATTCTCCAAAGTTGCACATGCCATCACTTCTTTGCAAAAGAAAGGGATGAAGTTCGAATGGACATCGAGGTGTGAAGAAAGCTTCCAGCAGTTGAAGAATCTTCTCACCAGTGCACCAGTATTGAAGGTTGCCGATCCAGAGAAATATTTTGTGGTGTGTACCAATGCATGCGGACAAGGGCTTGGAGGAGTCCTTATGCAGGACAACCATGTGATATGTTATGAGTCAAGAAAGCTGAAGGAACATGAGAAGAACTATACCACTCATGATCTAGATCTTGCAGCCATAGTACATGCCCTCAAGAGGTGGAGGCATTACTTAATGGGTAGGAGATTTGACCTCAGAACAGATCATTGTGGACTGAAGTATCTATTTGATCAGCCTACTCTAAATGCTAGGCAAGCAAGATGGCTGGAATTTTTATGTGAGTTTGATTTTGAAATCAAGCACATAAAGGGAAAGGAAAATAAGGTAGTTGATGCACTCAGCAGGAAGGTACAGGAAATGCATGTGGCATCTCTTAGTATTTGCCAATCCGATTTGCGGTAGCAGATTGTTAGTCATGCTGTTGGAGATGAATTGTATGAGCAGGTACAAGACAAATTGTAGTAGCAAGGTCTTGAGAAGAGGTATGAGGGATATAAATTGGTTTAGAAAACTCTCTTGTAGCAGTGATTATGTAGAAAGAGGAATTGGGAGACGAATACCCAATATCATTCATGAGTACTAGATTACAAGGGGATGGATTGAATTACCCATCCATGGAAAAGAAAGCATATGCATTCTTCACGACAGCAAAATAGTTCAGACCCTATATTCTAAAAATAGAACAAAAGTTGCAGTTCCTCACCCAGTTGTTAAGTTTCTTTTTATGCAAAAGAAACTGCGTGAGTGAAGAGGGAATTGGGTGACTTCCCTACAGGATTATGACCTAGAATTCAAACTAGCTATCATCATCAAAGGTAAAGGGTTGTACAATTTTATGGAAGATAATAAAAATTATAAATATCCTTATTGGAAGAATGAAGCTAGAGTGAACTTGATTGGTGTATGTCATATATTCACTGCTCCCGAATCATGGTACATAGATCTGGTGTACTATAGTCAACAAGGATATATATCAGAGCATTAGAACTCCAAGTAGAGAAGGGAAATTTGGTTGAATTCAACCCCATATCAAATAATGGATGGAGTTCTTTTCATAAAAAATTATGATGGAGTTTTTCTCATCTGTTTGGAAAGAGAGGACGCCTCCAAAATAGTCAAAGAATTACATGACAGATCGACAGGAGGAAATTATTATGGGGATACCACATCTCACAAGATACTTAGACCTGGATATTACTAGCCAAATTTGTTTAAATATTCCCATGCCTATGCAAGAAAGTGTGATGTATGTTAGAGGAGTGGTGGCAAATTGGAAAAGGTGGCGGGACCATTACAACCTGTTATTATTTCAGAGTCATTTGAGCAGTGGGCATAGATGTTATTGGGGAAATCAATCTAAATTCTTCATTACAACATTAATATATCCTTATGGCTACCAATTATTTCACATGGTGGGTGGAAGTGATTCCATTACTCAAACTAAATTAAGATGATGTCATTGATGTCCTGCAAGAGAACATTATTACAAGGTTTGGAGTTCCAATTTCTCTTATTTTTTACAATGCATCTTATTTCTCATCTGTTAAAATAACTGAGTTTTCTTATGAAAAGGGAATTAAGTTTCATTACTCAGCTAATTATTATCCTTAGCAAAATGGTTTAGCAGAATCAACAAATAAGAACCTTATCTTAATTTTGAAGAAAACCATTGTTGAAAATTAGAGAAATTGGCACTTATCCATTCCAAATGCACTATGGGAAGATAGGGTCACTCCAAATAATTCCTTAGGAGTGTCTCCCTATACTCTATTATATGGAAAATAAGTTGTATTGCCCCCAAAAATTATTCTCCCATCTTCGTAGTTAGCTCAGGCCTCAAGGGGTTCCAGTAGTGAATTTTTACAAGAGCGAATTGACACTTTGTTAAAATTGGAGGAACTACAACAAAAGGCTAAATATAATTTCAACCAACATCAGGGTATCATTAACATGGGCGTTCATTCAATAAACTTGGTACATAGCACGATCGTTCACAATTAATTAAATAATATCCCTAATTTCACTAAATATTGGAAAATTCCTCCTAAAATCATATTTTTGAACCCTCCTCGCAACACACCTTTCCAATTAAGAAAACCCCTAGTTTCACCATATATTGTAGGTATCCAATTTTGTCAACCCATTTTTAATACCCTTCTTTATATCATATTATCAAGTTTTAATAAATAGGAGACTTGACACATCTTAGTATAAGTAAATAAGATGTTAAATAAAACTATAGTATAATGCTAATAATGATCCCATCATATTGTAGGGGTGACTAATCAATTTGTAACGTTGGATAGTGGAAAACCCAATGAAATAGAAATGGGGAAGGAAAATGCGTAACAACCAACTCAATCAAGATATCAATGTAACGAAGAATGTAAAATATGGATAGTCCAATAGTTAGTGAAATTCTCAGGAACGATGAGTATTACAAATGTTTCACACCATAACATGCCAATCTACCAAATTTATATCATGTAAATGCAATTATAGCCATAGAGAGATCAAGTTTTCTATAATATTAAGAAATTAAACTCCATAAAAATGCAAAATTGAAACCCTTTCATGGATGGACTTCCCTACATTTCATTGTATTTTATTTATTGAGACAAGATATGAACAAACACTTGATTTTCACAAAGAATAAACTACAAGAAAAAATAGTATTGATTCATGGGGAAAATGTATTAAGAAAATTTTAAACATGTTTAAATTACTTGAAACAGTCCATTAACAA
>LPNX010007963.1:202239-213963 GCA_001517045.1 Pseudotsuga menziesii | reverse complement strand
ACACACACACACACACACACACACAAAGATTATATATATATATAACAAGATAACATTAAAAAAAAATCCGTAATCAAGGCTCCAGTCGATACCTATAATCCATGATAGGGGAACATGGCTATTAGCATTCTAAGCCAAAATATTTTGCAGTTCCTTCTTATTCTCTAGGAATACGTAACCGACGGGATTTGATGAGGAGTATGATAAAGAATGGACTTGTGCGAAATATAGGAGGAATTGGTGGGAAAATATGTCTTTATGGGAGGCCTCCAAATATAAGAAGATTAAGTTATATATATATGAATCTTTCCCATGATTTTCATTTTATTCCTCATCCCACCCAAATAAAATAACACCCAATGTTTATATTATGATGTCAAATTAAAAAATTCCCTTGACCCCTTAATACAAGGAAATATAGTTTTTAGGTTATTAGGAGTATTCAAATCCCTAATATGAATGGATGTGATATGATATTGCCTCACTCGTGAACCGTCCGTGATCATCAAAATATGGTTTGACAAGAAAAAATATGGTACAAGAAAATTTGATGTACGAGACCTGGTTTTGAAATAGGATAATCCTCATGTAGAAATGGCAAGCACAAAAGGTTCCAACATTTATGGATTGGCCCTTACCTAGTCACTGAAACTTTAGGCCCTACAACTTAGAAATTACAAGATTTACAAGGATAGGAAGAAAGTCTTCCTGTAAATGGCCTTTGTCTCAAACATTACTTCACTTAGGGTCCTGGGAACCCTTTGTACATATATAAACTTGTTGTTATTGATTTTGTTTTCCATTTGTTTATTTTCCTATTTTTTCACCTTATTTCATAGCCTTAGTTTGTTTCCTTTTAATAAACCAACTCAACTTTTTTGTGCTTGGAAGTATACGAATCTAATTAAACTCGAAATATTTAGATGTCAAGAATTTCTTGTGGGAAAGAGAAGATGATAAAGTTCGAGCATAATGATATTCTTTAACTATTGACAGATGATGGAAAAGGAATCTAGTCTTCAAGTTCAAATTTGAATCATTATAACCCCTTCGAAATAATGTAATGCCCCGGTTTTGACCCCATTTGCATTAAAAGGTACATGATGTATATATTGTAATAAATCATGGTATCGAGCTAAAGGCAAAAGCCCCACCATCGATTCGGCTGTGTTATGTTTCAGCAATAGGGATCATTGCCAATGGTATATCGTGCTACCTGGCACACTATAGTTTTGGGCATCATGTAAATATGCACATCAATTAAAATAAACCTACATCCAACTACGACGATGCAACGTTAAATGAAAAGGGCATGATTCCTAAAGTTAAGCGAGGGTTTGCTAACCCGTGGGGGCCATTATGGGGTTTCCATGTGTCAGCCACCCATTTAATTTCTGCTTTCTGGGAGCAGTTATCGCTGAGTCGTGGTAGGTGTGGCAGGATTGTCAGTCCTTGCCCACGCTCCCACTCCACCAGCGGAATCTTCCTCTTCACGTCACATGGGTCAGAAGAAACATGTTATCCATTCTTTCCATTCACTCCACTCTCCCACGATTCCCACTTCTTCACGGTTTTGGTCTTGCTCACACTCACGCAGGGCGGTGCTGGTGTTTTTCCTCCCACCGTGAGTTTGTTCTGGGAATCATAGTGTCATTCTGTTCACTCTCCTCATGATTTTCCCCATTGTTTTGTTGAATCCTCACACATAGGCTGGAAATGGTATGGTTTTCCTCACAAGGGAGTTGGGGACTGTGATCTCACATGGTGAGATGGAAGATTGGCCGAGAGGCCCGATTCTGTTGTGTGTATGCTTTCCCTGTCAATGCTGGGAATCTGTCTTCTTCCCATCTACGGACTGTGTAAGGTTCTCGTTGTTTCATTATGGGATTGGGTTATTGATCTTCCCTGGTTTTGGGGTTGTTGTGACCTTGTTGGGTTTCCACTGAGTTGTTTTGGCCACGCTAGGGCCAAGAATGATTCTGAGTCGTCCTGTCTGACCTGAGCTCTGTTCACCCTTTTCGTTTGGGTTGTCACCCTGTTGTATTTAGCTTCTTCACAAAGCTCGGAACTGTTGGTTCTACTGAAGTATGCAGTGGTTGGTTTCAGACGGTTAGAGTGGAATTAGAGGCTGGGTATGCTTGAAAAACCCGGTGTTTGGGAGCCACTCAGACAGATTTAGACTATTGGCTTTCTTCTCCACAACCCTTGAAGAGTATTGGAAAGGGAAGTCAAGGCCTGAGGGACTGTGAAACAGAGAAAGGACTGATTCCTAGTGTTGGGTGTGTGGATGTATTAGAATTCAGGTTAACTCTGGAGCAAGCATCCTTAGCTCTCCATTGAGGCCACCAGCTTAGCATCTAGCCTTTCCTAGCTCCTTGATAGCTTGATAAACCCTACTGTGGGGGCTTGGCTGATTTGTGTATCTTGGATATGTGTAAGCCTGCTTTGACCCTTATTCCTTGAGGAATCATGCCCAGCTCGGGGGTGGCTGTGTTGCTGAGAGATTGATGAGCACATTGGCCTATGGTTGGGTGGAACGTTGCAGTGACATAGTTGGTTGCAGGATGAATTCCTTTTAAGATGAGTAGTCTTGACTATTCCATCTCTTCAATTATATTTGATGTTTAATGAATATGATGAACATGTGGTGTGCTTGAATGAATGTATGTTTGCTTCCGCTATGTATAGGAAGGATTATGCATCTTAGTATGTTTTATGTTTTAATCTTTATATTTCCTCATTATATGCCTGTTCATGTTCGTGGGGCTATTTTCCCGGGGTTTTTGATGGTTTGGTAGCGTCCTCCTCACCGGTCAGAGGGTAAGGGACGTTACAGAGTGGTATTAGAGCAAAGGTTACAACATGGGCCTGAATGGGCCATGAAAGGTTAGCTAGAAGAGGCAAGTTGCCTTCTGCCCAGCAAAAATCAGAAGGAATCTATGCATGATAAGAGAATTTTGAGAATATTGAAAATTTTCTCTAAGTATTGGAACCATCGACCCATCAGAGGACTAAGTACGAACATACTCCGACACAGCGGACAGATTAGTCTAACAGCCATCCCATACAACCCCGGACGATGGAAAAATTTAGTAGAACAACTAGCTGATGTTGCGACAATGAAGGAAGAAAATTGTAATAATTTTCCTAAGTGCCCGTCGGCCATCGGAAAAGGTTAGTGGAAGGGGAAGTCGATACAACGGCAGGTCCCTGAAGTAAATTTCACTGTAATGCTTTTAAGTGCTCGACGGACTATCGATGAAGTCTAGTGGATTGGTCGACGAACTTAGATGATGTGAGCATTGAAACATCAGTGGAAGGGACAAGAGGATAGTGGTTTGAACTGCTGACAGCAATGGCGGAGCATAAATTTTGAGGATGTGAGTGTCAAAACATCGATGGAAGGGACAAGAGGATAGTGGTTTGAACTGCCGACAGCAATGGCGGAGCAGAAATTTTGAAATTTTTTCTGCTCGCATTGTCAATGCTTAGTTGATCGTGAAAACGTCGGTGATCGGCGATGATTAGTTGATCGCATTGCCAATGCTTATATTAGCAAGTTGTTGATGTGGTGAAAAGTTCAGTGACTACATTGGAAGAGGTTAGCTGAATTGTGAGCCACCGTTGTGGATGGCTAGAGGACTATCCTTTCGATGGATAGAGTCCCCGACCGTCGATGCCGTAGAGGATAATTTTTCTAATGACCGATGCGGCAGAAGACAGAGGTGAAAAAATTTCGAAATTTTTCTAAGGCACCAGAATATCGGCAATCAGAAAAGATTAGTGGTTGGAATCACCAATGACTAGAGGATGGGATCGGCGACAAATAGAAGATGAAGCTGCCGAGGCTAGTGAAGCGGATCAGCGATCATTAGTGGAAGGAAGAGCCGATGCAAAGAAGAAAATTCAAAAAAAAATTCTAAGTACTGAAGCCATCAGCGATCAGCGAATGTTAGTTGATGATACTGTCAATGCTGCAGTAATTAGTCCTTCTGACAGCCAATGGAGTATTGGGTTCTGTGGAAACTACAGTTGTTGAGACTGCCAATACAGCAGATAAGGAAAGAATATTTTTCCAAAAAGAAAATTTTTTGAAAAAAAAAATATCCGTCCAAGTACCAGAGTTGTCGACAAAACTTAAGTTGTTGGATCGTCGATGCGGCAGCAAAACATCGGCAAAGTTTAGAGGATCAGACCGTCGCTGGACGTCATCAGAAAATATTAGAATATCGGAGAGTTATAGTTGATGAGACCGCCGATTGGAAAATATTAACAGTTGGTGAACCCATCATTGCAGCCGCCTAAGAGACTATTCATCCGATGAGTGGTGCCTCTGACCACCGACATGATTATGACCGCGGAAGACAGAGAACTAGCCTTCCAATGAGTAGATGATTCGATCACCAATGCGGTAGTGCTTAGAGGATCTGATTGCCGACATATTGGTATTGTTGATAAAGATCAAAACCTTAGACCACTACAGGTCTGATACAGCGAAACCTTAGCTAATGAAACCACCGTTGCAACGAAAGATTATTGTTGATAGGGCCGTTGATGAGCGCCAGAGAAATTTGTTGCTTATATCGCCGAAGTATCAGAGTTGTAGATGGGATGAGACCCGATTTGATCAAAAGGAATTTTTGGGGTTTTCAAGTGGAAGTTTTCAGTGGATTTTCAGCAGAGTGTCAGTGGATTACAGGCCTAAAAAGGAAGAAAATTCTAGGTGGCTGAAGTTGACATTTCAGACTAGAATACATTGGTAAAAAGCATCATTTTTGAAGTGGTGTGATTTTCACACCTGAGGTCAGAATGAAGCATGTGGATAGGCGTTGGAAAGATTATCTAGCAGGGAACAAAGGAGAGTCACCAGAGTTTGAATGTGGTGCAACAAAGTGCTAGTGATTACTTGAAAGAGAAATGTGCCACTGTCAACATGGACAAATCCATGAATTGCATGCCTAGAGGTAGCAAGACCATGAAGTCAAACCAGCTCTTGTGTGGAAGAGGAGTTCCATGCAAGGATGAGGGACTTGAAAAGGGAAATTTCCTTAAACCCTATCATGATAATTATGATTACAAGTTTTATACATGAAATGTATGAGGATATGCCTTGCATGCATAGGATATTGCATGTTGGTAAGAGTAGTGAGAATTATACATGTATAATGAACCACTAATGGTAATTATTGCATTGGTGTTGGCATTAGTGGGAAAACCAATGACAACCTGGACATGGATGAATATGTTGCTGATGCTGATGAATGTGACCAGCAACCCTACGAAGAAAGGGATGAGGAAACAAGCCTAGAATCAAAAGTTGGTGAGCAAATTCTGCAATCTTCTGCAAAGGACCAACCAAACTAGTAATGTCAAGGGTGTAAGTAGGACCCATGAAGGTCATAGTGTAATTATGAAAATTGCATGGAGTGGTAAAAGCAAGAGTTCTCATACCTTATACTGCATTCATAGAGAAATGTGCCATGCATGTATTATGTTGTTATGAGCTTAGTAGCCCAAGGAAAGTAAGCACTGATAATATTAATTATAGTCATGCATCCTATATGAAGTAGTCATGGTTGGGCCATGTATGGTATGTTTGAATGCATAGTATTCCTAAATCAATGCAAGGTAGCATTGAAGGGGTATGCATTAAAAGATTTTATAAATCTTGTAGTTACACATTGAATGGATGCATATGAAAAGTATGAGTAAATGGTATAGATATGCATGCATAAGTGTGGGTGCAAATGTTGCGATGCAATGCATGAATGCATAGAGATAGTGCATGTGTCATTATGAATAACTAATGGCTGAAATGATGAATTGATGAAAATTATGAAACCATTTCAAGAGCTGATGTGAATGCAGGATAATAAGTGCATGAAGAGGGTAGTCATGATCAATTGGCTACCGAAGATGCTCTATGGAAGGGCAAGGTGGTACAAATGATACACTTGTGAAGTAAGAAGTATCTAAACATTTCATTTAGTTGCATAAATGATGTGACTGTACCCTGTAATTTAAAGTATGATAATGATTGTGTGAAGCAAATGAGTTTTGGTAATATTGATGTGATTAACAGTTGGAAGTGTTCGAATTTTATAAATTCTGAAAATGCTTCAGTGATTGTTGCAGCAATGAAAACGTTATATGCATCAAGACTTACTAAGTGTTTGGATAATTGAAGTTTAGGTTTCAGGTAGATTGTTTAGAGCATGGAAATGAGAGTAAGACCATGAAAAATGCCAGAATCTACCATGTGAAAGAGCCAAACCTTATGAGAAGAGTCTCATGGTTGTGAAAATAGTCTGTATGCAGAATGAGTTGTCAATTTGAATTTGTAAATTTCAGATTTGAGAAATTGCTGACAACTACTAATCACTATTGTCTTGCATAAAACTGTGTCAGGAGGATGCATTGTAAGTGGGTATTCATGTTATGTTAGTAAGAATAAAATTATAATGGGCATAGTGGTGCTGCTTACAAGAGACCCATGATTGAGGATCACCTCATTTCCAAGCAAATCAATTTCTGTAGTAATAGAGTTGCAAATTCTCATTGAATTTAATTACTAATGTCATTGCTTGGTTATGGAACAGTCAATTTGGATTGTATTATCAGATAATGATTGAATGTTTAGCTATTTGATGAATGTGCCATGGGTACACACTGTAGGAAGATCATGTGTGATGGCCTGCAGGAGCCAAACTTCATGGGAAGGTTTTCCCTTATCTTGGAAATGGGTTTCAGGTGAAACTCCATTGGACATTTTGGGAATGTCTCATCTGCATTGCATGTTTGGTAAGCAACATGAGTGAGATGGTATAGGTTATGTCGGTAAGACATGTGTGGCTATGAAATGTAAAAAGGAATTGGGATGGAAAACCGAGGGACTGTCAACTTAAATCCTGGGAGCCCCCATTCCTCCTAAACGAAGGAACACTGCATCAGCAAATGGATAAGTGTTCTGTGACCCTAGCTAAGAATATGCACGTCAAATTATTAAAATTCCATATGCAGAGCATGTTTTGATTTTGTTTCCATTATGGTAGATTGCTTGAGCATGAATGGGGCCTACATGGCACACATCGAAAAGGGGTGCACACTTTCCCGATGTCGAGTCATGGAAGGGTTTTAAATATTGATTACACTCTAGGAAGTGGATGCACTTCTGGTGTCTCAATACTTGATAATGAATGATATGAGATATGATTACGGTTTTTAGAGCAATAACTGATGAGTTTACATGTATTGCTTGTGTTCTCAGGCTAAACAGATGCATTCTGGTGTTGCACACTAGAGAGAAAAGGGTAAACGGTTGTTACAGTGTTGACTTGATTTCCTGCAGCTTGATAAACCCAATTGTGTATTGGCTTGGCTGGACAGTCTGATAAACCCAACTATAGGTTGGCTTGACTGTGCTTGATATATATAAAAGGATGTGGTGAAGATGTCACCGAAACAGGGCTGTTATATGCCTAGGGATCCATAGTAGATCCTGGACCTAGAAATGGTCATTTATTGTTGATATAAGTGCATGGTTGATATAAGTGTATTGGTGATATAAGTGTATTGTTGATATAAGTGCGTTGTTGATATAAGTACATGGCTTGATAAACCCAACTGTGTTGTCTTGGCTGATTTGTTCCTTCCCAGTCGGCGTGAAGGTGTATTGGATGGACATTAATTATTTGGTATTGAGGAGCAGCCTACATGCTGACCTAACATCCAAGTCCATAGGCGATTCCAAGGCTTGCAAAGCGAAGCAGGATCCTATGGACCAACGAGGAAACAGACAATACATATAAGTATTGGGTTATTTTGCAATTCTTGCTTATGAATATGCATGTGTATATGATTTGGTTATGATGTTTTAAGCTCTTGTTTAAGAGATAAAAACTGATGAGAATAAACTAAACATGTGAATTTATTCAATGTTTGAATATAGGTATCACTGGGAGCAAGGAATATGAGAGCATCCTAGGGGTGCATGTGGACATGTGACTGTCCTAAAGAGCTCAGAATGAGCAGTAATGAAAAAGGTGCTAGTGAGACTGTGAAGCTCCTAGCAGCCGAGACAAACCATGTGGGGAGGCCCCATGGTTGAGAGGTATGAAATAGACCGGATACGCTAAGTGTCATGACCAAGAAGGATTGGTCCAGCATTCACGGTGAAGTGAAAGAGGCTGAGAGCATGAAAAACCACAGCGGTGGTGTGGGTTCTAGGATGGAACAAAACAAAGAGGGGAAAAACTCTTGTTGCTCTCTCTTGCCCTTTTAATTATATATATATATATATATTTATGCATTGTGAAAACAAAAGATTGTTGAATGCATGTGTGACTGAAAATAGAATATGTGTACTTGCTTAAAGTAAATTGTGAATGCCGGAATAGTTAATTCCCTGCCCAAGAATGGACATGAGTGAGCTCATGTGCATGTTGGGAAGGCATGAAAAATATGAAAGTCTCCTTGATGAGACTTGGACTGTCATGCCAATCGGGAAATTAATTGACTGATATTAATGTCTATATTATGCTTGGTATAACAGAATTTCAATGATGCATTTCATAGGTGAGAAGTGTGAAATCCAGTGGTGCACATTGACTATGGCAGCAGACCAAAAGCTGTTGGAATTGGCTGGAAGTCTCCTTCAAATGATTGCCAAGACCCAAGAAAATCTTGGAGAGATGCTCAAGATACAGAAAAGGGAAGAATGAGATGAACCACCAGATTTTGCAAGACTCTATTGGTTTGCAAAAGGAGGTAAAAAGCCTTCTGGGGGCAATCCGTAAAGGCAAGGAAAGTGGTTCAATGATGGGACATTTGTCTAAGCAATCCGTCAAGAAACGTTCCAGGCATGGAGACTCAAAGGAAATTGAGCAAGTAAAGATGAAGCAACCAGTGAAATGTTGGAAATGTGGAGGACATCATTTACGCCGAGACTGCCCAACGAGGGAACATAAAGAGGGCAACAGCCACAAAGTTCCTCGACTTGGGGATGAGCTGAAATCTGAGAACCAACAAAAGAAGCTCATGGAAGCCGAGGGGCTTGGTCCTGAAAGTTCAAAGTAAATAATTGAACATGGGATAGATCTACAAAAATTTTGAAATTTTGATGTGCAAAATGTATATGTACTCCTACGTATTGGAATACCAAGGACGGTGTTATTCGAAGGGGGAGGGGATTGTAATGTCCCGATTTTGACCCCGTTTGAATTAAAGGATACATGATGTATATGTTGTAATTAATCGTGGTGAGGGGTTAAAGGCAAAAGCCCCACCATTGATTTGGTTGTGTATGTTTCGGCAATAGGGATCGTTGTCGATGGTATATCGTGCTACCTGACACACTATAATTTTGGGCATCATGTAAATATGCACACCAATTAAAATAAACCTACAGCCAGCTACGACGATGCAACGTTAAATGAAAAGGGTATGATTCCTAAGGTTAAGGGGGGGTTGTCCAACCCGTGGGGGTCATTGGGAGTTTGCCATGTGTTGGCCACCCATTTAAACTTCTATTGTCTGTTAGTTGGGAGCAGTTATTGCTGAGTAGTGGTGGGTGTGGTAGGACTGTTAGTCATTTTTGACGCACCCACTCCACCAGCGGACTCTTCCTCTTCACATCGCGTGGGGTAGAAGAAACACTCTCTCCATTCTTTCCATTCACTCCACTCTCCCGCGATTCCCACTTCTTCACGGTTTTGGTCTTACTCATACTCACGTAGGGCGGTGCTGGTGTTTTTCCTCCCACCGCGAGTTTGTTCTGGGAATCATAGGGTCACTCCGTTCACTCTCCTCATGATTTTCCCCATCGTTTTGTTGAATCCTCACACATAGGCTGGAAAATGGGATGGTTTTCCTCACGCAGGAGTTGGGGACTGTGATCTCATGCGGTAAGCTGGAATATTGGCTGAGAGGCCCGATTTTGATGTGTGTATGCTTTCCCTGTCAATGCTGGGAATCCGTCTTCTTCCCATCTGTGGATTGTGTAAGGTTCGCGTTGTTTCTTTATGAGATTGGGTTGTTGATATTCCCTGGTTTTGGGTTGCTATGACCTTGTTAGGTTGCCACTGAGTTGTTTTGGCCATGCTAGGGCCAAGAACAACTCTCAGTCATCCTGTCTGACCTGAGCTGTGTTCACCCTTTTCGTTTGGGTTGTCACGCTGTTGCATTAACCTTCTTGACAGAGCTGGGAACTGTTGGTTCTACTGCAGTATGCAGTGGTTGGTTTTCAGACGGTTAGAGTGGGATTAGAGGCTGGGTATTCTTGAGAAACTTGGTGTTTGGGAGCCACTCAGACAGAGTTAGACTGCTGGCTTTCTTCTCCACAACCCTTGAAGAGTGTTGGAAAGGGAAGTCAAGGCCTGAGGGACTGTGAAGTAGAGAAAGGACTGCTTCCTGGTGTTGGGTGTGTGGATGTCTTAGAAGTCAAGTTAACTCTAGAGCAGGCATCCTTAGCTCTCCATTGAGGCCACCAGCTTAGCATCTAGCCTTTCCTAGCTCCTTGACGGCCTGATAAACCCTACTGTGGGGGCTTGGCTGATTTGTGTACCTTGGCTATGTGTAAGCCTGCTTTGACCCTTATTCCTTGAGGAATCATGCCTAGCTCAGGGGTGGTAGTGTTGCTGAGAGATTGATGAGCACGCTAGCTTATGGTTGGGTGGAACGTTGCAGCGACGTATTTGGTTGCGGAACGAGTTCTATCAGATGAGTATTCTTGACTATGTCGTCTCTGCATTTGTATTTACAGATTAATGAATATGATGAACATGTGGTATGCTTGAATGAATGTATATGTTTGCTTTCACTGTATGTTGAGTAACTATGCATCCTTGTATTTTTTATGCATCTTAGCATGTTTTATGTATGTTCATATTCATTGGGCTATTTGCCCCGGGTTTTTGATGGTTTGGTAGCGTCCTCCTCGCCGGTCAGAGGGTTGGGGACGTTAGAACATGTATTTCCTTATTGTTGTTGTTCAAACCTTGTACATCAATACATTGATTGTTGAACAAGACCTCTTTATTTTCATCCATTGATTTTTCACAAATAGATTTATTATTATTGAGGAATGCTAGCAAAGAATTGTTTTTCTAACATTCTAAGGTCTAATGGTGTGTATATATATATGACAATACACTTATCTCATTCTCCTGCAATCTAGGAAAATCATACTGGTACCCTCATGAAAAGGCTTGTTATAATATTCAAAATGGTCGTTGTTGGAATGTTATGCGATATGCCATTGACCTATAACCAACTGCAAACCTTCCTTAGATAGGATATCAACAATCTAGTTGTGCTCTATGTAAACATGATGGAAAGAGAAAGTGTCAAAGCTTCTTTTATTGAGAAAAACTTCATCTAACAGAGAGAATTATAGAAGACGATGATATCTTTGAACTTCCTTTACCCAATAGATAACAATTATTGAGTCCCCAAATATTTGAATAGTCTAACAACCTTTCTCCAAAGAAAACAACAACAAAATTTTAAGTGACAAGATTTTAACATAATTGTTTGATCCTTCCCCCAACTTGAATTTTAACTTGAATAAGTGTGTATAAAAAATATAGAGAAAACCACCTCCCCTGCATATAGAATGTTCTCCATGGGAAGCCCCCATTAAAGAAATCCCAAGGTTGTTGTTTATTGATGATCTTTTATTTAACAATCCTAATGTTATGAGCCTCTTTATCTTGTGGGAAAAAATAG